>OX328123.1:152543839-152739921 GCA_946811695.1 Gonocerus acuteangulatus | reverse complement strand
GAATTGAACATGATATACTCGTAATATTTTATTTTTTATCTAACTTAATATCAGCACTAATATCGCTGAAAATAAATATACAAATCCAGATTAGACATGGAAAAAAACAAAATCTATTTTTAAACATTCAATAATTATATTTGAAGATGTTTAGAAGATGTCTGCCTGAAAAAAAATTGTTTTTCATACAGATTTCATTTCTAGTTTACAATTAGATGTATATGAAAGATCATATAAATGTATTAGTGTATATAACTATGTTTGTATAGGTGTATAAGTATTTTTAATATTTTATTTGTAATATGTGCGTATTATAATTCCAATAGCAAATTTTGTTAATAATTGAATGTATATGTAAAAATTGTATGGTAGTCAAATAATCGTAATTTTCATGTACTTTCGTTGAAATGATTTCGTATAATTTCCGAACGGCTGGTATGAACGATATAATTCTTTCGGTGACTCGTCATGATGTTGTGAGAATAAAATTCAGCCACTGAACGTAGGTTGGCAAAGCTACCACTAGAAGCGCCTCTGTTTTGTTATGTCTTTATGTGGGTTGTTTTCTTTTGATTCCTACCACTGATTACTGTGGTTTATTATTCATAACATATACGACAAATATCAACAGAAAGACCTTTTTTTTCACGAATAAAATATATCACCATTCAAATGAAGATATTCAACTTAAAAATAATTCAATTTTGAAATTAATAAATATTGTAAGCAAAGCAAAAATCGGTATTATAAAATACGAGTTTTAGTACGGCCCGGAGTCCGCTCAAATTCTTGTCTCTGTGAGCGAGAGTAACAAAAGTATCCCGAGCAGAAAACCCCTTCATCTTGGTACTGAAAGGGTTAATTTGATCCAAAGAACAGCCGAAGTTTTCGAAAAATAAGTGACTAATAAATAAAAACTGATACCAGACGTACAATAGCTTAATTAATACAAAAATCACACAAGTTCAATTGTTGATCAAAAAATCTGAAAAAAATAATTTGAGATTATATTATATTCTATAAAAACCAATTGAATAATATCTGAGACATGGTGTCACATAGCAGTGGTTATTCGACATGAAATTACCCTAGATAGTGTAGGGGTTGGTTACACCCCCCAATATATTTTCTATAAAATTGATACACAAGAAATTCTGATTTTTATTTATTTAAATTTAAACGCCTTTAATTACGCTGAAAACTAAAACTGATTCTTATATAACGTCCACAAAGGGTTATAGAAACTAAATTGTCCGGTGGAGGAAAAGCTTTTTGATTTTGTGAGTCGATGGATTATTTTATTTTATTTATTTATTTGAGGAGCTTCGTAACGCAGACGGCTGGCTCCATGAAATGTTTTACAAACAAACTTCAAAACATAATAATAAACACAGATATTAAAAACAAAGCAAAAGAAGAAAACCCCTAATACAATAAAACTAATTTTAGAACACAGAAACCAAGGAAGTAAGGGGGGGGAAATAAGTAATCAGGAACATTTTCACCAAAAAATTAAATTTGTGCCTACTATAAAGAAAAATTCATGGGAAAAATTACATTCATATTGTCTATTTACTTTTTCCTGGCCGCATTCTTCTTCGTTGTTTTTGGATTTCCAGGTTGCCTCTGCTGCGGACAGTTAATATTTTCTTTACTTCCAGAGCTTTCCATTCTTTCCGCATCTTCATCTTCATTTTGATGGCTATCCACTTGTCGGGTGATACCATTACCAGATTCCTTTCGAAGGCCCCTAGTTTCTTGAGGAGGACGATCTCTCTTAGGAGACATCATTCTCAGGAATTTTCCATGAATTCCAGACGCTCAATGCTTTCCTGGGTTAAGACATCCAATGTTAACTTTATATCAGCATTATCATAATTACTTTCCGTTGCATGCTTTGGTTCTCTTATAATCTCTTCTTCTATATCAGGATATTCCTGCGAGGTCGGGACATCAGAGAACTCACCTCCTAAAATTGATGGATTATATTCTTTCATTTCTTTTAAGGGTGGTATTTTAGTATCTTTTAAACGACCATCATCATTATTAGAATGGATTCTAGTTTCACGAGATTCTTTAATCACATCTGAGGCTGGTGAAGTAGTTTCTGTATTTATAGGAAGGTCTTTATTAGTAATGACACCGACTGGCGGCGTCCTACCCCCTCCACCGGGCACTCCCCCTCCCGGCTCTCAGTCCCCACTACGGTAGCCAGGCCCCACTCTGACTGACTCTCCCCTCCACAGTCCGCTTAAGGGTATAAGACAGGAGACTCCGGGAGGGTCGGTCACTCACCTCACGACAAACGATACCACTTATCCTGGTTAGCTTCAGTAAATTTTTGATCTAAGTGGTATCAAGTAGCATACTACAGTAAATGTTTGCTCGAGTAGCCTACTACGCCTTGTTGAGCTGGATGTCCTATCTACGAATCAACGAATCTCTGGTCACCCTCCACGACGCCCTGCGCTCTCACTCCTATTTAGGATTCATTAGTTTTTAGATTAGTTTAGGTATTAGTTCATAGGTCTACACTGTCCTCTATCTTTACTTTTCCCCCTCCCCTCTCACTGTCCCTTTTAACTTACCTTGTTTCATCTATCCATTTTGCGACAATACTAACGATTTCCCAGTCGTTCAGTCTAAAGCCCACCACCAGTGGCGACTGGTTTTTTATAACAACAATTACTTATTTTTACCAGCCTTCAAATGTAACATAAGGCAGTCCTGTCTCTTTTTCCTCCCCGCAGTGTTTAATCTCATTGCAGTTGCACTTGCGCAGTTTTTCTTTTTCTTCTTTTATTTTATTTTTTGTTTTTTCGCTCGTTTTATTGGGTTAGGAAAAAAAAAAAAAAAAAAAAAAAAAAGGTCGGTCACTCGAAGCTGGACTACCACTGGAGCCTCACCTCTCAAGCCTGCAAGCCTCGAAATTCTGACCTGCCTTTTATTTGGACCTGACCTCCTGCGTCTCTCCAGCTCCCACCCCGACCTCGTCACCGCTCTCGCCTACTTTGGCACGGTGACAGTAATAACTACATTATTTGTATCAACTTTATTTTTATGAGTTACAGGACATTATGAAGCTAAATGATTTCATTTACATATTAAAGAGCCGAGCCTTTCAGTGGTAAAAAATATGTTAAATGATTTATCCTCAATTCTTATAACCAAAGAGGAAGGTAACTTGTTACCGTGTTCTGGATTAATGAACAGCTGTCTTCTATGCCTAAGCTCATGTGCTAAGCGTGGATCATGAAGAGTAGATTTCAAACAAATCAAAGGCGATACTATGACAAAACCTAACCTCTTCAAGGCATCTTGAATGGCTTGGTTAGGTATTACAGGAAACACATTCGATACTATTACCCGTATAGCTGGCTCTAGGAGACGTTTATTACAATATCATGGCCAGCAATATTTACAATAGGATGTTGGTTAATTAATCGATGAACTTCATCCTTACTGTTGAAGTGTACACAGAATCTACCTCTAGAAATATAGGAAGCCAATGCTATAGATTTGGAACCAACAAAATCAATCAACCCCAGCACATCTTCCTGTTTTATTCCAGCCACAGTCTTTAAAACTATTGCATTCAGACTATTCATAAAGACTTCAGACTATACAGAACAAAGGCCTACGGATTGCAGCCAACGCCCCTTGGTATGTTCGAAACAGCTTGCTCCATCGGGAACTGGGAGTTGATCCTCTTGCATTTCATATAGAAGAATTGACCCACAGATACCACGACAAACTGGTGCCACGAATTACCATCTGGGAGAACCTACAGCCCGACGCCTCAAGCCAAGGCTGTACCAAGACAATTTGTTTTAATTTTATTTGATTGTTTTTTTTTTTGTTTTTGTTTTTTTATTTTTTTTTCACTTCAATTCGTGTAAAAAACTATTTGTTTTGGTCCAAAATAAAAATGATTTTTGTTTGTTTGTCGACATTATGTTAATTGAGTAGAAAATAATACAAGTTTAATAAAAGAAAGGAATGTTTATTATAAATATACTTATAATTAATTATAATAAATATATTTTCACAAAGTAATATAAAGATTTTTTTTAGTTTTTCGCGTGACAGGGTGGACATATTACTCTTTTGTGTTCACCACAAATACTTTTATTGCACTGAAGACATGTTTGGATTTCCCTTCCTGCTCTTTTTCCGTCCATAGAAGGAACATTTTCCAAGTCGTTCTGAACTTGATGGAGTTGGTGGTGGCGGTGTGTGTTGGGTGTTTCTGTACTTAGGATGCTGCATATTACATCTTGGAGTGTTTTTGGAATGAGGAGATTCTTCAACCTTTCATTCATGTAAGGTGTAACTAAAGAGAAAGCAAATCTTCAAAAAGACTTCGGTTTCACTACAGTTTTCGTCACATTTAAGTTCTTCATCAGTTTCTCTTACCGGGCCAGTTCATGTATAATTTCTTCATCGGTAACCGACAGACCATAATTTTCCATATTACCGTGTAAAACAATGGTAAAAAGTTATGAAATAACTCTTTAGGAACCAAGGAACATGATGGAAATGTCGTCACTTATACGACAAGGCAGTATCGTATCCGACACTGAAACTCAGTTTTCCACAGATATACGAAAATTACGAGGAAGAAGAAAGGTCAATAACTTAATTTTCCAGTTCGTTGTCTAGAGGACTACTAATAGATAGGGTAATTTACGGTTACAACCCTCAACCTACGCACAGATAATCGCCGTAAAAGAAATTAAACGGAATGTGTCGTATCCGACACTTGTGGTAGGAGGGCTAAATCGCATATCCGTTTATTTTAATAAGCTGACCACATCATAGTAATTTGCACACTAAATGGTATCAGCGTTTTATGTTATTAAAAATCATTAAACTAATGATTTTTTAATAACATAAAAGGTTAATTTATTTATTCAGGCCCCGATAGTGTGCGATTCGTTCTCTTCTATGTTCATCAGTGGGTAGAGCCTATTAACAGGTCTTTGGATTTATAATTGTACTTGTAGCGGGAGCTACCGTCAATCCGTTTGCTGTACCTCTTTGTAAGAGACTGAGGAGTAAGGCTTCGTTGTGCGCTGGATGAAGCCGGCAGACCTTACTCCTCGGATTCCAGGAATCACACGTTTTTGCTGCTGTTTCTGTTTTATTTCTGGAATAATGTAGTATTGTGAATTACACTGTGCGGGCCAAATTATGGTGAAATATAAACCGCAGAGGGCAGGCCCAAACAACGTTTTAAAATAAATAATAAATTAATTTTATTTTCGGAGGTCCGGTGGCCGTGAGCGTTAAGGCGTGAGCACTTAACACTCCGTGCCAAAGGGTCGTGGGTTAGATTCCCACTAGGGTTGGTGGCTAGTAAAAAGAAAAGGCATCAGCCCTATCCTGGCTAGAAGAGGGTGGTAACCTATAGATACCCCGTCATAAAATTCGTAGTTAATAATAAATGACGTTAAAATTTAAGTAAATTTTATTTTACGGCTAAGTATTTATTGAGTGATTGTTACCTCCCTCTTAGTAGCTGGAACAAGTACCTGATAACTATTAATATATTGCTACGCTGGTAACATACTATATAAATATTATAAAGTCAGTACTTGTTAAAAACATATTATCAATTGTACGAATTTTACGTTAACTCAAATATGCATGTTCTTAATTGTTAATTTACGAGTTTCCTTTTAATGTTTCTATAAATTTAATTTTAATTACGTATGAATCTGGTTTAATTTCGCTAACGTACTTTAATATATTTACAAAATATGAAAAAAGTGCATTTAAAGTGTGTTCTGAATCCGAAAGGAAAAGGAGCTATGTCCAATTTTCTGTTTTTTTAACGTAGTCATGTTTTTTATTGAATAAGGAAAGATTTCTCAAAAACTATTCAAGATAATTAAATTCTAATTACACTATGATAGACAAAATTTTCTTTAAAAAACAGTAATTTAATTCACAAAAACCATTATTAAAAGATACTTTCTGGACGTCCAATAACGCACTTCTGTTTTTATCAATGAATCAGAGTTTTTTCGCGATTTTTTTCCTCAGCCCCCTTACGGACTACAGATTCAATACTTACACAAAAACTTCTACATTTAATAAGCATTAAATCCATGCAAATAAAGTGGAGGTTTATTTGGGGATAAATTGAACGATTGGCTCCCTTTTGTCAAAAAAATGTGGATCCACTTGGGAAGTGGATCCATCCACTGCCTAACAGCACTGCTGCTATGTGCAGGACAGCAATCCATCTGGAACCATGAATCTATGTGCCAGCGGAACGTCTTCCAATGCAAAAGGTCGGTCGTATTTAAATCGTGTGGAGGTTTAAAAATATTTTGAATCAATCCTGTCAGGAATCAGGATTGGCTGAAGAAGATCCCGTCCAAAATCCCGAACCACGCGTTATATTGGAACTGATACTGATTGTGGATCTCCACACGGCATAAGGATTAAAATGAAATCAAGTATGCGAATTGGGACTGTTAAATATCCCATTCCGTGGCTTTGTCTGTCCACAAAATGTTGCGGCCGAACTGAGGATTAACATTTTCCCTCCCACAATGTTTTGAACAATTTTTAATTTTATTTCAAAACATTTCAAATTATGTGCAAATTCTGGATTACAATTATTCAACTACCTTTCAATCTTTTTTAATTCTCCGCTCAAAATTTCTAGTCAAAACTGGGTGCCAAATACATCATGTAAAACATAAATCAATGAAAGACATGAAATGTAATAGATCTCTCAAATAATAAACTTTTCCAATCGTTTCATTCTGTTTTTTTTTCGTTTTTAACGGCGCATCAACTATTTGGCTATTAGCGCCTTTTCATACTGTTATATTTATTGCTTCCGAAATGGACAATGGATATCTACAGTTTGGCCATTAAAAAATGTATAATTTTTAATTTCTTCACACTAGCTATTTGAAAGTAACAAAACTACATTCCACATTTTTTTGACAAAAGGGAGCCAATCGTTCAATTTATTCCCTAATAAACCTCCACTTCACTTTCATAGATTTAATGCTTCCTAAATGTAGAAGTTTTCCTGTAAGTATTGAATCTCTAGTCCGTTATGGGGTTGAGGAAAAAAATCACAAAAATACTCTGATTCATTGATAAAAACAGAAGTGCGTTATTGGACGTCCAGAAAGTATCTCTTAATAATAGTTTTAGTGAATTAAATTAATGTATTTTTAAAGGAAATTTTGTCTATTTTATGATGGCATAATTAGAATTTAATTATTTTGAATAGTTTCCCTTCTTATTCAAAAGAAGGGAAACCCTTTCTTATTCATTAAAAATCATGACTAAGTAAAAAAAAAAAAAAAACAGAAAATTGGGCATAGCTCCTTTTTCTTTCGGAATCGGACCATACTTGAAATGAACTTTTTTGTTGGAAATTATGTCTACAATCACCTCCTAGAGTTTGGCTACTTAGACCTGAATCACCCTGTATATGTGTGTATATATATATATATATATATTTGTCTGTTCGCGGTCTAGCACAACGAATAATGGTCCGATTTTGATGAAATTTAGTACAAAAATCTACCGTCTAATTTCAAAGGTCAAGTTAACCAGCAGAATCCGCCCACCGGAATATGGTTTTTGGAGCAACATTCACGCGAAAAAAATCGTTACGCTTACTTGATATGCTTGTAAGTACTTGTTCTATAGGTTTATTGGCCTAGAAAAACGAATGAAACCATTTTCAAGGCAATAGCTTTATTTAATAAACATGTCTATTCGTTTAAATACCAAAATTATTTTTTGCCAATATATTAGTGGGGTTCCTACCTTTTCGCTCTCCTGTTCCTGTGAGTCGGACTTGATATTTTATGACTTGATATTTTATTCCTGGAATTCATTTTTTTGACACATCTTTTGGTTTTCAAAATGGGGCGAGGTTTGCACAGTGGTAGGTCACTGGACCAATATGTGACCTGAGTTCAAATCCCGAGGAAGTGCTTAAGTTTTTATTTAGTGTCTTCATTTGTGAATTGGTTTTAGCCTCCCTGACCGTCCCTAGGACAATCCAGCCTTTAATAAATTTATTACTGGATAAGTGTAAAGGGGAAAATCAGATTGCCGAAGCGTAGTCAGACCTTATGGCCTGTACGGATTTTTTTTTTTTTTTTTTTTTTTTTTTACGTAAGTAAGTTTATTTTTTATTTGTTTAATTGTAACTGGATGATAATCACATAATTAAACTGAACGAATCGCGTTTGTTGCGGGTGCGCATGAATACATTAAAAAAAAAAAAGAAAATCTTCAGCTTTTTCTCGCTGGTCTTAACCCATTTCGTCCCAAATTTGCGTAAAGGAAACATTATTTTCACGATTTTTTGTTCTCACGCAAATAAATATTTTAATTTAGTTTGAATAGTTTTTTCTAACAAGGCCACTCCTTAAAGAAAAGGAAAAAAATTCTTAAGCCCAATAAAATATTTTCCTATTTTTTTTTTTTTTTTTTTTTTTTTTTGTTTTTTTAATATTGTTAAAAATATTGAATAGTGAAGTGTGTTAGAAATTTGCCTAAAATATCTATGCATTTGTTAAACAAAAATTTTTTTTTCTCTAATCATTACTTGAACATATAAGAAATGTAACTAATAAAAGTAATTGCGCTCATAAATTGTCATGGCAATTCTGTGGCCCTGCGAATATAATGTTGCGTTTACGAAACTTCGGGAAAAGCTAGGCATATAAGAAAATACCACAATTTTATTATAATATCGTGATTTATTTACTTTTTAAATTTTATATTCTAAACGATATTATATATAACTTTGGCTTGAGTTAAACATAATTACAATTTAAAAAAAAAATAAATTGAGTCAAAAAATTATTTTTTTGAAAATCTTGTGAGCATTGCACACTTAAAGTCAGCTAACATTTACTGCACATGAATATAGTTTGTGATTAGCATTGGCACATCTTCTTCGTTGTTTATTAGCGCGGTTCCTCCCTCCCCCATAGGGAGGAACCCCGCTTATAAGGTTGATACAATGAAACAATCCGGAAGTGCCGACTAGAAAATTTTGCGTTTCAGAACCCCTAGAGACCGAAAATGATGGTGGTTCAAATTTGGATATATATATATATATATATGTATATATTTATATATATATATATATATATATATATATTTGTCTGTTCGCTCTCTAGCTCGAAGACGAATGGTCCGATTTTGATGAAATTTGGTACAAAAATCCGTCGTCCAATTTGAAAGGTCAAGTTCGTTAACCAGCGAAATCCGCCTACCGGAAGATGGCGTTTGGGGCGAAATTCGCGCAAAAAAAATCGTAACGCTTACGTTTTTGAGTTCATAAGCTTCTAAGTACTCGTTTTATATGATTCCTGGGCTAGGAAAACGAATGAAACCATTTTCAAGGCGATAGCTTTAACCGTTTTTGAGAAAATTGGAAAAATATTTTTTGAATACCGTTTTTGGTTTGGGTACTTAGAATCATGGGATTCAGTTGAAACTTTATCTGCATGTTCTACTTTCATTAAAACTAATATGTTGAAAGTTTTGTTACGTTTGGAGTTAAGGAAGGGTTAGAATAAAATATTTTATGAACAGACATGAAAAGTTTTGGGAAGTTCGTATACTTTCATTAATATCTCGAACACGGTTGGGAAATCGTGGTAAGTGGATAGAAACTATTTGAAAGCTTACTACATTCTCTACAAAAATGATTCTAAAACTATTTTTGATTAGGTTATGTCAATCGGAGAAATAAGTGCTTAAAACTTCAAATACGTCTGTTTTGTTCTTATGAACGGGTTTTTGTCGTTCTTGTTGTAATTTTTGTCTCTTTCCCTTCGTTTTTTATTGCTTTTTAGTTTTGTAATTTCTTATGTTGCGAAAATTTTGTGTGTAAAACAGGATATGAAAAATGAGGCCAATTTTCTGTTGCTAGAAATAATATAAATTTTGGGAACTTTCTTTAATATCTCGAAAACTGTTGAGAATTTTGGTAAACGGAAGAATACCATTAGAAAGCTTATTAAATGCTCTACATAAAAGGTTCTAATGAAAGTTTTGATTAGGCGATGTCAATCGGAGAAATAAGAGCTTAAAGCTTTAAAGTAATTGATTTCGCTTATTCAAAGTGTTCTTTTCGCCTGTATTTTATTCCTTGTTATTTTTTAATTGCTTATAGTTGGATAATGTATTCGAAAATAAAACAGGTTAAGTAAAATAACAAAAACAATTTATTGTTAGAAATATAGATTTCCAAGATTCCAAGACCTTGCAACTAGCGGGACGGTTTCTTGTGTTGCCGACCCTTCCAGGTCAGATTGTAAATCCTACCTTTCAAGACTGGTGGAACCAAAATATAACTGTCAGGGTTCGGTCACTGCTACTTAATAAAACTACATTTTATCGTAAAAATGGTTTTATTGTGCCGACGTTTCGGCTTGAACTTCAAGCCTTCATCAGGGCTGTAAATACAAGTAGGACATATTTAACACTAATATATGCACATATCTATGTAAATATATATATATATGTATATATATATATATATATATATATGTAATATATATATATTTATATATATGCATATACACATACACATATACACGCACACATATGTACATATATATGCCCACATACCTACACATATGGGGTATGTATTATTAAGTAGCAGTGACCTAACCCGGACAATCCCTACCTTGCATCATCAACGGTCAACGATCTCCTCTCAACAAAATAATAACTGCTTCTATTTTAATCTTTCGAAATTAGACTAGGGATAAGAACGGAACCGCGCTAAGATGAGGCAGTTCCTGCGAGTCGGACTTTTTATCTTACTTGATGATCAGCTGGTTTGTTTCGCCTCATCTTGGAAGAAGGAAGGCAGGATTATGATGGTGCCATGCACATAAAATTTTCATAAAAATAATTGTTTGACTCAATTTATTGTTTTTAAATTGTAATAATGTTTTCAACTCAAGCCAATGTTATATAAAATATTGTCAAGAATAATATAAAATTTAAAAGGTAAATAAATTACGATATTATAATAAAATCAAGGTATTTTCTGATATGCCTAGCTTTTCCCAAAGTTGCGTAAACGCAACATTTTTTTTCTCCTAAACTATAATTCCTGATTTTTCGTTTTTAATTTTTATACATTCTTTTAAGTGCCTAAAAGAAACAAATAACGAAAAATGTCAAAAAAATCCAGTAGAAATAGGCTTGGGATTTAATGGGTTAAGACAGGGACTAGGATTTTTTTCCATTCGGAGAGAATGTGTTTGCTAGTTTTTACTGAGGCTACAACGTACAATTTGTGGTGCAAATGAGTTTTTGTGGGGTGCTTTCAGGGCTAGGGCGTTAAGAGACTATTTTCATTTGGACTAGGGCATTTTAAAGAAGCTAAAAGCCTGTTGTAGCCGTAAAAGGAAACAGGAGGATTAACTCTAAGCCTACCGAACTGGAGGGAGAAACCATCCCGCATTTATTAAGCCGGGGCAGAGATTATCCTGCAGGGAGCAATTAGGAGTCCGATACACACAGACAATTACTACTTGCAAATCCAGGAATTTTTAAAAACCAAACCACTTTTGCTTTGCATCCTTCTTCAGCGAATATAAGGACAAAAATAACGATTATGACTTTTTTCTTAATTGGTGAAAATTGAGGTTTGGGATTACGAGAGTAGTTTATATAATACTAATAGCTGGATACCCGTGCTTCGTCACGGCAGATGAGTAGTTTATATAATACTAATAGCTGAATACCCGTGCTTCGTCACGGCAGATGAGTAGTTTATATAATACTAATAGCTGAATACCCGTGCTTCGTCACGGCAGATGAGTAGTTTATATAATACTAATAGCTGAATACCCGTGCTTCGTCACGGCAGATGAGCAGTTGTTTTATTTGCGGTAAGTAATCATCAAAATTAATGCTACTATGTAATTATGTAGCAGCACGGTTCCCGTCATGCTATAAGTTATTCATGAATTGATAAGTAATCAAAGTATAATGTTTCTTGACGTTGGGGCGCTCCAGACCACTGTCAAGAAACAAATAACGTAGGGATAACCCGTTATCTATAGGTTAGCAGTAACAGCAATGAAACAAGTACACGTTAAAATTCTCTGTCAACAATAAATGTACGTTAAAATTTAAAAATGTATGTTTCAAAAATGTCATTTTGAAACACCCAACGCAATATATTTGCGAACATTAGCAGTAAGTGCTCTGACTGGTGGGTGGGAGGCTGTGCAAGGGTTCGGGATATTATTACTTCGGATGGATCATCACCAGGTATAGCGGAAACTCTAGGATGGACAAAATCACAGTTTATTTCTAGTAATTCAAGGTCTGGCATCATAGTCGAAATCAAGCTCAAATAGAAATAATATTAAGAAATAATAGCTAATATTAAGTAACAGCTGCCCTGTTATTGTCCTAGCAACGCTTGCTGCCTTGGCGTGCTTGCTCTCTAACCAACTAAAAATTCAAACCCCTGTAAAAATAATTAAAAATTTGAATATCAAACAATCCTTTCTTAGCGAGTGTTTACATGCTAAAGAGAGTGTCCATGGAAAATTTCAAATTATTCTGTCAAGTAATTTGGGCTGGGCAATGATAGGTCAGTGAGTGGTATTTGACAAATATGCAGGTTGTCCCCAAAATAAACGGCAAAACTTCGGAAATCGATACAGGATGAACAATTTTTTCTCGTTTTTGCTTTGTTTCCGATTTACACGCAAACAACTAAAACATAATTTTGAATAGGTATTCTTTCAGAATGCCTATATAAAAATCATTAAAAGTAATGTTCTATCGTTCACCCCCTCCACTCACCCTCCCAGCCTACCCATCACCTCCTTTAATCTCCCTCCCCCCACCCAAAAATATAGGAGTGAGTATGTCTCTGATTTTGTGTGAAATAATGAAATAATAGGTCTCCATTTTTTGCCCCCTCGACTTGACGCAGCGTCTTTCCACACATTCCTCGATAATAAACTGTTTGTTTTCTTGGAGGAAGTACACTTGTCACAAAGATTGGGAAGCTGGGTCTAAGTCTAGCCCACTAAGGGAGAGCCGTCCAAAATTGGTTGGACACTAACCATCCGTGGGGTTGGATAGGACCTGGTGGGCCGGTATCTTGGCCGGCTCGATCTTCAGACCTCACGCTCGTGGATTTCTTCAAATGGCGACACATTAAAGATTTGGTTTAAAGGGAGCCCATTGGCACAAGGAAGCACCTCATCTATCGCATCAGATGGGCCTGGGAACAGATTACAGCAGAGCAATGCACAAATGCCAACGAGTCTGTCAATGTGCGATGTGATGCCTGTAATGCTGGAAGGGGCCAAACCTTTGAACAGTTTTTACATAGATTGTTAGGAATTATTAGAAGAAGAAATTATTATTTTATATATATGTATGCATCCAGTGTCGAATGTTAAACTGTTTTAAGAATTCAAAATTTAATTTTAATAAGAATTGAAAGTTTATTTTTTTTTTTTTTGTTTCCTTCGAAGAAAAGTAGCTATTTTTAATTATGTTGAACTTGCAGCTTTACATTTCGTCATTTAATTTTTTTGACCAAGGAGATTTTTTGTTGTTTATTGGGTGGTAGAGGGGTTAGAAGATAAAACATACTCTTTTAATGATTTTTATATAGGCATTATTCGTTTTCTCAATTATGTTGTAGTTTTTTTTTTTTTTTTTTTTTTTTTTTTTTTTTTTTTTTTTTTTTTTTTTTTTTTTTTTTACGGCGCATCTACATCTAGGTCATTAGCGCCGACATCCAGGGTGCAGCGAGGAGTTTTACCAGCGAGCCGTGGGATGATAAAATTCCTGCCGGAGGTTGGGAATCGAACCCACCATCTCCCGCTTATGAATCCAAGGCGCTAGCCATTAGACCACGGGAGACCCTATGTTGTAGTTGTTTGCCTTTTTCTCGGAAACGAAGCAAAAACGAGAAAAATGCCAAAGGACTTTTTTTACTTTCTTTTTTTATCCTGCATGGATTCCCGAAGTTTTGCCGTTTATTTTGGGGACACCCTGTATAGTAGATGCTTCTTATTTTTTCTTGGAATGTTAATGCTATTAATTTTTCCAAACCTCACCACCAATTATTACAAGCAACTATGTTATTTTAAAGCGCAAATTTATTTAGCCTTGAATCTAGACTTAACCCTTTAGCTCACAGCTTATCATTTATAGTACACTTTGAGGATAAATAAAGAATTTATCTGCTAGGCTCCTACACTCCCTACGCAGGTCTCTGTGTTTTCTTTTAGCAGTTTATATCTATGATCTCACTGAGACAATATCCACTTCTTTACATTATTAAAGGATAATTATGTCATATATCTTAGCAACTCGAATGTTGATGCACTATTTATATAATAACGCAGGAGCATCTACAGAACCATTCGAATATAATATTTCTCTTTTTGCTATAGCATTTCAATTCTGGCAGTAGGGAAATAAGGTGTTTATGTCCTTAAAAATAATACAAACTACATTGTCGATTGCTTTCACTTTTCAAGACTTATGGTTTGGGGACGTGCCTTTTTAAATACACCGGAAGGAAAATCCATAAAATAGTAAAGTAATATATATTATTGAACGGAATGAAATGCTCTACAACTCTATAACCGGCATTTATTTGTTTGGTTCATTATTGAAGAGTTATCCAGTCAAAAAGAGAAAAAATTGTGTTTTGTTTCCCCCCAAATAACAGACTTCCAAGAGTGGATATCTCGAAAACTATACATATCTCACAAACCCTCACTAATAGGAACTTGTAGAAACTTTAATCAGCTTTCATTTGTTATGTCGCTAGGACGCATGGTTTCTGTGATATGTGTAAAACCCTGAAAAACGTGACCTTCTAACCCCCTCCCCCCGCCTCAAGGCTACGGGCGGGGGCTTTTGATATGTTGACCTCCTAACTTGCTCAAACAAAGTTACGAAGCCAAAAATTGTGCTCCAAATATTTCCCTCTATAATTCTTCGTTGCATGGACTGTAAATCTACAGTTGTCAACAAATTTCAGATTTCACGATGAACACTGAAAAAGTTTTAACGTTTGATGGAAAATGCATAATATAATAAATATTATTGAAGGGAATGTAATGTTCTACAACCCTATAATCGGAATTTACTTTTTTTTTTACCCTTCGTTGAAGAGTTATCTAGTAAAAAAAGGCAAAAAAATGTGCGGCAAAAGTGTTTTGTGCCAAATTTTCTAAATTTTCAAAAACTAGAGATTCCGAAAACTAGAGTTACCTGTCTCGAAAAACACGATTGAGTAGAATATGTAGCACATTAAATAAGCTTTCATTTGTTATAGAATAGTCATGGCGCTAGGACGCAGGGTTTCCGGGATGTACGTAAGCGAAAACCCGAAAAGTCCGACTCGCAGAAACTGCAGCATCTTAGCGCGGTTCTGTTCTTATCCCTAGACTCATTTAGAATGATTAAAATAGAAGCTGTTATTATTTTGGGTCCACATTTCTAGAAAGGTCTTGATTTACGATCTTACCTGGATGTGACGGCCAACCCTCCCTAGGAAGGACCCAGCTAGGCAGGTGAAAAGCTATATCTTGGAAATCCATATCTCTAACATTTTAAATATATATATATATATATATATATATATATATATATATATATATATATATATATATATGTATATATCTTTATTCGAAAATTACACAATACATCTAGTATTTTTTATAATTATTTTGTTCTTGATTACATGTCTTGAAAGACCGATAGGGAAAAAGGCCCATTGGCCAAAACCTATTGTCTTGAACTCTTAAAACAAGTTACATTTACTCTTAAAGTAGCTATTTACAATCTCTCTAACATTAAATTGTTTTTCTTATTTTTCTTAACCTGATTTATTATCAAATACATTATCCAAATATAAGCAATTAAAAAATAACAAGGAATAAAAACAGACAAAAAGAACAGTTCGAATAAGCGAAATCAATTACTTTAAAGTTTTAAGCACTTATTTCTCCGATTGACATCGCCTAATCAAAACTTTCATCAGAACCTTTTTTGTAGAGCATTCGGTAAGCTTTCTAATGGTATTTTTCCGTTTACCAAGATTCTCAACCTTTTTCGAGATATTAAGGAAAGCACACAAAGTTACCAAAACTTTTTGTCTGTTAATAAAATATTTTATTCTAACCCTTCCTTAACTCCAAACGTAACCAAAATTTCAACATATTAGTTTTAATGAAAGTAGAACATGCAGAAAATGTTTCAACTGAATCCCATGATTCTAAGTACCCAAACCAAAAACGGTATTCAAAAACTATTTTTCCAATTTTCTCGAAAACGGTTAAAGCTATCCCCTTGAAAATGGTTTCATTCGTTTTCCTTTTCCAAGAACCCTATAAGACTAGTACTTACAAGCATATGAACTCAAAAACGTAAGCGTTACGATTTTTTTTGCGCGAATTTCGCCCCAAACACCATCTTCCAGTTGGCCAACCAGGATTTTGCTGGTTAACGAACTTGACCTTTCAAATTAGACGACGGATTTTTGTACCAAATTTCATAAAAATCGGACCATTAGGGAAGCCAGAAATGAGCGAACAGACAAATATATATATATATATATACATATATATATATACATATATATATATATATATATATATATATATATATATATATACACACAAATTTGATCCTCCGTCATTTTCGGTCTCTAGAGGTTCTGAAACGCAAAATTTTCTAGTCGGCAATTCCGGATTGTTTCATGAGATCAACCTTATAAGCGGGGTTCCTCCCTATGAAGGGAGGGAGGAACCGCGCTAAAATGGGTCCTTCTAAATCCCCCTCCCCACACGGGTGGGGACTTTTGAGAGCTTGACCTCCTCCTAACTAGTCGAAACAATGTTACTAATTCAAAAATTGTGTTCCACGCATTTGTATCTAAAGCTGTTTTTAGCATTCATAGACTGGACTGTTACTGCAGATGAGAGAATGTCCAAATTAGGCTTGAGCAGGTTTCAGCTCACGGGAGATTTCTCTATGCTTGAATGGCCACCTTCAAGATTTAGTCATTTCTTGGGATCCAAGAAAATCTTCCATACATTCCTGGCTTTCGTGGGAGAAGTCTTCAAAGCAAAGAAGAGGATAACGTAAAATGGAAAGCTTCTTAGTAGATTAGTAGTTACTAATGAAGATATGTAATTCAGAGATACTAACTGGAATATAAAACTGGCCCTTTACTTTGTTTAATATTAGTTATTCCTATTGGAAGGATTAACAAATTCTGTAAATATTAAGTCAATTAATTGTTGATAATAAAATGGGGTCCAATTGCATGCACCAGTTGATTGATTTGGCGTCCAGCAGCCAGGCTGGAGGGAATTCAAAGGTGCCTGTAACGGCCCACTACCGAGTTGTTACAGCTGCCGGAAACCCTAATAGCACAATTCTAAATTTATATCAGTACAAATTAAAAGAACCGCTGGTATATGGCACCCTAAGGTATTGCGGGGGACAGAAGGACAACAAAAAAAAAAAAAAAACGAAAAGATAGATTACTATTAAAGCAGTTATATTCTGCCTACAGTAAATATCGAAAAGAACATAAAAATTACCCTCTATCATAACCCCGGATAATTTATTATTACAGGAGTTAAAGTAACCAGAGACTATTTGGCTGTAATCCAAATAGGACTGGTGTTCTGATAACTACCTGTGCCTTGGTTAGAATAAGTCATTAAGATCCCGGGGTTTGGGTTGACAGTGGTGGTTAGATGGCTTCAGGCCAGCTCCCATCTGTCACGACTCGAACCATAGTCTTCTAGTAAAGCTATCTAATGTCCCAGTTAAAGCTAATACTATCTGTAATTTATCTCATTTTTAATTCCATCTGCGGCATAGAGCACTTAGTAGGAAACTTCTTCTATTCTCTAATGAAATGAGTATTGTAAGAGTCTAACAAGGGGAGTATACAGCGATGGGTTCACCGATCTAGACCAATTTTTTTCTGGCGATTCTACATCGAAAAATAGTCGACACGTGTCCGAGCGTTCCGACCAATGCACCTTAGGAGGCGAGAAATAATATAAAATAGGTCGAAAGTGCTTTATTTTTTATATCGAGTTTATTAGCACTTTCCTCCGAAGGAAAGTAGCTATTGAGGTTGGACTCATGACGGAATTTTTGAAAAATTTCTTCAAATCTTTATCGATCCTACCTAGTAGACACCGAAAATGACCCCCGCTAAAATTTATATATATATATATATATATATATATACATATACATATATATATATATATATATATATATATATATATATATATATATATATATATATATATATATGCATATATATATGTGTGTCTGTTAACACGATAGCGGCCAGAGTTTTTGTTTTTTCGTCAAGAAACTTGGTATATAGCATTCAAATAGCAAACGATTGAACGAGTTCGTTAACCACCAAAGTTGGTCCACCGGAAGGGGGGGTTTACCCCGAACCCAAAACACTAATTTGGCCATGTCAGCCGTAATATTTGTTATATTTCAACGAAACTTGGTATTCGTAGTGGTATTATAGGGAGAACAGTGAGATATAAAAATGAACTATATCGGTTCATTAGAAGGGGGGGGGTTTACTCCGGACCCACAATACCAATTCGCCACTACCAGCCGTGATTTTTGGTATATTTCGACGAAACTCGGCGTTCGTAGTGGTAATCCACAGGTAAATATGTGTTGTAAAAATAAACTAAATCGGTTCATTAGGAGGGGGGTTAACTCCGGACCCACAATACCAATTCGCCACTACCAGCCGTGATTTTTGGTATATGTCGACGAAACTTGGTATTCATAGTGGTAATCTACAGGTAAATATGTGTTGTAAAAATAAACTAAATCGGTTCATTAAAAGGGGGGGTTCACTGCGGACCCAAATTCCTAATATACTCATACCGGTCATAATTTCTGCTTTATTGTAACGAAACGCGGTATACGTCGTGGGTAACTCATGAGAAAGAAGTGTTGTAAAAATGAGCTGAATCGGTCAATCGGAAAGCGGGGGTTTAATTTGTAATATATTTCAATAGAAAAGCCCGTCAGACGTAGGTTCACAAAGCCGCCGCAAGGAGCGCTTTCTACCACTAGAGTGACTGTATCCTGTTCCTGCGTTAGATCAAAATACGATAATATGAGGTTTTTTGTATTTATTACGTAGTGTAGTAGGTACCATGTGTAAACATAGCTCTGGAAGCAAATTAATAATTGATCAGTTACTCATTACTGAGAGAACTATTCATGTTTTTATTTTATTTATGTAGGATATTTTAAGTAAATTGTACTGGAAACCAGTCTACACAACCCAAATTCTGAGGAAAGTGCTTAGTTATGCAGCTCCTGCGTTACGGACTTTTTTGAAAATGATATCGGCATGATTCTTTCACCAATTCATTTGTTTTATAGAGTAGATTAAAGGAAAAATATAATCGTTAAACAATAATTTGTATTTCGTCAAATAAACTCAAAAATATGCAAAAAAAAAAAAAAAAAAAAAAAAAAAAAAAAAAAAAAAAAAAAAAAAAAAAAAAAAAAAAAATCCTGACTCCCTAAGGTTCACCAGGAACATGGGATGAGTGGTTGTGCGTTGCAATGACATACTAGGGCGACCGTGAGGTTTTTCGCCCCATATTTTCTAAACAAACAAAAATAAGCTTACGTTTTAATGTAAACTAGTATTATACCTTTTTTTGCACCAAAAATATTTGCAGATTTAAAATCAGCACACCAAGAAACCCTAATGTGGTGAATATCATTGAAAACAAAAAATAATGATTTTTACCAGTCTGGGAGAGACTAAAAATTTGTAAAAGAAAAAGTAACTTGACGTTTTGAACTTCAATATCTCCTCTTGAGATAATCCGATTTTAACGCCATTGAAATCTTTCGAAAGAAGAAAGACTCCTTTTTCTAACCATAAAAATTACTTTTGTATTATCTCAAAAGGTACTTGCAAAAAATGGTTCTCAAAATAAAAATAAAATGTAAACTTTTAGCGCGGTTCCTCCCTCCCCCATAGGGAGGAACCCCGCTTATAAGGTTGATACAATGAAACAATCCGGAAGTGCCGACTAGAAAATTTCGCGTTTCAGAACCCCTAGAGACCGAAAATAACGGTGGTTAAAATTTGTATATACTTATTTATATATATATATATATATATATATATATATATATTTGTCTGTTCGCGGATTTCTGGCTTCCCTGATGGTCCGATTTTGATGAAATTTGGTACAAAAATCTGTCGTCCAATTTGAAAGGTCAAGTTCGTTAACCAGCAAAATCCGCCCACTGGAAGATGGCGTTTGGGGCGAAATTCGCGCAAAAAAAATCGTAACGCTTACGTTACGCCTACTAAATGCTCTTACGTTAGAAAGCCTACTAAATGCTCTACAAAAAAGGTTCTGATGAAAGTTTTGATTAGGCGATGTCAATCGGAGAAATAAGTGCTTAAAACATCAAAGTAATGGATTTTGCTTATTCGAACTGTTCTTTTTGTCTGTTTTTATTCCTTGTTATTTTTTAATTGCTTATATTTGGATAATGTATTTTACAATAAAACAGATTAGGCAAAATAAGAAAAACAATTTATTGTTAGAAACATAGCTTGCCAAGAGAAAAAGATTCGATGACGTCTTTTGAATATTTTCAATTGCCTTTATGCTGTTGGTTTTTTTATTTTATTTTTTAATTGATTTTATCTGTAGAATTATTACTATAGTAAAAGAACACAGGAATATGTGAAAATTTTTGATATTTTCCAATTCATTGAAACGTATGAAATGAAGTATCGCTAGAAGAGGTTTCTAGGGTCTTGCGGACCCGACCCTAACCCCAGGTATAGCCATAAAACCCTTTGAACAAAGGCCGAGGAAAATATTATCTGTTTCTATTCTATGCTTTTCAAATGAGAATAGGGATATGAACAAGAACCGGGGTCTCCCGTGGTCTAATGGCTAGCGCCTTGGATTCATAAGCGGGAGATGGTGGGTTCGATTCCCAACCTCCGGCAGGAATTTTATCATCCCACGGCTCGCTGGTAAAATTCCTCGCTAAACCCTAGATGTCGGCGCTAATGACCTAGATGTAGATGAGCCGTAAAAAAAAAAAAAAAAAAAAGAACTGGAACCGCGCTAAGATGACGCAGTTCCTGCGAGTCGGACTTTTTTTGCATATGACGTCAATCCCAGAGCACTAAGAAACACGCTGATTGGAAGGAAATGTGTCATATTAGGACCTTTATTGACCCTCCAAGTTTGGTTTGAATCGGGTAAATATTCTTTGAAATTTGGCCGGACTGCTGAATCTTTAACAAAATTATAAGGGTCCCCATTAGCGAAATTTAAAATAATTTTTTTTAAATTTTTGTAATATTCCCAAAACTTGAATTTAGGGGGTTTTCAATGTGCTAAAATCGAATCTGACATCCGTTTTTTAAATAAAAAATTGTTTTACATACTCGCCTCTATAGAAGTCGTTATTCTGCCAAAATATTCCATATACCTACATTTAAAAAGTTATCCATTATGAAAAAAAAAATGATTTAAAAATACTACTAGTACTAATGGAGTGACGGTTTCCTTCATTTGAACTTTTTATTGTCTCCATGCGCCTTAGTTTTTTCTTTTTTTTTTCTTTTTAGTTGAAAATTTTCCATGAAAAACACGTTGTTATTACAAACCTTACCTTTCATATTACACAAAGTATTTGACTACCCAATTTTCTTCAAAATCAAACAACTTTTGAGACTGCTTGACCGACGACTAACATGGGTTCCCCATCTAAAAGAACTCCCTATCAAATGCAAGAAAAGCTTGAATTTGCTGAGGATTCTAAGTAACACAAAGTGGGGAGCTGACAGATCATTAATGCTAACATTCTACCGATCCTATACCAGATCTCTGCTGGATTACGGCTATATAGTATATTCATCTGCCAGCCCAAGCACTTTAAGGATACTCAACACAATACATCATACAGGACTGAGAATAGCGACTGGCGCCTTTAGATCAAGTCCCGCTGATAGCATTTGTGAAGAAGCGGGAGAACCTCCACTGGAGTGTAGACGGAGGTATTTGGGTATAAAGTTTCTCTAAAAACCTTAAATACAGCCTGTACAAAATACTATATGGACAGTTCTCTGATAAACAAATACATACAAAAAAATCCAAAACAGAAGTCACTACTCATAAGATACACGCATCATCACACTGATAGAGATACACTAGACACACCCACATACACAAACACACCGTTAACATTCCCTCCTTGTAGCGTAAAAAAACTACAAAATTGACTTAACACTAGCACAATTTAAAAAAAAAAATCATCCACTATCCAACAAAATTTACAAAACCACATTTACCTCACTTTTGGCAGATAAACGTAACCATATCCACATCTACACAGACGGATCGAAGACACCATCTGGAACTGCAGCAGCAGCCATTAACCAAAACCAAACACATTCAATCAAATTACATGACAACACAAGTATCTACACAGCCGAATTACACGCCATACACTTAGCCCTTACAAAACTACGTAGCACTGAAAACACAAACATTCTCCTATGTACAGACTCACTCAGTTCTTTACGCTCCCTCGATAATATTTATACTAACCACCCAAGGGGTCTCCCGTGGTCTAATGGCTAGCGCCTTGGATTCATAAGCGGGAGATGGTGGGTTCGATTCCCAACCTCCGGCAGGAATTTTATCATCCCACGGCTCGCTGGTAAAACTCCTCGCTGCACCCTGGATGTCGGCGCTAATGACCTAGATGTAGATGCGCCGTAAAAAAAAAAAAAAAAAAAAAAAAAAACACCCAATAATTAAACAGATATACGAACAATTACACAGACTCAGGAATCACACACTTACACTATTATGGCTACCCGGACACGAGGATATCGGACTAAGTACATCAGTAGACAAACATGCAAAAGACGCAACAAATAAACAGATCGTAGACATTGAAAACATTACGTTAGATGATTTAGTTCACACATTACGCACACATACATTAAACGACTGGTTGCATCACTGGCTACAAACAAACAACAAATTATCACAAATTAAGAACACAGTAAAAGCATGGAGTAAAGAACAACATACCTTGACAAGAAGAGACCAAGTAGTACTGACCAGACTTCGCATTGGACACTCGTTGCTTACAGATAATTACCTCATGGAGAAAAAAGACAAACCGATATGCAGAGTTTGTAACATAACATTGACAATTAAACACATACTCACGAAATGTAAAAGACGCGACAAACTGAACACTCCACACGACCTACAAGAACTTCTCACAGAGGGTAGTCCATACATAAACTCTATACTTCAACATCTAAAAGACATAAACATTTACCAAAGAATCTGAGGAAACGAAAGATATTTTAAGATGAGTTTTTTTCCTCCCTATTATGTAATTATTACTCAATTTTACTTGGTCATTAATGGAGAACCACAACATGTAGCATCCTCCACGACATAATAAATAGTTAAATAATGGCAGTTAGTTTTAGTGATAAGTTATGTTAATACATTAACTATAGTTCAAATAGCAAGGCTCTAAATAATGTTTAGCAATTAATTCTTAACACAAACCTACTAACTTTTGTCATATGCTCTCCTTAATTTTTTTTTTCTGTATTTAATACTATAAGTTACTGTTAATTGTGAATATATAAATTTGTATTTTTTACTGTATCTTAAAAAGAGCAAGTCGCCGTCGTTGCGAAGCTTGTAAAATAAATAAATAAAAAAAAAAAATTCTGAAACGTAAAATTTCTTGTAAGCACATCCGAATCGCGTCTCGGTGAGTTCCCTCACTGTGGAGAGATAGAAACGCCGTGAAACCGAGAATGTTCCTGAGATTTTCGGATATTTTCTTAAATGTTTTAGACATCGTAGTAAATGTAATGCATCGATTCAAAAAATTAATAAATTTACTTCAAAAACTATTCCTATGAACTTTTTGTTTTTTTTATTCATTTGTTTTTAGAGCCAGCTAATGTGCGATTTGTTCTCTCGGAAATGGCTTAGCGGGGAGAACCCATCAACAGGATTTTTCATTTTTTTTTTTTTTTTTTTTTTTTTTTTTTATGAATAAATCGCGTTTTGAAAACCAAAAAGTGTCGGTTGCGTTCATTCGAAACAATATATCAGGACCCCAGAGGTCAAGTGGTCTAACACACTCAATGCTTTAAGGAAAATGTGGTCAAAGTTGAACATATTCGGTAATAACAAAACGTTCGAATCGCAGCAACTGCGTCATCTTAGCGCAGTTCCGTTGTTATCCCTTGTGTCATTAGCAAAGGAGTAGAAGCAGTTATTGGTTTCTTTAGATCTTTCGTGAAAAATATAAAATGACATCTCAAAGACAACGAAGATTTAAGGCGCCAAAAAAGGAAACAGATAGTATTCTATGCGGAAATGACTCCCCCCAACTGCAAACGTTTGCCATGGAAAACACTATTACCAATACGTTTCTAATTTTCATATCTTATTTTATTAAAATACTAATTTTATTATTAAATGCAATTAAAAAAACAATAACAAAGTATAACTTTAGGTAAACAGTAAAAAAAACCCTTTGAAAAGAACAAAACTAACAATTTGAAGTTTTAAGCACTTACTACTTACATTGACGTCGCCCCAACAAAAATTTCATCTGAATAAGGGAATTTTGTAAGCTTTCGACCTGTCACTTATCACTTGCGATGATTTCCCAACCCCTTTCAAAATATTTTAGAAAAATCCTAAAACTTTTCATGCCTGTTAATGAAACATTTCATTTCCAGTATATCTTTAACTCCAAATGGAACCAAAAGGCTAAAGTAGGATAAGGAGGTGAAATGTGCCCCCAGCGAATTCGATTTCGGAGTTTGACCTCTTGAAAGCTAACCTAAAAATACTCAGTCTTGCAAAGTTTTAGCCTTCTGGAGGTCATTTAAATACGAGGATATTGTTTGGCCAACTTCTAAATAGCATTTTCTTATATATTTTTCCCCGTACTTTCGAATACTGGGATGGAAAAAATCATTTTCAGAGTGGACAATGCTCAAAAATCGATAAAACTGCTGTTGTCTGTATTTTACTAGACATAACCTTAAATGTAAGATGCCTAATTCACCCAAACTCCAAAAACCCTTAGACATTGTTTTTTCATAGTAATTGCATGTAAGGCAATATAGGTTACCTCAAAATTCGAAAAAGTATAAAGTGAATTCTACTGGATGCTGGTATTCTGCGCCATAGTTGCGACTGAGCTAACAGATTCCGTACTGTACGCCGACTTAATAGTATATATGAATTATGATAAAGGCGTTGTCAATCAGAGAAATAAGTACTTAAACTTCAAACTTGTTTGTTATGCTCTTGAACGGGGTTTTGTCGTTGTTTTACTCACTTTTTAATTGGTTGTTCCTTTGTTTTAATTTATATTTATCTGTAAAATTGGTATTATAATAAAATAAGACAAGTGAAATGTGAAGTAGTTTGAGTATTTTCCTCACCAGGAGTAATTTTCTATATCAGGTATCCTTGTCAACCGTGACATATTGGGTCAATGAAAATATTTCTTGAAAGGTCTAACCAAAATAATAACTTTTTCTAGTTCAATGTAAGGTGTACATAAAGCCACAATGTAAGGGGCTATAAAGCGTTAACACAAAAATAAATCTAGTTCAAGCTTTCCAAATGATACTAGGGATAAGAACTGAACCTCGCTAAGATGAAGCAGTTTCTGCCAGTTGGGCTTTTTTTGCATATACCATTCATAATATTGTAATATAGATAGTTTTTAGCGCGGTTCCTCCCTCCCTCCAAAGGGAGGAACCCCGCTTATAGGGCAGATGTCATGACGCAATCCGGAATTACCGACAAGAAAATTTAACGCTTCAGAACCCCTAGAGAACGAAAATAACGGTGGTTCAAATTTATATATATATATATATATATATATATATATATATATATATATATATATATATATTTGTCTGTTCGTTCTCTAGGCCCCAGACGAATGGTCTGATTTTGATGAAATTTGGTATAAAAATCTTTCCTCTAATTTGAAAGGGCACGTTCGTTAACCAGCAGTATCCGTCCACCGGAACATGGTTTTTGGAGCGAATTTCGTGGGAAACAAATCGTTCAGCTTACTTCATATGCTTGCAAGTACTCGTTTTATAGGTTTATTTGTCAAGAAAAACGAATGAAGCCATTTTTAAGGCGTTTGGTTTAACCGTTTTCGAGAAAATTGGAAACATAGTTGCTGAAAGAAGTTTTTGGTTAGGGTACTTAGAATCATGGGATTCAGTTGAAAAATTTTCTGCATGTTTTAAATTCATGGAAATAAAGATTTTTAAATTTTCGTTACGTTTGGAGTTAAGGAAGGGTTAGAATAAAATATTTTATTAACAGACATGAAAAGTTTCGGGAAATTCGTATATTTTCTTTAATATCTCGAAAGCGGTTGGAAATTACGTAAGCGGAAGGTTACAAAAAAGGTTTTGATGAAAGTTTTGATTAGGCGATGTCAATCGGAAAAATAAGTGCTTAAAACTTCGAAGTAATTGATTTCGTTTATTCGAACGGTTCTTTTTGTCTGTTTTCATTTCTTGTTATTTTTTAATTGCTTACAGTTGGAGAATGTATTTGACTATAAAACATGTTAAGTAAAATAAGAAAAAAATGTAATGTTAGAAATATAGCTTTCCAAGAGAGAGATTCGAAGACGCCTTGTGAATATTTTCAACTGCCTTTATGCGGGGGCCTTTGTGGGGTTGGCCGACCCATCCATGTAAGACCATAAACTATTTCAAGAAAGGTCGAAGAAAAAGAATAACTGTTTCTATTTTAATCTTTCCAAATAAGACTTGGGATACGAACGGAACCGCGCAATGATGACACAGTTCCTGCGAGTCGGACTTTTTTTTAGATAAAAGTTACCTATATTGCAGTATTTTTAAAACATAAACAACTATAATAAAATTTAATATTTACAATGTAAATACAAAATGATATAGGTATACTTCTGTTTGTATGTTACCAATATACCACTTTCTCAGAATAAATTTTAATGATCGCTCTCTAGAGCCTCTAGCTAACGATAACGCTTTTGACCTCTGATTATAAATAAAATCTTTCGTCTTTCCATTTATTTACTTTTTTTTCTATTTTTAATATTTTTAGTATTGTTAATAATCGATTTTCCTCAAGGCATAGTGCTTTTCTCGTTTTCCCGATTCTTCGTATATCATTTTCGTCCCTTATAAAATCGGTAATATAATTTGCTCACATTATTCGCTGAAGAACTCTTTATTCTTATTTTACTCCTTCTTTTACGAAGAAATAGTAAACATGAACTGACTTTCAATATACTAGCGCGGTTTCTCCCTCTCTCTACAGGGTGGAAACCGGCTTAAGAGGTTCCCCTCATGACGCAATCAGGAAGTGCCGACTAGAAAATTACACGCTAAATTCCAACCTGTTGCAAATGGAACTAAATTCCGCATCTTCTTAGGAAGGGATCAATTAGGTACTCTAATCGCTCTTACTCAGGGAAATGAGGCCCCGATTCGATGATCAGTTTGAATTTTCCACCAGAAGTGGATTTCAATTTGTATGATAAAATAAATCATACAAATTGGAATCCACTTCATTTGAGAGGATCTGATATTATAAGAACCTCCACAGCCATTGATCCATGGTGCCTTCC
This sequence comes from Gonocerus acuteangulatus, assembly GCA_946811695.1. NCBI lineage: Eukaryota > Metazoa > Arthropoda > Insecta > Hemiptera > Coreidae > Gonocerus > Gonocerus acuteangulatus. The sequence goes on along the minus strand of OX328123.1, from coordinate 152,712,135 downwards.
TATATAGTTACAAAGAATTTTAATTTCAAGTCAATAAATAAGTCAGACAAAACCCGGTGTGATAAGAAAAAAAGTCCGACACGCAGGAACTGCAGCATCTTAGCGCGGTTCCGTTCATGTCCCTAGTGCCATTTGATAAGCTTACAAAAGAAATAAACTTATTTTTTTTTATATATATATATATATATATCTCGTGAAAATTGTCAAAATCCTCTCGAACATCTCGAATAAAAGTGATATTAAGGCGTCAGGGACAACGACAGTAGCTAACTTTTACACCGAAGCGGAAATTAAAGAATCTGGCTCTCACTCTAAAGTAAAGCTCTATAAATCAATACAAAATATGCCTAATAAAGCCTTTCTAGAGGATACAGAAGCATGGGCGTATATGAGGGGGCTGCCGCCCCTCCCGAAATTTTGAATTGATGATAAAAACTTCTCGTAAAACCCTTAAAAATAATTAAATAAGATCACTTAGTTCATAAAACATATTTTATTTTACGTGTAATAGCGTTTTAGTTGCCTAAAACTATTCCAAGCTCTAAATATTTAGTATTCCATACCCTGGAAATGGTCTCAGCCCCCCCCCCCCGAAATTGTTTTTATATACGCCCATGTACAGAAGGATCAAGAAGGAGTACACAAGATTGAGTAGAATACCCTGCCTAATATAGCCTATATAGAATAATATGCCGAATAAAACCTATCTAGTAAATACACAAGGGCAAATAAAAGTCTTGACGAATAACAAGTCAAGAAAAAAAACTTTATTTAACAAAATAAAACAAAGTTTAGTTGCCCAACTACAATAGAATAATATACCTAATTAAGTCTATGGAGTAGACATAAATGGACCAAAAACAAGTCTTGTGGAATATTGTTTTTCTAATTAAATACTTTTTATCAATATTTAGTATATAACCTTTGTTGAAAATTATTGATTGCTAATTGATGAATCGGTTTACAACTAAGTAGTCTTTATGAATATGTAGTATATAACCTTATGTTTGGATCTGAGTTTTTGGGGTGCTCTCCGCCTAGGCTTTGTATTTGTGTAGGCAGATACCTGGGGTATATTTACAGCTCTTGAGGATTAACTCTTAGCAGGTAAATTTCCTGCGGCCCCCTTGTTTCTATGGGCATTACACCGCCATATTCGCTCATAGTATCTAACCGTTGTGAAGCTTATTTTTTGGATTTAGGACTTAATATACATATGTAGACTAAATCATAGCAAGAAGTAATCCTCCGTCGTCGGTTCTTAACTATGTAGACTCGCTAATGTTATCCAATCTTAGATACATCGTATTTAAAATCCACAGCAAAAACACGACATTTCATCAGAATCCCCTGCTGAATAAACCTTATATAAAATAATATGCAAAATAAAGCCTATCTAGTGGATAAAAATAGAGGAAAAAAGCCGTTCGTGGTGGTAGAAAATCTTAAAAGTATTTCGCTTAGAAATCTCCGAAATATTGTCACTAATTTTACGTATCCTGTTTTATAGCCAAATAGATTCATATTCTATAATCAATAAGAAAAACCTACTAACAATAAAAAACTATGGGTAACAGATGAAAATGGGGAATACCAAGAATAATTCTAAAGAACGAAATCAACACCAGTACTGTAATCTAGATATTCGTACGGCATCATCGAATTCTAACAAACAAAATATTGATTCTAATTATACGTATCCTGTTTTATTGACAAATACATTTGACTACTATAAGCAATTAAAAACACTAGGGAATATGCCAAAGAACTCGGAGTAGGAGCCTCGACAGTTTCAAGACATTTGAAGGAAATCGACAAATCCAAAACTGACATTTCATACGATACAGCCTGATATATTTTTAACAATGAATTGTTTTTCTTATTTTAATTAATCTGTTTTATTGTCAAATACATTATCCAACTTTAAGCAATTAAAAAATAACAAGGATTAAAAACAAACAAGAAGAACCGTTCGAATAAACGAAATCAATTACTTCAAAGTTTAAGCACTTATTTCTCCGATTGACATAGCCTAATCAAAAATTGTTTGAGAATCTTTTTTGTAGAACATTTAGTAAGCTTTCGCATGGTAACCCTCCGTTTACCAATATTCCTAACCGTCTACGAGATATTAGGGAATGTATACGAAGTTCCCAAAACATTTCATGTCTGTTAATAAAATATTTTATTCTAATCCTTTCTTAGCTCCAAATGTAACCAAAATTTTAACATATTAGTGTTGATGAAATTCAAACATGCAGAAAATGTTTCAACTGAATCCTATAATTTTAAGTATCAAAATCAAAGACAAAAAGAACAGTTCGAATAAGCGAAATCAATTACTTTAAAGTTTTAAGCACTTATTTCTCCGATTGACATCGCCTAATCAAAACTTTCATTAGAACCTTTTTTGTAGATCATTTAGTAAGCTTTCTAATGGTATTCTTCCGTTTCCCAAATTCTCAACCTTTTTCGAGATATTAAGGAAAGTATACAAAGTTACTAAAACTTTTTTATGTCTGTTAATAAAATATTTTATTCTAACCCTTCCTTAACTCCAAACGCAACCAAAATTTTAACATATTAGTTTTAATGAAAGCAAAACATGCAGTAAATGTTTCAACTGAATCCTATGACTCTAAGTACCCAAACCAAAAACGGCATTCAAAAATTATTTTGTCAGTTTTCTCAAAAACGGTTAAAGCTATCGCCTTGAAAATGGTTCCATTCGTTTTCCTAGCCCAAGACGCCTATAGAAAGAGTACTTACAAGATAATGAACTCAAAAACGTAAGCGTTGGATTTTTTTTGCGCGAATTTCGCCCCAAACGCCATCTTCCAGTGGGCGGATTTTGCTGGTTAACGAACTTGACATTTCAAATTGGACGAACGATTTTTGTACCAAATTTCATCAAAATCGGACCATCAGGGAAGCCAGAAATGAGCGAACAGACAAACATATATATATATATATATATATATATATATATATATATATATATATATATATATATATATATACAAATTTGAACCACCGTTATTTTCGGTCTCTAGGGGTTCTGAAACGCGAAATTTTCTTGTCGGCACTTCCGGATTGTTTCATTGTATCAACCTTATAAGCGGGGTTCCTCCCTATGGGGGAGGGAGGAACCGCGCTAAAACGAGGATGTTACAATTATGCATGAATGGTTTCTCAAAGATTTTGCTCAAAATATATGTTCTTAGAATTGTATATTAGGAAAGAGATTGTTCTTTTTTTGAAATATTTTAATAGAGAAGATCGGAATAATACTTAACCCTGGATTGACACTGCCATTGACATCTACGTTAAAGACACCGTGGGGTTAATTTTACCCCAAACTTTGAAAAATTTTTTCATTTGCTTTTTTTATAAAACAACAATGTATAGAACAGGAACATCAAGAAATAAATTCAAACAGTATTAATTCTGCAAAATATTTATTATAAATTCTTCCATATAATTATCCTGAAAAAATATTACTACACTGAAAATATTTTAGGAAAAATAAACTAGAATGATCAAAAGCCATAAAAAATAGGAACTTTATGAAAACACAATGTTCTGTCCAATTGAGACTTGTCAACATTTAACACATTTTCGTGATCGGTAATGGTGGTACATCGCCCTTCTACACACAGAACATAGCGTTTTCATCTTCCTGTCATCCTTTCTATCACAAACTGAACATATCACGGGTTCTTCTAAGATAATGAAAGATGTTTATGGTCCATCAGGAGTTGATTTATCTCCCAAAACAACAAGCATCCGTGTCTTCAGTGGTTTTGGTTAGGCAAGAACTGCCACATGACCTTTTACCAGTTGGTAGTCCAAATCGAAGAGAAAATCTTTTCTGGGCAGTTTTTAGGCCATTTTGTAACGTAGAAAGGCGTATTATTAAAGTGATCGACCCGTGAAGAATTATCAGATGATCGTAAAAGTTAGCCGTTAACTACACCATGGTGCAAAAAATACCTCATAAACAACTCGCGACCTTCTCGTGCAGCGATTAGCAGACAAGTCGCTTTGTTTATATTAGTTTGTACTAGATCATGCACTTCTGATTATTTAGGAAGAAGGAAGAAGTCTCTGTGATTTACAGAAATTAAGATATACGCCACAGAACCATGTGTGGGGTATTTTTCACCCCACGGTGTTAATCCAGGGTTAAGCCTCCATTTTAGACTGTTCAAAGATAATTGGTGAATGGTGTAATTCCTTTATTTGGTTTAAATACTGTTGACGATTTCTGAGGAGTATCTAGCTGTTTAGAGACAAGCCCGTAGTACCCTTATAGGATAAAGCTTTAAGGTCGATCAATACAAAGGTAATTGAAATAAGGATTATTCGGTCCGTTGGGAACATTATAATTAATTTATAAAGAAATGATATTGGTCTAAGTTTGACCGGATCGGGATTTAGGGATTTTCTTGCATTGATCTCCAGAGATTATTTTCTTTGAATTACACAAAAACATTTATAGGATAGTGATGGGTTTCCCCGAGTAAGAGTAGTTAGAGTAGTTGATCCCTTCCTAAGAAGATGCGGGATTTAGTTCCGTTTGCAACAGGTTGGGATTTTAGCGGTGTTCCTCCCTCCCTGTATAAGGATGACCTCATAACGTAATCCATACAATTAGACAAAATTTCCTATAAGAAAACAGTGATTTAATTCACTAAATCTATTGATAGAAGATATTTTCTGGACGTCTAATAACACACTTCTGTTTTTCTGTGTTTCTGTGTTTTTTCTCAAATTTCTTTTTCAGCCCCCTAACGGACTACAGATTCCCTACTTACAGGAAAACTTCTACATTTAGTTAGTATTAAATCTATGTTAATAAAGTGAAGGTTTATTGAGGGATATGATGAGCTATTCTCACCTTTTAGCACTTTCCTCCGAAGGAAAGTAGCTATTGAGTTTGGACTCATGACGGAATTTTTGAAAAATTTCTTCAAATCTTTATCGATCCTACCTAGTAGACACCGAAAATGACCCCCGTTAAAATTTATATATATCTATATATATATATATATATATATATGCATATATATATATATATATATATATATATATATATATATATATATATATATGTGTCTGTTAACACGATAGCGGCCAGAGTTTTTGTTTTTTCGTCACGAAACTTGGTATATAGCATTCAATTAGCAAACGATTGAACGAGTTCGTTAACCACCAAAGTCGGTCCACCGGAAGGGGGGGGGTTTACCCCGAACCCAAAACACTATTTTGACTATGTCAGCCGTAATATTTGTTATATTTCAACGAAACTTGGTATTCGTAGTGGCAATATAGAGAGAAAAGTGAGATATAAAAATGAACTAAATCGGTTCATTAGAAGGGGGGGTTTACTCCGGACCCACAATACGAATTCGCCACTACCAGCCGTGATTTTTGGTATATTTCGACGAAACTCGGTATTCGTAGTGCTAATCCACAGGTAAATATGTGTTGTAAAAATAAACTAAATCGGTTCATTAGGAGGGGGGGGGGGGGTTACTCCAGACCCACAATACCAATTCGCCACTACCAGCCGTGATTTTTGGTATATTTCGACGAAACTCGGTATTCGTTGTAGTAATCTACAGGTAAATATGTGTTGTAAAAATAAACTAAATCGGTTCATTAGGAGGGGGGGGGGGTTTACTCCGGACCCACAATACCAATTCGCCACTACCAGCCGTGATTTTTGGTATATTTCGACGAAACTCGGTATTCGTAGTGGTAATCTACAGGTAAATATGTGTTGTAAAAATAAACTAAATCGGTTCATTAGAAGGGGGGGTTTACTCTTGACCCAAATTCTTAATATACTCATACCGGTCGTAATTTCTGCTGTATTGTAACGAAACGCGGTATACGTCGTGGGTAACTCATGAGAAAGAAGTGTTGTAAAAATGAGCTGAATCGGTCAATCGGAAAGCGGGGGTTTAATTTGTAATATATTTCAATAGAAAAGCCCGTCAGACGTAGGTTCACAAAGCCGCCGCAAGGAGCGCTTTCTACCACTAGAGTGACTGTATCCTGTTCCTGCGTTAGATCAAAATACGATAATATGAGGTTTTTTGTATTTATTACGTAGTGTAATAGGTACCATGTGTAAACATAACTCTGGAAGCAAATTATTAATTGATCAGTTACTCATTACAAATTTAAAAGAGAACTATTCATGTTTTTATTTTATTTATGTAGGATATTTTAAGCAAATTGTTCTGGAAAGCAATCTACACTACCCAAATTCTGAGGAAAGTGTTTAGTTATGCAGCTCCTGCGTGACGGACTTTTGTCAAGAAATGTGGAAAGTAGTTTTGTTTCTGTGAAATACCTTGTGTGAAGAAATTATAAATTATTCATTATTTATTGGCCAAACTTTGGGAGGCCATGTTCCAGTCCGGAAGCAATAAAAAGCAACTGAAAAAAATATTCAAAACGTTTTTTCCCTTGAGTGATATGTCACATTTTGTGTTTTCTACATTATTTTCAGAGATCGGAAAAAATAACACCCATATTAACCCCCGCAAAATTGACCTTGAAATGTTATGCAAGGTCAAATGTTTTTGTTGCATATTTCGAATGTACGAATCAAGAGGAAGGAATAGGTCAACGGCACCATAGGTCAGAAATGATTCCTTACGGTCAAAATGATCATTGACGGCGTATACGTGGGCCAATCCATTCCATTCGACAAACGGAGGCCGATTTAGATTTTCTTTTTTTTTTTTTTTTTTGCTCGTTCTCCTAACACTGCCTTATGCAAAAATACCTCGTTTGAATTTTTTAAACAATCATCTGCCCGTATAAAAAACATTATTAAATTGAAAAAACGGCCCTCTCAGCGGCCTTAATTGAAGAACCATAACTCACATTTTACAATTGACATTAATGCCTTCATGAGGTTATTCTCGAAGCTTTTCAAGAGCTCTTTATCAAAACCTTTCAACCAATCGCTGAAATTACTCATTAGGGATTTCAAAGGGCATGTATGTGTTTCATGAACCAGCCAGCCCTCGAGGCCCTCCCAGAATAGAGGATAGAATAATTGCCCTCGCCTGAGCCAGGCCTAATATGGGGCTGAGAAGATTGGCCCAAGCTACGGGAGTCTCGAGAATGACGGTCCGCCGGATCCTTCAGGAAGAACGCCTCCCTTCAGATTACAGCAAGTTCAGGAGTTGAAGCCTGGGGATCAGGAGCAGAGAGCATTGTTTTGCAGGAGGGTGCTGGACATGTTGGAACGTCCTGCACACTTCCTGAAGCAGGTATTGTGGACTGACGAAAGTTCGTTTTCCAGCGTCACCGTCCACAGCAGGCAAAAAGGACGAGAATAACTTGGGCATTTGAAAGAATTATGAGAAATTCTCGCCAGGTCCTTAGCGGAGTGAGGAGGAATTTGAAAGCAAGGAATGAAGTCCGAAATAAAGAAGCTGGAGAACAGATCCAATTGCTACGAGCGGTGGAGTGATAATCTTACAACTTAAGTTTGTTTTTTTAGGAAGAAACGTTTTTTTTTCTGCTCACGGGCGAGGGCAATTAGTGTATCCTCTATTCTGGGAGGGACTCGAGGACTGGCTGGTTCATGAAATCCATATATGACCAGTGAAATCCTTGATGAGTAATTTTAGCGATTGGTTGAAACCTTATGGCAAAGAGCCCTTGATAAGCTTCGAGAATCACCTCATGAAGGCACTCCTGCCAATTGTAAAAGAGGATTTATAGTGCTCCAATTAATGCTGCTGAGAGGATCGTTGTTCAATATACTTATAATTTTTTATGCTAGAAGATGCAGTTTTAAAAAATTTAAACGAGGTATTTTTGTGTAAGGCAATATTAGTAGAACATGTAAAAACCAAATTATCAAAATAGGCCACCATTTATCAATTTTAATGGAATGACCCATGTATACGCACGCTGTTAACGGTCCATTTTGACCATAAGGAGTCATTCATTTCTGAGCTATGGCGCCGATGACTTTTTTCTTCCTCATGACTCGTAGTTTCGAAATGTGCAATAAAAAAAATTTGACCTTGAATAAGAATTCGATGTCAATTTTGCGGTGGTTATTTCTTCCGATCTCGTATTGGAAGTCATTATTTTTGTGACACCCTTTACATGAATATGTTATTTGAATTGTCCTCTTTTTTCTGCTATAAATACTATTTATTAGTATTTTTCTTGACTAATTGATTTATTATATTCATCAAATTTAAATAGGCAACAATGACCAACTTGATCGACTCACGCGTTTTATTCATATGATATTGCATTGTAAGAAAAAAAAAAAAAAAATAATAATATAAGCCACACTGCAGGTGCTAGACTGAGCAAAAATACTGATGTGACCTAACCCGAAAAGATACCCCGCCTTGACGAAGGAGGAATACTCCATTAAAAACGTTTTTCTTATGCATATATCACTAGCTGACTACCCGTGCTTCGCCACGGCAGATAAGTAGTTATTTTCTTGCGATAAATAATGTAACATCAAAATTAACGCTACTGCATAACTTTGTTAAGTTTATTATAGCACGGCTCACGTCAGTCATACTATAAGTTATTCATCAAATGATAAGTAATCAAAGTATAATATTTCTTGACATTGGGGCGCTCAGGACAGAAACAGAAAACCTTGTGCTAAACGGTTATCTATAGGTGACGAGTAATAGGAGTTTGACCAATACAGGTTAAAATTCGTTGTCAATAATATATGGACGTTAAAATTTGTGTTTCCAAGATGTCGTCAGGAAACACCCATTATATTTGTAAGCATTAGTGTACTGATTGGGGGATGCTGATGGGTGAGGAGGGTGTGCAAGGTTTCTGGATATTATTACCAACAAGAAGAAAACTCTATGGGGGAAAAGTTTAAATGAACCTCAATTAAAATGTCGATATTGTCCCTCATAGCGTAAACTCTATGGGAGACAGTTTGAGTTGAAATTAACTGCAATTAAAAATAATACTATGAAATAAATACAGTACGGCAAAGGCTGTGCTGTTATCGTCCTAGCAACGCATGCTGCCTAGGCTAGCATGTTCTCTTTAAAACTAAAAATTCAAACCCCTCTAAAAATACTTAATATATAATAATTTGAATATACATAAAAAAAAACTTTTTTAGCGAGTTTTCACATCCTAAAGGGAGTGTCCATGCAAAATTTTAAATTTTTCTGTCAAGTGGTTTGGGCTGGGTGATGATAGTCAGTGAGTGAGTGAGTGAGTGGTATTTGACAAACGTACAGTAGATTTTTGGCTAAAATGTTTATCTTTATGTCAAATGTAGTTAAATGAAAAATGAACAAAAACGAGTTAGAAATAAAGGAAAAAATACTCAAAAACTATTCAGAAATGTTTCCTTATACCTATAATGAAACCATTGACTTCTGTAGAAGCGGTGTTAACCGATAAAACCATTTTAAAAATTAAAAAAAGGTAAATTATGAATTTATAGAAATATAATATTCCATGTTTCACTTTGGCAGCCTGTTGTGTTAATTTACTGCTTTTATTAAAATTTTTCCTCCTGTACGATTTATTGCTTATTTTTAATTTCCAGGAGACCTCTTTTATTTATATTAGAATTTTCCAATCGCATTGACAACCCATTCTGCCAAGAAGAAAAGAGGTTTCCTGGAGTCCCCCAACTTCAAGCTTAGCTCCTTTCTACTCGACCTTTTTTAAAAGTTCTTTTAAACCTTTGTTGACGTGTCCCAACTTGAAAAGAATTCATTCAATACAAATCCCTCCTGCCTTTTTATCAACCGTCTGTTCCGAAAAGAAGGCATCCATTCATTTCGTATTTATTGAAAAAAAAAATAAAGCTAAGAAAATAAAGGGCAGAAAATAAGCAAAAGATTCTAATGAAAACCTTCTTGGCTCTTTTGAATTGTGGAGTTTAGTGAACTGACTATAAGTCTTTCGTATATTCCTTACGGCGCTTACAATGGAATTCTTTTCTATTAGGTTGTTGAATTCTCGTTTCAATCTGTTAATGTCGTCTTGAAGCTGGCGACATCTTATTCATCTCAAGACCCTAGCAATTCCAATTCGTTGAATGGTTGACTATTGTCGTGAAAAACGCTATTAGAAAGAATGTATTAATAAACATTTGGTATACTTTTTTTGGATCTCCACAAATGACAATTGATAAATAATTCAAAATTATATAATCTTTTTTTTTCTTTTAGTGCGGTTCCTTCCTTCCTCCATCGGGAGGAAACCCGCTTATGAGGTTGACCTCAAGACGCAATCCGGAAGTGCAGACTAGAAACTTTCTAGTTTCCGACCCCGTAGATCACGAAAATAAAGGTGGTTCAAATTTATATATATATATATATATATATATATATATATATATATATATATATATATATATATATAGCTAAATATTATAACTTGAAATTGTTCTTCTCTCTACATAGGAATGAAATTCTGCGAATCTAGGGTTGTCGAAATAGCCGACAGATGGAACCATTCTATTGAAAATCGAAAAAAGCCAAGCAATCAAACTAAATTAACTCAAGTTTCATTTAATAAATACTTGGATGTGGGTGTTTAATTTTGTTTGTTTTCCTGCAATCTAGCGGATGCTAATAAAACTACAGTAATGGATCGTAATATCGGATGCTAAGTAATGTTCCTATTCCATTCTCTGTGGTCATTTTTAACGCGTTTCTCCCGTTTCTACATAGGGAGGAAACCCGCTCATGATGTCGTCCGAATCCATAGATCATGGCAATAAATGTGTAAGTTGCATTTAACATTAAAATGAGTTTTTAAATGGGAAAAATAGTTTCACGAAAGATTAAAACAAAGTAGTTAGTTATTCTTTCTATTCCATTTCAATGTCACTAGGAATAAGAACGGAAACATGCTAAGATAATGCAGTTACTTGGAGTTGCACTTTTGTTTTCGGTGAATATTGGTGCCAAATTGCCAAACAGCTGAAAAAGGTGAATATCTATTGAACAACGGATACCATCAAATAGACGTTTGCCGTGGTGGTCACCAATCCATTGTCTGGCCAGGTTACTCATGTTCGGTAAACAATGGGGACCCGTCAAATTTGGAATTTGATTTATTTATTTGTGGCTTTTGTCATCCCGTTCACCAAACAGCATGTTATAGTTGCAAGTTAAAAGAGAATACAAAATGACCTGTTATTGTTATTTAAACATTTTTTAGTGCTATGGGAAATTTCCCTATAAACAAAAGTCCGTCTCGCAGGACTGCATCATCTTAGCGCGGTTCCGTTCATATCCCTAGTCTAATTTGGAAAGATTAAAATAGAAGCAGTTATTATTTTGGTTCCACCAGTCTTTTTTTTTTAATTAATTATTATAATGGCGTGTCAACCCTTAAGGTCACTAACGACATTCTGTGAGTAGTAAAGTCTTGAAAGGTCATGATTTACAATCTTACCTGGAAGGGTCCGCTACACTAGAAACAGAACCGCTAGTGACAAGGTCTTGGAATCTTGGAAATCTATATTTCTAACAATAAATTGTTTTTGTTATTTTACTTAACAAGTTTTATTGTCAAATACATTATCCAACTATAAGCAATTAAAAAATAACAAGAAATAAAACAGACAAAAAAAACCATTGGAATAAACGAAATCAAATAATTTAAAGATTTAAGCACTTTTTTCTCCGATTGACATCGCCTAATTAAAACATTCTTCAGAACCTTTTTTGTAGAGCATTTAGTAAGCTTCCGAATGGTAATCTTCCGCTTCACAAGATTGTCAACGGTTTTCGAGATACTAACGAAATTATACAAAGTTACCAAAACTTTTTTTGTCTGTTAATAAAATATTTTATTCTAACCCTCCTTTACTCTAAACGTAACAAAAATTTCAACATATTAGTGTTGATGAAATTTGAACATGCAGAAAATGTTTCAACTGTATCCCATAATTCTAAGTACCAAAATCAAAGACAAAGAACCCTCCCTAGGAAGGACGCTAGGCAGTTGAAAAGCTATATATCTTGGAAATCCATATCTCTAACATTAAATTGTTTTTCTTATTTTTCTTAACCTGTTTTATTTTCAAATACATTATCCAACAATAAGCAATTAAAAATTAACAAGGAATAAAAAACAGACAAAAAGAACAGTTCGAATAAGCGAAATCAATTACTTTAAAGTTTTAAGCTCTTATTTCTCCGATTGACATCGCCTAATCAAAACTTTCATTAGAACCTTTTTTTAGAGCATTTAATAAGCTTTCTAATGGTATTCTTCCGTTTACCAAGATTTTCAACCTTTTTCGAGATATTAAGGAAAGTAAACAAAGTTACTAAAACTTTTTATGTCTGTTAATAAAATATTTTATTCTAACCCTTCCTTAACTCCAAACGTAACCAAAATTTCAACATATTAGTTTTGATGAAAGTAGAACATGCAGAAAATGTTTCAACTGAATCCCATGATTCTAAGTACCCAAACCAAAAACGGTATTCAAAAAATATTTTTCCAATTTTCCGCCACCTTCCAGTAGGCGGATTTTGCTGGTTAACGAACTTGACCTTTCAAATTGGACGAAGGATTTTTGTACCAAATTTCATCAAAATCGGGCCATTCGTCTTCTATCTAGAGAGCGAACAGACAAATATATATATATATATATATATATATATATATATATAAATAAATATATACACATATATATATATATATATATATATATATATATATATATATATATATACAAATTTGAACCACCGTTATTTTCGGTCTCTAGGGGTTCTGAAACGCGAAATTTTCTAGTCAGCACTTCCGGATTGTTTCATTGTATCAACCCTATAAGCGGGGGTCCTCCCTATGGGGGAGGGAGGAACCGCGCTAAAAGATAATTTTCCAATCTTATTCGATTCCCAATGAAAACATGCCTACCGCAATCACCCCCAAAGATTAATTGAGACATGTTATTAAAGATTTTTTTTTAATTAATACGTTTATTTAACATCTGTGCAATTTAAAGTACATACATTAGTTATAGATATAAGTCCATCAGAATATTATAGAAATACGAAGAATAAAAATTCAAAGAAAACCGTTTTTTTATTATTATTAATTTACAGAAATAATACAGTCTATAGTCATATGTGTTATGCAATTTTATATAGGTTACTTGAACTCGCCTCAGGTGCCCTCAGTTGACAACCGAATACCTTCCTTGTTAGGAAGGATTCTAGGATGACATGGAGTTGACAAACGAATACCTTCTTCGTTAGGAAGGATTCTAGGATGACATGGAGTTGACAAAGGAATACCTTCCTTGTAAGGAAGGATTCTAGAATGACATGGAGTTGAGAAGCGAATACCTTCCTCGTTAGGAAGGATTCTAGAATGACATGGAGTTGAAAAACGAATACCTTCTTCGTTAGGAAGGATTCTAGGATGACATGGAGTTGACAAACGAATACCTTCCTCGTTAGGAAGGATTCTAGCATGACCATGAGTTGACAAACGAATACCTGCCTCGTTAGGAAGGATTGTAGGATGACCTGCAGTTAACAAACGAATACCTTCCTCGTTAGGAAGGATTCTAGTGTGACCAGGAGTTCACCTTACGCCATCCTACCGCAGCCTGCGACTCCGGTCTGAATTGGATCCGCTACCCACCGGAGAACCTCGTTAGAATTCTTAAAAAGGAAAACCATTTATCCCAGAAATGTTTATTCCGACAGTCTTGAACCCGTTGTATTGTCACGCCGTCATTCTAGTGATGAGATATTTTTGGATAATGAAAGGCAGCGCTTTACTACAGACATAATTTATTTACATAAAATATTAAAGCTAAACGATCTTTATCTAAGTTGCAGCATGAAATTGCAAAAGTTGTCAAAGCCTTTCTGTTGATTAATCCTTCTTTGTGTTGTTGATAATTTGTTTCGCCGCTCAAAGCTACTTGGAAAAGAAAAGCTCTCTAGAATCAGACAATTAAACTGGTAGTCAACACTCATCTATCCCATCTTCCGTTTTTTCCTCTTCCATTTGTTCCAGACAAAAAGAAAAAAACCTTTCTATTCCCTGATGTAGTTCCCACGAGACAAAGCTGGGAAGACCATGGTAAGGCACCTTGGGTCAGCTATTGATAGATCTAACAGTGTGTCTGTTACGCTTTGATGTCTTCATTTCTGTCTCCCTGATATCTCTATAGTTCCATCTTTAGACCGTATCCTTCTCTTCTTTATATCAAGGGCAGAATGCATTTCTTTCCGGCGGATGGAAACAGTTATTCGGCTATATCACACAAGTATTTCTAAAATGATACAATTCAAAAATCAATTTAATCAATAATTGTTCAGTTATGACTATGAAAGACATGGTAAATATCTTTTTATCAGCCATCAAAACTGTATATACCTAGGTGCAGAGCTTGCACACCAGAGGGCACTTGTGTCACTCTTCCTGTCTTAATGCTATGTCCCCTTCATAGGCAAGAGTGACACATTTCCAGTTGAGTTTCATTTTGAGGTGAGTCACTTCAGAAATACTAGTGCGACATGTTGTATAAAGGTTCGCTATGTACAAACGGAAGTGATGTACAATTTTTATAAACACGGACAACATCCCTATTAAAATTCAATATTTTATTCATAAGGTCAAGTAATAAGGCTTAATTTTCTTTTTTTTCCCCCTAGGGGGAGCCTCTAGCCAATGTTTTTCCACGGGTCTGTGTGGAAATTTAGTCATCATCAGACAAGCGAGGTCGTCCTCTTGATCTTTTTCTTGTCTATTTTCACTTCTGGGTCCTCTCCCTCCATTCTACAGACATTGCCGACTACTTCAGCTGCCGTTTCTCAAGCAATCTTTGAGCTAATCATCCCTACGCTAATTCTCTGCTCACATTCCTTCCGTTAGTTCACTTGTTCCCTTCAATTCAATCCTGTAAGAAATTGCTTTGCATTCCAGCTATCTCAGTTTTCTGTAAACGCATTTTTTCCAAAGCAGGTAAAATAATGTCCAAGAAACGAAATAAATTACAAAAAAAAACACATTATCTCAAATTCTGTTCATTAAATACAATAGTTAATATTAGAAATATTCAATTTTAAGCATTTTGTGAAAATATTATTATTGTAAGCTATTAGCTTTAATAAATGTTTACACCCTAGACGCTATTGTACCAATATATATACATAATATATATATATATATATATATATATATATATATATATATAGTATATATAATATATAAATATATATATATATATATATATATATATATATATATATATATGGACACATTTTTCATAACCCACTAGGTAAGAACAAGTACAGTATTAATCATAAGCATAACAGTAGCAAAATGTAAAACAATTTTTACTTACTTTAACGGTTACAACCAAGTTACCCAAGGCTTGCGAGAAAATCTTTAGGTTTCCCAATTTATGTAGACGATTAATTATATTTGCCCCATGATTGATAGGTTTTTGGGTTTTTATAGCTCTTATTTGTTTAATTTTACTTCTTAGGAATTCTGAATTCGTAATGAACTTCTTTTTTTCAACGCAAATAGGAGGTGGGCAAAGTCGTCCTTTTCGAGGAGCTATTCCGTTTAGGATTAATCATCCTATTTAACTAGTTCAAATTGACCACGTAGTTCATTTCTAATTTGAATTTGCCAATAAATTCATAATATTGGAGGAATTCCGAATTCCAAAGTAATAATAAGTTTGGGTATTCAGAAACGATTAATTCAGTTGGAACTTGTTCGAGTCGTTTGATATTCATCTAATCTATGATAGGTAAATTTTGGTTCCGTTTGGAGTTAAGGACGTTTTAGAAATGAAATATTTCATAACCAGGCATGAAAAGTTTTAGGATTTTCGTTTATTTTCTAAAATATCTCGAAAAATGTTGAGAAATCGTGGTAAGTGGATTGTGACCATTCAAAAGCTTACTAAACTTCCTACAACATGGGTTCTGATGTTATTTTCGATGGGGCGATGTCAATCGGAGAAATTCAAAATCCCCAATTGTTAGTTTTAGCACTTTCCTCCGAAGGAAAGTAGCTACTGAGGTTGGACTCATGACGGAATTTTTGAAAAATTTCTTCAAATCTTTATCGATCCTACCTAGTAGACACCGAAAATGACCCCCGTTAAAATTTATATATATATCTCTATATATATATATATATATATATATATATATATATATATATATATATATATATATATGTCTGTTAACACGATAGCGGCCAGAGTTTTTGTTTTTTCGTCACGAAACTTGGTATATAGCATTCAATTAGCAAACGATTGAACGAGTTCGTTAACCACCAAAATCGGTCCACCGGAAGGGGGGGGGGGGGTTTACCCCGAACCCAAAACACTAATTTGACCATTTCAGCCGTAATATTTGTTATATTTCAACGAAACTTGGTATTCGTACTGGTAATATAGAGAGAAAAGTGAGCTATAAAAATAAACTAAATCGGTTCATAAGGAGGGGGGGTTTAATACGGACCGACAATACCAATTTGCCACTACCAGCCGTGATTTTTGGTATATTTCGACGAAACTCGGTATTCGTAGTGGTAATCTACAGGTAAATATGTGTTGTAAAAATAAACTAAATCGGTTCATTAGGAGGGGGGGTTTACTCCGGACCTTAATTACTAATATACTCATACTGGTCGTAATTTCTGCTGTATTGTAACGAAACGCGGTATAGGTCGTGGGTAACTCATGAGAAAGAAGTGTTGTAAAAATGAGCTGAATCGGTCAATCGGAAAGGGGGGTTTACTTTGTAATATATTTCAATAGAAAGGCCAGCCAGACATAGGTTCACAAAGGCGCCGCAAGGAGCGCTAGAGGGACTGTATCCGGTTCCTGCGTTAGATCAAAATACAATAATATGAGGATTTTGTATTTATTACGTAGTGTAGTAGGTACCATGTGTAAACATAACTCTGGAAGCAAATTAATAATTTATCAGTTACTCATTACAAAATCAAAAGAGAACTATTCATGTTTTTATTTTATTTATGTAGGATATTTTAAGCAAATTGTTCTGGAAAGCAGTCTACACTACCCAAATTCTGAGGAAAGTGCTCAGTTATGCAGCTCCTGCGTGACGGACTTTTTTCTTTTGAACGGGTCTTTGTATTTGTTTACCTAAAGTTTTAACTGGTTGTTTCCCATTTCAATCGCATTTAACTGTAAAATGAGTATTTGACTACAACAAGGTAAGAAAATGTGAAACATTGTTATAGTGTCTCCAGGAGCGAACGTTAGGAAAGTGGGGGAAGTCGCCATGATGTGGTCCGTTTCCTGTTGTGGGCCTTAAATATATTTTCTCTTCGAGATTTTATTTTATGTTTTTCACGAACGATCAAACCCCACCAATGAATGCTGATATTCCTTTACTAATAGCACTAGAGATGTGAACGGAACCGCGCTAAGATGGTGCAGTTCCTCCGAGTTGGACTTTTTTATATTTATGTAGGTCATTTAGCAATGCGATATTGTTAGCTATGCAGTTCCTGCGTGACAGGCATTTGTTAAGAAGATTTACCTATCCATTATTCATATTAATTATATTTAATGTAAGGTGAAGTTCAAATTTCTTTAAAGCTATATTGATTCAATATTTGATTGGTTTTATTAGGAGATCTAGTAGGAAGGTAATATTTCATGATTTGGGGGGAAAGTTGGGACTCAAGTGGTGTCGAACCATTATACAAATTAATAGAGGATAATCCGTTTGATTTGTGAGCTAGGCCTTTCAGAAAGCTTTTAGCTAAAATGATTTCAGAAGTAACCGGTCCATTACCAAGTTTTGATTTAGTATTCTTGCAAATAAATGGAACTCGAAACTGGGTAATAGGAGTTTTTTTTTTTTTTCTCTGCATCAACCAGAAAAACTCATGTAGCAATGGATTAGGTATAACCTAAAAGCAATGGTCGCCGATTTAGAAAGTGAGTATGTTATTTTCAACGTTGGGAGTGCCCAAAATAGTAACAGTTTCAATTTGAATCATTCTAAATGAGTCTAGGGATAAGAACGGAACCGCGCTAAGATGATGCAGTTCCTGCGAGTCGGAGTTTTTAGCACTTTCCTCCGAAGGAAAGTAGCTATTGAGGTTGGACTCATGACGGAATTTTTGAAAAATTTCTTCAAATCTTTATCGATCCCAGCTAGTAGACACCGAAAATGACCCCCGTTAAAATTTATATATATCTATATATATATATATATATATATATATATATATATATATATATATATATATATATATATATATATATATGTCTGTTAACACGATAGCGGCCAGAGTTTTTGTTTTTTCGTCACGAAACTTGGTATATAGCATTCAATTAGCAAACGATTGAACGAGTTCGTTAACCACCAAAGTCGGTCCACCGGAAGGGGGGGGGGGTTTACCCCGAACCCAAAACACTTATTTGACTATGTCAGCCGTAATATTTGTTATATTTCAACGAAACTTGGTATTCGTAGTGTTAATATAGTGAGAAAAGTGAGATATAAAAATGAACTAAATCGGTTCATTAGAAGGGGGGGGGGGTTTACTCCGGACCCACAATACCAATTCGCCACTACCAGCCGTGATTTTTGGTATATTTCGACGAAACTCGGTATTCGTAGTGCTAATCCACAGGTAAATATGTGTTGTAAAAATAAACGAAATCGGTTCATTAGGAGAGGGGGTTTACTCCGGACCCACAATACCAATTCGCCACTACCAGCCGTGATTTTAGGTATATTTCGACGAAACTCGGTATTCGTAGTGGTAATCTACAGGTAAATATGTGTTATAAAAAGAAACTAAATCGGTTCATTAGAAGGGGGGGTTTACTCCGGACCCAAATTCCTAATATACTCATACCGGTCGTAATTTCTGCTGTATTGTAATGAAACGCTGTATACGTCGTGGGTAACTCATGAGAAAGAAGTGTTGTAAAAATGAGGTGAATCGGTCAATCGGAAAGCGGGGGTTTAATTTGTAATATATTTGAATAGAAAAGCCGGCAGACGTAGGTTCACAAAGCCGCCGCAAAGAGCGCTTTCTACCACTAGAGTGACTGTATCCTGTTCCTGCGTTAGATCAAAATACGATAATATGAGGATTTTTGTATTTATTACGTAGTGTAGTAGGTACCATGTGTAAACATAACTCTGGATGCAAATTAATAATTGATCAGTTACTCATTACAAAATGAGAACTATACACGTTTTTATTTTATTTATGTAGGATATTTTAAGCAAATTGTTCTGGAAAGCAGTCTACACTACCCAAATTCTGAGGAAAGTGCTTAGTTATGCAGCTCCTGCGTGACGGACTTTTTTAATTTGGACTTACAGGCTCGATGGCTGTTAGGGCTTAAGCAGCCCTTCTGATAGAGCTCGCTACCTCGGACTACACTTAGACTCCCGACTTACCTTACAACATCACAACACAGGAACTTAACTGTCGATTTGGACAGCTCTATAGACTGTTGAACCGCAAATCACATTCAAGTACTGAAAACAAACTCATCCTTTAGAAATGACAACTGCAACCCATTTGGGCGTACGAACGAGAAGTCTGAGGAATTGCGAAAATATCGAACATCAGACGCATCCAAACCTTTCAATCCAAACAACTAAGAACAATAGTCAATGGGCCTCCCCGTGGTCTAGTGGTTAACTCCTTATAGTCCGTCGGCCCGTGTACATTTCATGCAACGATTTTTAAGATTCTTC
Organism: Gonocerus acuteangulatus; assembly: GCA_946811695.1. Classification (NCBI taxonomy): domain Eukaryota; kingdom Metazoa; phylum Arthropoda; class Insecta; order Hemiptera; family Coreidae; genus Gonocerus; species Gonocerus acuteangulatus. The sequence goes on along the minus strand of OX328123.1, from coordinate 152,692,381 downwards.
ATTTTTTCACTATTGATTGTACAAGTCTTAACTAGAACAGTGCCACTTGTCAGCTGGCTAGGTAGCGGTGGGTTTGGCTGCGGGGACGTTGCAAACTTCGGAAAAATATGAAAATGTGAAACGATTTTAAGATTCATGAAATTTTTTGGAGAAACACCTTTCATTATACAATAATCATTGGCACTTGTCAGCTGGCCGGCCAGCGGCATGGTACTGCTTGTCAGCTGTTTGTTGATTTTTTATAAACATCGTCGTATAGGTATTTTTTTTCAATCAACTTTACAGTACATTTATACTTGATATTAGGCGTATAGCCATCGGGGATCAACCATACAGGCTGCTAGAATTGCTAAAACGTGACGAAGCTTAAGGATTGTTTAACTCTAGTGTGTATAGAGTGTCTCACACAGCAGACATACAGACAAACAGACAACAATTCTATAAATCATTATTTTGGGTACAATTGGGTTGATAAAGGCCCCCAATAGTATTTTTACTCATATATCTTGCATGTACAAACAGCGATCCGTTAGAATTTGATTATATGTGAAGATAGATTACGGCTAGTGGTAAGTTGGTAAATCGGGTCCAGAATAAACCCTCCTCCTAATAAACCGATTTACTTTATTTTTACAACATATTTTTCTGTTAATATTTCCACAAACGAATATCGAGTTTCGCCCGAGCGACTTTGGGTCCAGAGTAATCCCCTCCTCCAGATGAACCAATTTTGCTGGTTAAGGAACTCGTTAAATCATTTGCTAAGAGAATACTATATACAAAGTTTCGTGACGAAAAAAACCTCTGGTGTGTATCGTATTAACGATAGTTCATGAAATGTTGGACGTGATTCTTTACATTGGCATAACTTTTATTTATGTACCGATTCGCATGAAACAAACACTAAATGTTAAGTGAAACGTACCAGAATATATTAGTGAATACTGCAACCAAATCGGATAAGCCGTTTCTGAGATTAGCGCGCACAGACAAACAGATAAATAGACAAGCAGGCAAAAATTTTAAAAATCATTATTTTGGGTGCTATTGCATTGATAAAGGTTCCCAATAGTATTGTTCCCCATCTTCCAGATACAGACAGCGATCCGTTAGAATTGTATTATTTGTATAGATTTGTATTAAGGAATGCTAAAAAAATATATTATTAATTTTAAAATACTGTAAAAATTATTATATAATTTATTTATAATAATAATAGTTACCTAATAAAACTTTTTAATAAAAAGAAAGTCTGACTCTTCACCTTCAGAATCATTACTTTCGATATTTGTAGTGTTTGTGAGGTCATCCTGCTGTCTCTCATGTGAAAGTACTAATTATTGGTACTGAAAAAATGATGAAACATTAATAAAGCAAAGAAAATGAATAATTTCAATATCTTGAGTGAATTACTGATCTCGAACAATCATTTCAACTACTGGAGGTAATTGTTCGCCATCAAACCATTTACACGTGTACATTTTATTTATATTATTATTAGATATTAAAATTTGGATGAATATGGGAACGTGAACAAACCAAACTATTTAGATAATAACAAGTTATTTTTAACACTAGGCGAAACACTGTGCCAAGTGTTGCCTGGTTTTCACGCATTCACAGGCGAAAATTTTTTATGTGCTATGTATTTTATACAAATAAATGATGCATTTTTTCATCATGCCTTAATGCAAATACATAATATATTTTAACGTTGATACTAAAAATATTCATTTACAAATTGTAAATGAATATTTTTATTGTAAATTACAATCAATATATTCAGAAGTTGTTATCAATATAAGCATGCTTTCGCTATTAAATTGTCAAAAACTATATTAAGATTCCTGAAATTTTGTTAGTAGGTAGTATTTGTAATATGATTGACCAAACAAATTGTCAGCTGCTTATATGTGGGTGGAAAAGTTGTCAGCTGGCGGTATGAAGCGGAGCGCGCCCCATACGCTCAGCGCTTATACACCCCCAGCTGACAAGTTTTCCACCAAGATATGAGCAGCTGACAATGTTTTTCGTTAATCTCACGACAAATACTAGTAACCTCCAAAATTTCAGCAATCTTAAAATCGTTTCAGAATTTCGTATTTTTGCCAAGTTTAGACCCCCAGCTGACAAGCAGCCCACCGCTGGCCAGCCAGCTGACAAGTGCCAATGATTATTGTATAATGAAAGGTGTTTCTCCAAATAATTTCATGAATCTTAAAATCGTTTCACATTTTCATATTTTTCCGAAGTTTGCAACGCACCCACAGCCAAACCCACCGCTACCTAGCCAGCTGACAAGTGGCACTGTTGTAGTTAAGACTTGTACAATCAATAGTGAAAAAATGAAGAATCTTAAAAATCGTTGCAATAAATGTACACAGGCCGACGGGCTATTAGATTCTTATGCGGGAGACGGTGGTCGAGTCCCAGCAGGAATTTCTCTCATATCAGTTTAGAAGGTTCCTTGCAGACAATTGTGGTTGGTTGGCCTGTGGAGGTTCATCATTGTAAATAGAATGCAACACAGGTAAAACACCTCTACTTTTTTAATCCTTTAATCCAGCAGAACGTTTTCGAGATCACAACCTCATCCTCAGTGTCCTGTTAACACCTATCGACAAAGGAAAATTACAACAAAATAATACAAATCACCTTAGATAAGTCAAGTAATACAATAAGTTAACAACAAGGAAAATAACATTACGTACAATTCTAAAATTCAACAATCTAATTTTTAACCAATCACTGAAATTTTATTAATGATTTTAATGTTCGCCTGCTGGCAGTGATTGGTTAAAAATTAGATTGTCGAATTTTAGTATTGTACATTATGTTATTTTCCTTGATTATAATTGTTGACATATTGTGTTACTTATCTAAGGTGATTTGAATTATTTTATTGTAATTTTCCTTTTTTGATAGGTGTTAACAGGACACTGAGGATGAGGTTGTGATTTCGAAAACGTTTTGTTGAATTAAAGGATTAAAAAAGTAGAAGTGTTTGACCTGTGTTGCATTCTATGCACTTAGGTACCTTGCCGTTCCATGGATGTTGGCGGTAATGGCACAGATGTCAGTGCGCGTTAAAAAAAAAAAAAAAAAAAAAAAAAAAAAAAAAAAAAAAAAAAAAAAAAAAAAAAAAAAACTTTCTGAGTTTCCAACCTCAACCTCTATTGGTTCATTAGTATAGTAATCACTTCTAATTGGAGATTCATAGATTAAAAAAGTCTGACTCGCAGGAACTACGTCATCTTAGCGCGGTTCCGTAAATCTCAAAAGAAGTGGAGTAGATTAGGCATCACAAATAACAGGAAACTGACAGTAGCCAACTTACACAGAAGCGGATAATTCTTATCCTCATTCTTGAGGAGTGCTGAATAAGTTAATACAATTATGTACTGAAAACGTACTCACTCTTCGACTACTGCTGAGAAGGCTCTATTCCAAACAACCGAAAATTCGTTGTCATTTTAAGTTCCTTGTTTTACTAGCAAATTCGTTTCACTGTAATAATCAACTGTAAATATGTGCTTCATGGCAAATAAAAGTCCATTCTCTCGTGGGTTAAATAAGAAATGATAACTTCAGTTGTAGCAGGAGGAAGGTTGTATAGATAGGAGAATTCAAACAAACTTATCTATACGCCATCATGGTTAGCCACAGCCATCTTGATTTCCACAGCCATTCCAAACGTATTACCAATAGCTTTTATAGTTTCTTGGCTTATTTGACTAAAATACGAATTTCACTGATAAATGCAATTATAATAAAAGACAATCAATTAAAAATTGAGATAAACAAAGCCAAAAACCCGTTTAAAATAACATAACAAACATCGGAGACCCGGTGGCCGTGAGGGATAAGGCGGGTGCACTTAACACTCCGTGCCTAAGGTCCTGGGTTCGATTCCCACTAGGGGTGGTGGCTTTTCTTTCGAAAAAAAGAAAAGGCATCACCCCTATCCTGGCTAGAAAAGGGTGGAAACCTATAGATAACCCGTCCTAAAAATTCGTAGTTAATAATAAATAAACGTTAAAATTTAAATAAATAAACAAAACAAACACTTTTTAAGATTTAAGCGCTTATATCTCTGATTGACGTTGCACCATCGAATATTGCTTCAGAACCTTTTTTGTAGAGAATTGAGTAAGCATTCGAATGGTTTCCTTCTACATACCACGATTGCCCAACCGTTAGCGAGATATTTACGAAAAATGCATGAAGATTTGAAAACTTTTCATGTCTATTATTAAAATTTTTTTTTTGCTTACTTCCTTAACTCCAACTACATCCAAAATTTAAAAATATTAGTTGGGATTAATTTCCAAGATGTAGACAAAATTTCAATTGAATCCCGCGATTTTAAGTAACCACAAACAAATAATGCCTTACAAAAACATTGATTCCACCTTTCTCGGAAACGGTTACAGATATCGCCTTGAAAATGGTTTAATTAGTTTTCCTATGTTAAGAAACTTATAAAAGAAGTACCTGCAAGCATATGAACTCAAAAACGTAAGCATTACGATTTTTTTTGCGCGAATTTCGCCCGAAACACCATCTTCCACTAGGCGGATTCTGCTGGTTAACAAACTTGACCTTTCAAATTATAAGACAGATTTTTGTACCGAATTTCATCAAAATCAGACTATTTTTGAGCCGTCAGGAGCGCGAACAGACAAGCATATATATATAAATATATACATAAATACAGGGTGTTCAAAACTCGATTGACACCCCCCTTTTTCCCCCCAATTTTTGAAATTTAAAAACGAAACTTGTTGGGTCTTAACGTGGTCGAATGAACTTTCATTGGACCTAATGCACGACACCTCAACTTTCTCCAGTTCTTCTCCAGAGACCCTAACTCTGGAATCTCCATTGGAAAGGGGTTATTTTTATGACGGATTATTGTAGAGAATTGAATTTTATGTCGATTTTATATCGGTCATTTTTTCGCTAAAGCGCTCCAATGAGTAACAAATCGCCAAAAACTAATCAGGGTTTGAATGTTTAATTTCAATGATATCAGTGCTGATATTAAGTTAGATGAAAAATAAAATATTATTTTATGTTTTATTGCATAAGTTGGTGAATTATTTACACGTAATTTAATAAACATTGAATTTTATCCAGGCTTCGCATAGGACACACCCGACTCACCCATTCGTACTTACTAGACAAAACAGAAAGACCCCTTTGTCGACAATGCAACAGAACTCTAACTGTCAAACATGTACTGACCGACTGCAGACAACGCAGCAACTTGACGATTCCTTATGACTTACATGATTTACTGACAGAGGGTAGCCCATACATCCACATACTTCTTACACATCTCAAATCAACGCTCTTTTATTCCAAGATATAGCTATATGTCTCCTACAATCGAAATGATTTATGTCTTTTTTTTTTTTTTTTTTTTTTTTTTTTTTTTTTTTTTTTTTTTCTTTTCTCCATTAGTTTTTATTCTATATGAATAATTTTGTTGCCTTATAATTTCCTCTTGTCTTATTTTCTTTATTACTTTTTTTTTTTTTTTTTTTTTTTTTTTTTTTTTTTTTTTTATTACAATCAGACTGCGACTTCAACGGACCTTTATTCTGCTATCCATATGAGTTTATCGTTACAGTCACGGAACTCATAATTAATAAAATAAATAAATAAATAATAAACATTGGAAACAAAAAACAAAAATCTGGTCTGACAAGACGTTCTAAATTTCATTAGCTTTCATTTCTTAAAAAATACATTCAAATCGGTTAAGATTTGGAGGCTGTAGCCTTTTTGAAACATGAAAAGTAGATTGGCCCCAATGTGCCGCGGCAGGAATTTCCTCATCCCACGGTTTCGTTGGGAAAATTCCTCGCTGCACCCTGGATGTTGGCAGAAATGGCCTAGATGTCAAATCGCCGTAAAAAAACAAAGAAACAAAAAAAAAAAATTCGTCCAACACAAAAATAATTATTACGAAATTCTAATCATTAGGTGAGTTCTATTGCTTTAAATTTATTATTTTCATCTCTTTATAAAGTAATTGAATTTGATTTTTAGGTGGAGCTAAAAGTTTAGGAAATGCTTATTAAGTTTTACGGAAGCCTAGACCACGTTGATCATAAACTTATCTGAAAACTTCAAAAACAAAAGTGTGTTTTGCTCCATTCCTATTTACATTTTAGGCATTTAAAGGTACTTTTTGGAAAGAAAATGTAATCCTCTACAACGTTTATATCAACTACTTTTTTCATTACGGTCATACTTTCTACGTTATTGGCAAAAAAGTGACTAAAAACAAGGGTTTTATCGGTTTTTGGCTACTTGTTACTCAATGGTGCACTTTAGCAAAAAAATGACCGATATAAAATCGACATAAAATTCAATTCTCTACAATAATCGGTCATAAAAATAACCCCTTTCCATTGGAGATTCCAGAGTTAGGGTCTCTGGAGAAGAACTGAAGAAAGTTGAGGGGTCTTGCAGTAGGTCTAATGAAAGTATATTCGACCACGTTAAGACCCACGAAGTTTCGTTTTTAAATTTCAAAAACTGTGGAAAAAAAGGGGGATGTCAATCGAGTTTTGAACACCCTATATATATATATATAAACAAAATTGAACCACCTATATTTTCGTATTCTATGGGGTCTGAAACGAGAAAGTTTCTGGTCGGCACGTCCGGATCGCGTCGTGAGGTCAACCTCATAAGCGGGTTCTCCCTATGGAGATAGGGAGGAACCGCGCTAAAAAAAAAACAAAAAAAATCAGTCTTCCTAAATTCGCAATTGAAAAAGACTGATCGGTAAATCCGAGATAATCTTTTAGGACTTTCCTACCACACTATTGGGGTTGCACTCATGACGGAATTTTTGAAAACTTTCTTTAAATCTTTATCGATCCTACCTAGTAGACACAAAAAATGACCCCCTTAAACTTTATATATATATATATATATATATATATATATATATATATATATATGTGTGTGTGTGTGTGTGTGTGTGTGTGTGTGTGTGTGTGTGTGTGTGTGTGTGTGTGTGTGTGTGTGTGTAAGTGTGTGTGTATCTGGTAACACGATAGCGGCCAGAGGATTTGTTTTTTCTTTACGAAACTTGGTATATAGCGTTAAATTAGCAAACGATTATACGCGTTCGTAAGCTACCAAAATCTGTCCAACGGAAGGGGGGGGGGGGGTTTACCCCGGACCCAAAACACTAATTTGACCATGTCAGCCGCCGTTTTTGATAAATTTTCAACGAAACGGGTTGTAAAAATAAACTAAATCGGTTCATTAGAAGGGGACGGGGTTTTCTCCGGACCCACATTACCAATTTGCCACTACCAGCCGTAATTTTTGTTATATTTCGACGAAACTAGGTATTCGTAGTGGTAATCTGCAGAGAAAATAGGTTTTTTAAAACAAACTAAATCGGTTTATTAGGAGGACCCAAATTACTATTATGCTCATACCTGTCGCAATTTCTGCTGTATTGTAACGAAATGCGGTATTATTCGTGGGTAAGTCATTAGTAAAAAGTGTTGTAAAAATGAGCTAAATCGTTCTATAGGGGGTTTACTTTGTACTATGTTTCAATAAAATTAGCCCGCCAGACGTACGTTCGCAATGCCGCCGCAAGGAGCGCTTTCTACTACTAGGGGAGACTGTATCCTGTTCCTGCGTCAGATCAAAAGACCAAAATATGAAGTTTTTTGTATTTATTAAGTAGTGTAGTACCATGTATAAACATAACTCTGGAAGAAAATTAATTATAAAATTTATAATTGAACAGTTTCTCATTGTTGAAAAAATATATTGTATTACAATGATTACTTTATGTTCTTGTTATCGATATGGCTGTGTTCTGACTGAGTTCCTCACAGTTTATGATGCCTTCCTTTTCTAACGACCTCATGTGATGTACTATTTTATTGATGATATGTGATTACTATAAAATAAGTTGACTCATTTAATAATGTAAAACTCGTTAAAAAATTCAAAGAGAACTAATCATGTTTTTATTTTATTTATATAGGATATTTTAACCTTTAAGTAGGGAGGTGGGATGTTCTAAGCACCCCATGACTTAACTACCTCTATACATATTTTCAATTTAAAGATTTTAAATACTTTTCAACTCTTTGGTACCTTCCTAAGTAGTAGTTTTTCTTCACATTGAGGTAGCATTTGCATCAGAAAAAAACTTATTTGTTTGTTTGTTTGGGCCTTTTATTGGCTTAGGGTGCGCACAGCACCCCACCTCCCTACTTACGTAACAAAAATTTACAATATAATTTTTTGTTTCGACCCCCGTTTACTTTTTATAAGATAATGAAGATAGAATGAAGAGGATTGAGAGAAGTTGAGTTTATTGATTCGGACGAAGAGGAAAGAGATATTTCTGAAAGATCATTGCATGAAACATAAAGTGAACAGTCGGATGAAGAATCACTATAATAGGCTGAGATGAGAAGCTAGAAATAATAATATGTTATAATCTACCAAAAGGTGATGTAGACATCATTGACAAGATGTAGGCTACATATCCTGTAGCTGGGCGTGGTCTCTAACTGTCTTCTTTAGAATCCTCCACATAGCCAGCATTAACTCTCAGGGAATATATGTAGCAAATAATCCTACTACGAACTCTGATGAGGGTCGAGTTCTTAAGAGATATTGGGCTTAAACTGACTAATCCACAAATTGAAAAGAAAGCAACAGAATCTTAGATTTCAAAATACATCATGCGGCCAAAATGATCGTATGACCCGTCATGAGAAGATGAGCAGAACCAGCACCAACAACGGAGAATAGACGTTCTGGCTGATGTTCCGTTTGCCCAAGACACACGGAAAGAAATGTTTAGACAATAAAACAACGATTTTTTGTTGTTTTTGTAAAACATTTATGCATATGTATGACATGAAGCAAATTTATTGTGGAGGTTTAGAGTTACCGATATGAAGTATTCTACAGATTAAATTTGTGTACTTTGCTAAAATATTTTTTTAAATAAGTACTTGATTTGCCTTCTTCTATCCATTAATAATCAATTTTAACTTGATTAAGAATTTTTCATTATTCAACAAAACCATATTTTTGTTAACTGTATAAAAACACAATTACAAATGATGAAAAACGATTAAAATTTTATTATTTAAAAAATTACCATATTTGAGCATTTTAAATTATTATTTGGTTATATAATATTGGTAATAGGTTTAAAAAAGTATAATAATAAAGAAGTTGCTAATTCTAAAACCCCCTCTTTCTGGGGGGACGTTTTTTCATTGGGGTCTTATGAGAACCCCACCTCCCTACTTACGTTAGGGTAAACCTACACAAATTCTGAGGAAAGTGCTAAGTTATGCAATTCCTGCGTGACGGACGTTTTCCTGGTATAATCACTTATACCATTTGTCTATTAAGTCACTTGGAATACTTAAAAGTAAATCCATTTGGAAATTGTCCTACTGTCTATTGAACATACAAACACTATTGGAGAATGGAAATTAAGCTTAAGCAGCTAAGCCTAATTACTAGGCTACTAACTACATTTCAAGCCTACTATGTGTCTAGATATATTCAGGGGTGATACAACCTTGTGCGAGCAAAATCAAAGTAATTTTCCTGAATTTATAAATAATAAATAAATCAATATTTTTCAATTATATCAAACAAAAAGTTTCAATTCTTTGAAAAAAAAATAAAAAAAAATAAAAATGGCAGCGCTCGGTCTGACGAACGGAAACCCTCTTTTTTCACGGACGATAGTGTACAGGTGGAAATTTTTAGTCTAGAACGAAATACTAAAATTATTTCGAAAGAAGAAGGTCAAATCTAGTAAAGTACGTAGGATTTTTAAGAAATATTATTTTTTTTGAAAATGGTAAACAATTATAATATTAATAAATTTTTTATTAAAAAATCCGTCAAAAATCACTCATAAAATCGTTATAATTCAATGATTCGAATAATTCCTACGTACGTTACTAGCAAATATCATTAGGAAGCTACAATTAAACTTTGAAGTTGATCGGGGGAAAATTGAAGACGCCAGAGTATCGCCTGATTTGAAAAGTATAGTTTTGAGAAAACGACTTAATTTTCCGAAATGTTCATTTTTTCCTATTTAATTTTTTTTCATACTTTTTCAGATTAAAAAAATGGGTTTTAATTTTGAATTTTTTTGAAGGAGGATCAAAAAAAACTTCAAGCTCGTTCAAAAAACTATCTTAAAATCAGCACCGCGTTCACTCGGCATCGGGATTCCACTCGGAAAATCGTATTTTTTCCTCTTTAAAATTTTATTTCTTCATATAAACATTTCTGGATATTATTTTTGATTAGTCGAGGAAGAATTCTCTCCTAAGGCAACTCGTAGGCTTCCACGGTCCGAGTCATTACACATATTATAGTCTTCTGGTATTGACCGTGTCACAAAGTTCTTTGCCGAAGTTTCGCCAGTCATACTGCCAGCTTCCTCAGGGCTTAGTCTGAGAATCCCAATCTCAGACTAAGCCCTGAGGAAGCTGGCAGTATGACTGGCGAAACGTCGGCAAAGAAATTTGTGACACGGTCAATACCAGAAGACTATAATATGTGTAGTTGCAAGGTAGTTTTACCCCTTATACTGTGAACTTTCTTTAATACGGCACGCTTGGAACTTGAATCATACCGGATTATCAAACATTCCGGATTATCAGATGCATGAAGAAATGTAGACTATAAGACTAGTATATATTTAATGTAAAATGACTAATATGAAATTGCACGCTGTTAGAATTATACTGCCTCAGTCGAAAGCTAAAAACTGAACTGGCAACAAGTATGTATTTGAACACAAAGAGTGTTTCCGGGATTTTTTCGAAGACCCCGTCGGGCACCAAGGGGTTGTTGGGGTGGGGATTTCGCGGAATTGATGCATAAGAACTGATGTGGTGCACTTTTCATGTTTTCCCCTGCCGTGCTTTTTATCTTTCCTTTACCTGAGTACCTTAAGCCTATGATATAGGAGGACTACGTAAGGAGTCGGAGTTAAAGAAACGTACGAGATATTTCGGAACTCTTATAACCCAGTAACGGGTACAAATGCTCTAGGCCATTTTGACGGAGCTGTTGCCCCATTGTCCCGAGCAAGCACTAAAGAATTTTTCTACTACTGTCTTCGTTCATGGGTTGAATTCGGCCTTCCTGACCGTCCCTAGACCAACCCAGCCTTTAATTATTTTAATAATGAGTACCTTGGGTGCTAATAACTCTAGCAGTTGAAGCAGCCAATGGGAAAAATCAGGCGGCCGGAGCATAGTACTGATCACACTGTGTCCCTAGTGTGCCGAATGGTCTTGAATCAGATACCTCAATAGTATCTGCCCATCAGGGCCCTCGTGGCCTGTTACGGGACTGATTTTTTTTTTTTTTTTATTTCCCCATTAATATACCAGAACTATCTGATAATGTGAAATGTTGGAATCGTAGACATTGTGTCCCATGGTTGTACTATAGGAACGAAACTCGTCGTATGTCCTGAGCATCTAAGGAGAGAAATATTCTGTAAACATAAATTGAATCGGAATTACTTGAAGCAGAATTAATCTTGAATCGAATAGTTATCACTTAGACGACCGGTGGTAACAAAACCGGTAGAAGCGTTAAAGTATTTCAGTAGGCTACACACATAATACACGCACAGTGGGAGAAACGAGGAAAAAACCCCTGAATGTAATGTCCATTTCTGGTGTTTTTATGGCTTTTTATCCTTGATTAGTCAAATAATGAAACCCTATTCGCTCGTTCCAATCACGCAATTTTTTAATGCTGAAATTATTGTTTTTCTTGCTGCTGTATGATTATTCCTATTTATTGTAACATTATTTTGAGCTTGTTAAACCACATTTGGTTGATCGGTGCTTTTCATCATTAAGGCAGGTATGTATGAAGACTACCTGATAACAACAGCTTAACTACTTGATAACAATAGCTGTCCATACAAAAAAAAAAAAAAAAAAAAATAGATGGGCGGAAACCTGTCACACAGGAAAACAAATTTGAAGCAAGGTTTGACTAAAGCTCTTATCCTGGCTTAAGATGGCGGCAATTGATTTAGGACCGGGATGGGTCAGAAAATATATTACTATAAGTTCATTTGCCCTTTTAGTAGTTATTGTGATTTATGTGAAATGTTTCGCATAATATCCGCGAGAAAGAAAGTGTTGAAAGCATGTATACAAACTGACAAGTAACAATCATACATTTTCGTGATATAAAAATATCAATTAGGCATGTTCTGATCTTCACCATGTTGGACGAGATGGCCCAAGCTGTAACAGGGACTACATCATCAAGTCTTTGAGCTTCGTCTCTCAATCTCTCTCTCTCTCTCTCTCTCTCTCTCTCTCTCTCTCTCTCTCTCTCTCTCTCTCTCTCTCTCTCTCTCTCTCTCTCTCTCTCTCTCTCTCCCTCTTTCTCTCTCTCTCTCTCTCTCTCCCTCACACTCACAATTCGAATTTCAAAAAATGGAGAACTAAAAATAAGAAACTTCCAATTAAGCAAATTCAGGAAGAATTCATCAAAAAACTTTGAATCCGTATCGATTAAGTACGAAAAGGTTATCGTTCTTCAAATAGAGGAGACGCCTTCAGAAGATTTTTTGCCGATCCCTCTTTGACATCAGAAATAACAATAATCGATGACAATTTCATTCGTAAATTTTCAGTCATTCTTGAGGTTATTAACAGTCAACATGCAATTTACCCAATCAAATTTGGGTTGTATGCGCAAGAAACTGCAGAATTGGCTATTCATTTGTGACCGTGGTACCATATGCCCTCGACAGTAGACAAGGTTTTAATCCATGGTGCCAAAATAATTGCAACAGCAGCTCTTCCGATCGGACAGCTTTTTGAAAAAGGCCCAGGAGTGCAAAAATAAATATTCCAAAATCTTCAGGTTGAACCACGCTAAAAAAAAATAATAACTTATTCATAGAATGAAAATTTAGTTCATTAACCATCCTTCGGGACCCTCATATGATATCCATATAATATATGATATATAATATATGATATATATTAATTTGTAGATATGTGAAGATTGTATGTAGTGGCTACCTTCAGCGAGAAGTTCACACATGTTGAGTCGAATGGTATGGTTAAGCCTTGTCGCCTAATGCAGTCTGTTAGAATATGTTTTATTGACAGTTCAGTATTTCAAATGTCACATACCTAATGGTCTCTCTTGTGAGTAAGTCTTGAATGGCCAATCCTAAGTCGAGCCAATACAACCTCCTCCCTTCTATCGGTCGATAACTGGATGGCCAGTCTTTGACCGTATGTTTTATAGTCCGTAGTTTGTTGTCCGTATGTATTTAATATTTTTGAGAATAAAGGATGAGAGGTGTATTTGTCCTGAAGTGCTTGAAGTGAGCGCAGTGAGTCAGTGTAAATAACAATGTCTTGAAACCTTACTATACAGTACTCAGGTATAAGTTAAAGTTTAATTAAAATTAGGAAATTCGAATGTGAAGGTTTATGATTTACGCCGATATAAGCAGTCTTAATGTTTCCCCGTGCAGAAAGTTAGGAATTAAAGACGGTAACAATTAATTAATTACAAAATAAAATGTTATTTCTGAAGGCATTGAAGAATCGGCCAAGATATAAGAATAATTGAGGGGTACGTTACCCAAAGGTTAGAGCGAAGAGATGGGTTTGCCGGTCGGAGCGAGGATACAGCCTGATTGAGACATCCAGCCAAGGTAATCATAGCCCTTGGCTTTTCCAAACCAGCCTTCCAATAAAACAACTATGGCAGGAGGCGGTTCGAAGCCATTTCTTCTACCTTCCCTACATCTCACTCTTCTTAGCTCTCTCTCTCTCTCTCTCTCTCTCTCTCTCTTTATTTTTCTAAATGTGGGACCACGTAATTAACAATCTACTGTTTAAATTGCACTGTATTTAGCTCTACTGGGGAGTAACCGCTGGCTAGAATATATTTATCTTTATTACAGTCGTTGCAACCCATCTATCTGAATGGAATTATATATATCTGTGGCTCGGTTCTAAAAGGGCCAATGTCATTTTTTTCACGTTTTGTGTTATTTTTTTTTTTTTTTTATTATTTTATTTTAGTTTAGGAGCTTCGCAACAAGGCGATATCTCCTTTTATTCCATTACTACAGTGAGCAATAATGACATTAAAGTAGAAAATAGCCTAGTTGCAAAGCTCCTAAAATAAAATAATATAATTTAAAAAAATAACACAAAATGTGAAAAAATTGTCATTGGCCCTTTTAGAACCAAACCACAGCTATATATATATATATATATATATATATATATATATATATATATATATATATATATATATATATATATAAATCAGTCCCGTAACAGGTCACGAGGGCCGAGAAGAAAAAATCTTAAGTGCTTGCTCGGGATTTGAACTCAGGCCTCCAGCTTATTAGTCCAGTGCTCTACCACTGAGCTAACCTCGCCCCCATATATATATATATATATATATATATATATATATATATATATATGCATATACGTAGGGCAGACAAATATTAACCTCATTTATTGCTTCCTTGATTGTAGATTAGCCACTTATTCCTTAGGAGTTTTGGCTGATCAGATGGAGAATCACATAAAGAAATACGAATTCGACGAAGGTTATGTTCAGAGATAACGCCGTTGGGACTGTGGTTTACTAGAAGAAATTGAGGAGTCGATGAAGTTGTCAATCGGAGTTCGAGTTTTAGTAGTGGCTGGCTTCTAGAAGTTCAACATATGGAGGAGGAAGTCTTAGAAGTCGCCTTCTTCCTCTTATTTGATTACAAATGAGTGAAAGCACACGGCTGACAACTTATTAACTACTTATATTACTTATAATCTTTTATAAATCCGTTACTTTTCTACAATCGACATTTTTTACTACTGCTCTCAGTGTCAAAGAAATGAGAAGTATTCTAACTGTAAAACGCTGGAATTACCTGTACAGCGCTGCCAGCTGCCAGATTTATATGTGTCTACATTTTTTACAAAAAAGCAGGAAGAAACGTTAATTGTGTTTATTTTAAACTATTGAATTGCTATTGTTTGTTTCTATAAAACTATTGAATATGCGTTCAGTATTTTTTTCGTTTTGTTTTAACGAAGAAAGAAAAAAAAATAATCATCTTGGATAAGTTGAATGAAAGCTAAATACCAATAAATTCGAATCTAATGGCTTGAAGAAGCGATGTTCTCCATCTTAGTAATTCGGTCCCAATTTAATTAAGCGTTAATTGTGGAACTGTACAAGCCAACACTGGTGTTGGCAGCCAATTTATGGGAGATGTACGGCCCATCTGTCTCATATGCATTCGGTTGGTGGGACTATATCCCTGGATCTTGTCGGGCTTAATTTGCTCCGAGCCATGTTGATCGTTAGCGTTCAACCGCTATCTATCGCCGCGGCGATAGGGTTTGTCCTAAAATATAGTTTTCAAGAGATCACTGGAAAATTCAAAAGTACAATTATATAATTCGTGATGTGCTTGGAAAAAAAAATATATATATATATAAACAAATCCGTTACGTAGTAATGAGCTAATGTGACGACAAATCTTTTTCCCGTTTCAACCTTCCCTACATACGGACCAAACCTGCTTATGAGGTCGACCCGAAAACGCACTCTGGAGGCACCGAAGATGTCCACGTTTCAGATCTCTTAGGCTACGAAATTACCGGCGTTTCTCATCTGTATACATATAGGTATACATAATTAATTACACAGGCACAACAAAAAGTGATCTTCCCCAAAGACGCCATACATATATTCTTGTGTATTTTGAAACGCTGAATCCCAACACGGAGTCCGTTTCACCCCATCACGTCAGGCTTAAGAGCATTTGATGGTCAAATTTCGTACGAAGTCGTTAAAGAAGAAATAACTAGAGCTTCCATGGTTTTTAGGATCGCTGAATTCGAATTTGAGGTCTGTTTCAGCACATCGGCGGAAAATCAAGGTCATTTCAAGGACAAATATGTTTATTTGGCAAGAAATAAATCTGCAGTCAAAATTATTTTTTTGCAAAATAGACATATTTTTCCTTGAAATGACCCTGATTGTGTGCTGATGGGGTGAAACTGAACCCGGATCCGAATTCAGCGAGCCCAAAACCCAGGGATGCTCTATTTATTTCATCTGAAACGATTTTGATACGTAATTTGACCTTCAAATGGTCTTAAACCTGATGTGCTGAGATAAAACGGACTGTGTCGAAATACATAAGAATATATGTACCATTTCTTTGGAAAAGATCGATTTTTGTTTTTGTGTGCTTGTTTTATATGTGTGTTTGCGGCTTAGCAGCTTTAAAAATGGCTTGATTTTGGTGAAATTTGATCTAAAAATATTTTGTTTCATATAGGCCAAGTTTAATGAATTTAAAATAGGAATGTTTTTATGAATATTTAATAAGTAATATTTCAGAAAACATGTAGTTAATAAGTTGTCAGCCGTGTGCTTTCACCCATTTGTAATCAAATAAGAGGAAGAAGGCGACTTCTAAGACTTCCTCCTTCATATGTTGAACTTCTAGAAGTCACCAACTACTAAAACTTGAGCTCCGATTGACAACTCCTCAATTTCTTCCAGTGTACCACAGTCCCAACGGCGTTATCTCCACGGCGTTATGTGATTCTCCATCTGATCAGCCCAAACTCCTAAGGAATATGTGGCTACTAAATCTCCTACAATCAAAGAAGCCATAAATGAGGTTTATATATTTAAGACAATCCCGGAAACCTGTGACAACTTCGTACATCACATGTTTACACACAAAACACACTTCAAAAACGATTATGAAAAAGAATGAATAAAAGTCCGACTCGCAGGAACAGCATCATCTTAGCGCGGTTACGTACATCTCGAATAAATGGAATCGATTAGCATCACAAATCACAGGAAACTGACAGTAGCCAACTTACACAGAAGCGGTTAATTCTTAATCTGTATAAGTCAATACAATTATGTTCTGAAAACGTACTTACTCTTTGACTACTGCTGAGAAGGCTCTATTCCAAACAACCAAAAATTCGTTGTCATTTTAAGTATCTTGTTTTACTAGCAAATTCGTTTTACTGTTATAATCAACTGTTAATATGTGCTTCATGGCGAATAAAATTCCATTCTGTCGTGGGTTAAATCTTTCTATAAAATAAGAAATAACGATAACTTCAGTTGGAGGCTATGAGGAAGTTTATATAGATAGGAGAATTCAAAACAAACTACGTCATCATGAT
Organism: Gonocerus acuteangulatus; assembly: GCA_946811695.1. Classification (NCBI taxonomy): domain Eukaryota; kingdom Metazoa; phylum Arthropoda; class Insecta; order Hemiptera; family Coreidae; genus Gonocerus; species Gonocerus acuteangulatus. The sequence continues at coordinate 152,675,096 of OX328123.1, read as the reverse complement.
TAGCCACAGCCATCATGATTACCATAGCCACTCCAAACTTATTACCAATACCTTTCACCGTTTCTTAGCTTATTTTACTAAAATAGTATTTTACTGATAAATGCAATTCAAAAAAAAGAAACAACCAATTAAAAAGCGAGATAAACAAAGAGAAAAACCCTTTTAAACCAACAAAACAAACACTTTTTAAGTTTTAAGCGCTTATATCTCTGATTGACGTTGCACTATCGATTATTGCTTCAGAACCTTTTTTGTAGAGAATTTAGTAAGCATTCGAATGGTTCCACTTACCACGATTTCCCAACCGGTATCGACATATTTACGAAAAATGTATGAAGATCCGAAAACTTTTCATGTCTATTAATAAAATAATTTTTTTCGCATACTTCCTTAACTCCAAAAATAACCAATATTTAAACATCTTAGTTGGGATTAATTGAATCCCGCGATTCTAAGTACTCACAAAAAAATAATGACTTATAAAAATATTGTTTCCACTTTTCCCAGAAACGGTTACAGATATCGCCTTAAAAATGGTTTAATTCGTTTTCTTATGTTAAGGAACGTATAAAACAAGTACCTGCAAGCATATAAACTCAAAAACGTAAGCGTTACGATTTATTTTGCGCGAATTTCGCCCCAAACACTACCTTTCCGTGGGCGGATTCTGCTGGTTAACGAACATGACCTTTCAAATTAGAAGACAGATTTTTGTACCAAATTGGATCAGAATCGGGCCATTTTTGAGTTTGCTAGAGCGTTAACAGGCAAGCATATATATATATATATATATATATATATATATATATATATATATATATATATATATATATATATAAATTTATATATATATATATATATATATATATATATATATAAACAAATTTGAACTACCTTTATTTTCGTGATCTATAGGGTCTGAAACGTGAAAGTTTCTAGTCGGCACTTCCGGATTGATTGTCAACGTCATAAGCGGTCACTCCCTATGGAGATAGGGAGTGAGCTACTATATAGTAGCTATATATATATATATATATATATATATATATATATATATATATATATATATATATATATAAATATATATATATATATATATATTGGTAGCTTACGAACGCGTTCAATCGTTTGCTAATTTAACGCTATATACCAAGTTTCGTAAAGAAAAAACAAATCCTCTGGCCGCTATCGTGTTAACAGATACACACACACACACACACACACATATATATATATATATATATATATATATATATACATATATAGATAGATAGATATAAATTTTAACTGGGGTCATTTTCGGTGTCTACTAGGTAGGATCGATGGAGATTTGAAGAAATTTTTCAAAAATTCCGTCATGATTGCAACCTCAATAGCTACTTTCCTTCGGAGGAAAGTGCTAAAAAAAGGGAACGAAAACAAAAATCTGGCCAGACAAAGTTGTTCTCAATTTGATAACCTTTAATTTAAGAAAACATGCATTGAAATCGTTTAAGTTTCCTGTAGCCTTTTTTGAAACACGAAATGTCGATTGGCCCCACTGTGAGACAGTTTACTCGTAGAGTCTTCGGGTGAACAGCCTGCAGTAAGGAACTAAAAGCACTGATGATGGAGCAGTAGACTCCGAAAGCATGCTTTGACAATAAAATAAATCATTTGTAGTGGAGACCTGAAGTTGTTGGCTGCAGCTCCACCCCCGAAATTCGGATTTCATAAAAAAAAAATAAAAAAAAAAAAAAAAAATGTCATAAAACCTTTAAAAATAAATTAAATAACTACTTAGTTCATAAACAAAATATTTTATTTTGAATTATTCTTCAACTGACCCTTTTCTTAATCTTCGTGTTTTCGTGCTAGGCGGAAATAATAGAAGCTTCACCACACAATTTCACCAACTTTATTCCGTCCCTACACGTTTCACACCTTTTTGGTGCCTCTTCAGTGGAAAAAGTTACAAAAATAATACATGCATAGGAGGATAACCATCCACCAGTACGGCCTAGTCTCTACACCAGTACGGCTTAGTAGTCTAGAAGTAGCCGTACTGGTGGAAGGATATCCTCCTCAGGTTAAGGCTGTATGTTTTATATTTGTTGTTTTTTTTTCCCCTGAAGAGGCACGAAAAAGGTGTGAAACATGTAGTGACGTAATAAAGTTGGTGAAATTGTGCGGTGAAGTTTTTATTATTTTATTTAATTTTGGGTGTAATAGCGTTTTACTTGGCTAAAACTATTCCAAATTCTAAATTGTTAGTATGACCCATGACCCCGGAAATGGTACCAGCCCCCCCCCCGAAATAAATTTCTATATACGCCCATGGTTGTTAGAGTTCCTATTTGATACAGTACCACCACCGTCCAGCCAAATCAATGTCAAGATATATATATTTCATGCTAAAAAGTCCCTCTCATGATAAAAGTACTAAAAAAAAACAAAACAAAAAAAAACTTGTATAACTTTTACTGTTGACATTATCACTACTAGTTAAAAAGTACAAATTAATGAATGTCGTGAAAGAGACTAATCCATGCTGAGTAAACCACCTGTGTAGTCCGCTGTCCAACAAATTGCAAAGGATAAAATGGTAATGGGGACCATTAGCGAGGCTCTGTAGCGCTATCTATGGGGATTAGTCAGTGTTAGATCTGGTCACCGTCTCTCCTAATTGTGTGACTCTCTTCTTTCCTGGTCTCGAACATCCATGGTGGGTTCTTTTGCATCTCTCTCCGCAATGTGGCGAGGAAGCTATATGAAAACATTATTTATTTTATCCCGGACTCGTTAGGATGGTTGGGCTGCCGGGAGCGAGAGATGCTGGTTCATTGTTCAAATTCAGTTTGAGGTGTATCAAAGTTTATGTTTAGCGATAGGTCTGTCAATACGATGCCCTCCTTTTCCAATTGATTTTTAACGAGGTAATCAAAGCGGTTATTAACTCGGTAGCACGGTGATAACAGTGTGACTGTGGTATGTGTGCATTCGGAAAATGCTTGTAAAAGTTTTTTTTTCGATTCGTTTCTTCAGGCATGAAAAATTGTAGAATGATTTCACTGGTCTGCAAAAATTAACTTTTTGCCTGGGGTTTTTATTTCAATATGTCATTATCCCTAATTCGAGTGTCGAATCAGAATGTGAACTTAGTTTTTCTCCATCATGTACTAATTTTTCACAATACAGGAAATACTAAAATATACATTTTTATACTAGCCTCTATTGAATTTGTGTTATCTTATTAAATATAAGTTAATAAATCTATAACTGTCAACACAACACTCTTCAAAATTAACTAATGTACCACATCGTCACTTAAATTTAAACATTTGAGCAGTTTTTTTAGATGCTGCTTTGAGATGAACGTTTTGTAAAGTTCCTTCTATGGAAAGAATTTGATACATCTCTTTTCAGCGACCAGCAATAATCAGCTGTCATATTTATATTCCACTTTCCCTGGTAGTGTCTTTCCATTTCCTTTATGTTCTGGTGAAATCTTCCACCATGCTCTTCAGTGACACAGCCGAGATTTTCTGGAAAAAAAGTCCTAATGAGAGTGCATGAAATGCTTTCATACTCATATTGCAGCCCAGCTTTCTACAATATTTGTTAATTTCCCAGTATGTTTTTGATGGCACTCTTAAAACCAATCTATGCCTGTTTTTTCTTTCAGTATCTGTCATCATTTCTTCAATTAAGGAATCATATATCAACTTTCTAATTTGAGTCCCAACAAATACTCCTTCTTTAAGTTTAGCATTAGATATCCCAGGGAAAAACTCGCAGATATATTTGTAACAGTTGTCATCCTTATCCAAATCCTTCACATACTGCTCCATTAAGACTACTTTGATGTGCAAAGGAGCTAAAAGAACATTTTTGGGGTCAAAAGACACTCCTGAATTACATTTTTCCTTCCTGGCGTGAGACTGTCCCTCATTTTACTTTTTGTTGTCCAGTAATCGGATCCAGCTCTAGTATCCCATTCCTAGTAACATGCCAATAATGTTTAAATCTCCACAAACCTGCCATTTATGTTCATATTTTAATTTTTCTAGAAGTAATTTTAAGTTATGGTATGTTTCCTAAAACTAAATTTGTACGGATGGAGTTCGTTTTCTGGTTTCTTTTCAGTTACATATGCACAGAACTTCATTAAAACGTTTTAGGTATAACTAATTGGGAAGAAATGGTACGTGGTAGAAAAAAAAAAGAAAAGAAAACTGATTACAGTTTTGGAATCAGCACATCAAATTTTGTAAAGTAGACCTATTTCGGAGAAAACCCCAGAATCATGCATATTGGTGTTATCTCTATGATAAAAATGTAAATTTCACAAATCCGCTGCCTTGTAAGTGGTACATTGTACGTCAGCTAATCTTGCAGGATGAATCGTTACATGCATACGTTTTGTAAAGTTAGAAACTAAAAATTGGCGAATCATTTTATCAGGAATGAAACTTTGCCTGTTTATTCTAGAGATCCCTCAAAAAACATAAATGTGAAATAGAGGCCAAAGTGAGTGAGTGAGTGAGTACTATACATCCAACGCCATTTCAAACGCTTATTTCTCAGAAACTATTCGATGTAGAATTATGAACATTTCCAGTTTTACTCACATCTAGTAGCGTAATACATGTGTAGAATTTCATAACTTTATCTTTACCAGGTTGAATGTTATGAGAGGGTAAAAATCGGCTCTAAGACCTCCTGTAATATACACACAGTATGCTTAGGCCGGAACCTTGCCTGGCGCACTACCCACCGCCTAGATATGCTGGCAATAACAGAAATCAGTCTCTCTAGCCTTGGAAATGGTATGATGATATCGTCAGCTGGAGCATTTCGAGCATTTAATCTCACATACTTACAGTCAGTAAATGAAAACGTTGATTCCTAAATATGGACTATTTATACAAAAGAGAATTTTGGGATATATTCATATATATTTCGAAGCCTGTTAGGCAACTAGTAAATGATAACGTAGTTATTCTAAATCTTAATTTCCTACAAAATGGTTCTTATGAAATTTTTGATAGAGGAATCTCATCCGAAGAAATTAGCTAGAGACATATTAATCCATTGATAACAACCCTGCAATGAGGTACCTATTTTGTAACCTAATCGTCGTTTCGACGAACATAGTTGTAAAATTTCATTATTTAGCAAATAAAATTTAATTTACATGTGGCGTTTTCGGAATTTGATCAGTAGAACATTACTATTACTGTATAATGTCGCAATACTCTAACTAGGCTGCTGATACTGATGATTTTATCGTCAAAACGAAATCAATTCACATGGAATTTGATCAGTAGGACATTACTGTTACTGTATAATGTCGCAATACTCTAACTAGGCTGCTGATACTGATGATTTTATCGTCAAAACGAAATCAATTCACCTGGAATTTGATCAGTAGAACATTACTGTTACTGTATAATGTTGCAATACTCTAGCTAGGCTGCTGATACTGATGATATTATCGTCAAAACGAAATCAATTCACATGGAATTTGATCAGTAGGACATTACTGTTAGGGTATAATGTTGCAATACTCTAACTAGACAGCTGCTACCGATGATTTTATCGTCAAAACGAAATCAATTCACATGGAATTTGATCAGTAGGACATTACTGTTACTGTATAATGTTGCAATACTCTAACTAGGCTGCTGATACTGATGATTTTATCGTCAAAACGAAATCAATTCACATGGAATTTGATCAGTAGGACATTACTGTTACTGTATAATGTCGCAATACTCTAACTAGGCTGCTGATACTGATGATTTTATCGTCAAAACGAAATCAATTCACCTGGAATTTGATCAGTAGAACATTACTGTTACTGTATAATGTTGCAATACTCTAGCTAGGCTGCTGATACTGATGATTTTATCGTCAAAACGAAATCAATTCACATGGAATTTGATCAGTAGGACATTACTGTTACTGTATAATGTTGCAATACTCTAGCTAGGCTGCTGATACTGATGATTTTATCGTCAAAACGAAGGCAATTCACATGGAATTTGATCAGTAGGACATTACTGTTACTGTATAATGTCGCAATACTCTAGCTAGGCTGCTGATACCGATGATTTTATCGTCAAAACGAAATCAATTCACATGGAATTTGATCAGTAGGACATTACTGTTAGGGTATAATGTTGCAATACTCTAACTAGGCTGCTGATACTGATGATTTTATCGTCAAAACGAAATCAATTCACATGGAATTTGATCAGTAGGACATTACTGTTAGGGTATAATGTTGCAATACTCTAACTAGACAGCTGCTACCGATGATTTTATCGTCAAAACGAAATCAATTCACATGGAATTTGATCAGTAGGACATTACTGTTAGGGTATAATGTTGCAATACTCTAACTAGGCTGCTGATACTGATGATTTTATCGTCAAAACGAAATCAATTCACATGGAATTTGATCAGTAGGACATTACTGTTACTGTATAATGTCGCAATACTCTAACTAGGCTGCTGATACTGATGATTTTATCGTCAAAACGAAATCAATTCACATGGAATTTGATCAGTAGGACATTAGTGTTAGGGTATAATGTTGATATACTCTAACTAGACAGCTGATACTGATGATTTTATCGTCAAAACGAAATCAATTCACATGGAATTTGATCAGTAGGACATTACTGTTACTGTATAATGTCGCAATACTCTAACTAGGCTGCTGATACTGATGATTTTATCGTCAAAACGAAATCAATTCACATGGAATTTGATCAGTAGAACATTACTGTTACTGTATAATGTCGCAATACTCTAGCTAGGCTGCTGATACTGATGATTTTATCGTCAAAACGAAATCAATTCACATGGAATTTGATCAGTAGGACATTACTGTTACTGTATAATGTTGCAATACTCTAGCTAGTCTGCTGATACTGATGATTTTATCGTCAAAACGAAATCAATTCACATGGAATTTGATCAGTAGGACATTACTGTTAGGGTATAATGTCGCAATACTCTAACTAGACAGCTGCTACCGATGATTTTATCGTCAAAACGAAATCAATTCACATGGAATTTGATCAGTAGGACATTACTGTTACTGTATAATGTTGCAATACTCTAACTAGACAGCTGCTACCGATGATTTTATCGTCAAAACGAAATCAATTCACATGGAATTTGATCAGTAGAACATTACTGTTACTGTATAATGTCGCAATACTCTAACTAGACAGCTGCTACCGATGATTTTATCGTCAAAACGAAATCAATTCACATGGAATTTGATCAGTATAACATTACTGTTAGGGTATAATGTTGCAATACTCTAACTAGGCTGCTGATACTGATGATTTTATCGTCAAAACGAAATCAATTCACATGGAATTTGATCAGTAGGACATTACTGTTACGGTATAATGTTGCAATACTCTAACTAGACAGCTGCTACTGATGATTTTATCGTCAAAACGAAATCAATTCACATGGAATTTGATCAGTAGGACATTACTGTTAGGGTATAATGTTGCAATACTCTAACTAGACAGCTGATACTGATGATTTTATCGTCAAAACGAAATCAATTCACATGGAATTTGATCAGTAGGACATTACTGTTACTGTATAATGTCGCAATACTCTAACTAGGCTGCTGATACTGATGATTTTATCGTCAAAACGAAATCAATTCACATGGAATTTGATCAGTAGGACATTACTGTTAGGGTATAATGTTGCAATACTCTAACTAGACAGCTGCTACCGATGATTTTATCGTCAAAACGAAATCAATTCACATGGAATTTGATCAGTAGGACATTACTGTTAGGGTATAATGTTGCAATACTCTAACTAGACAGCTGCTACCGATGATTTTATCGTCAAAACGAAATCAATTCACATGGAATTTGATCAGTAGGACATTACTGTTACTGTATAATGTCGCAATACTCTAACTAGGCTGCTGATACTGATGATTTTATCGTCAAAACGAAATCAATTCACATGGAATTTGATCAGTAGGACATTACTGTTTCTGTATAATGTTGCAATACTCTAACTAGGCTGCTGATACTGATGATTTTATCGTCAAAACGAAATCAATTCACATGGAATTTGATCAGTAGGACATTACTGTTAGGGTATAATGTTGCAATACTCTAACTAGACAGCTGCTACCGATGATTTTATCGTCAAAACGAAATCAATTCACATGGAATTTGATCAGTAGGACATTACTGTTACGGTATAATGTTGCAATACTCTAACTAGGCTGCTGATACTGATGATTTTATCGTCAAAACGAAATCAATTCACATGGAATTTGATCAGTAGAACATTACTGTTACTGTATAATGTCGCAATACTCTAACTAGACAGCTGCTACCGATGATTTTATCGTCAAAACGAAATCAATTCACATGGAATTTGATCAGTATAACATTACTGTTAGGGTATAATGTTGCAATACTCTAAATAGACAGCTGCTACTGATGATTTTATCGTCAAAACGAAATCAATTCACATGGAATTTGATCAGTAGGACATTACTGTTAGGGTATAATGTTGCAATACTCTAACTAGACAGCTGATACTGATGATTTTATCGTCAAAACGAAATCAATTCACATGGAATTTGATCAGTAGGACATTACTGTTACTGTATAATGTCGCAATACTCTAACTAGGCTGCTGATACTGATGATTTTATCGTCAAAACGAAATCAATTCACATGGAATTTGATCAGTAGGACATTACTGTTAGGGTATAATGTTGCAATACTCTAACTAGACAGCTGCTACCGATGATTTTATCGTCAAAACGAAATCAATTCACATGGAATTTGCTCAGTAGGACATTACTGTTAGGGTATAATGTTGCAATACTCTAACTAGACAGCTGCTACCGATGATTTTATCGTCAAAACGAAATCAATTCACATGGAATTTGATCAGTAGGACATTACTGTTACTGTATAATGTCGCAATACTCTAACTAGGCTGCTGATACTGATGATTTTATCGTCAAAACGAAATCAATTCACATGGAATTTGATCAGTAGGACATTACTGTTACTGTATAATGTTGCAATACTCTAACTAGGCTGCTGATACTGATGATTTTATCGTCAAAACGAAATCAATTCACATGGAATTTGATCAGTAGGACATTACTGTTAGGGTATAATGTTGCAATACTCTAACTAGACAGCTGCTACCGATGATTTTATCGTCAAAACGAAATCAATTCACATGGAATTTGATCAGTATAACATTACTGTTACTGTATAATGTCGCAATACTCTAACTAGACAGCTGATACTGATGATTTTATCGTCAAAACGAAATCAATTCACATGGAATTTGATCAGTAGAACATTACTGTTACTGTAGAATGTCGCAATACTCTAACTAGGCTGCTGATACTGATGATTTTATCGTCAAAACGAAATCAATTCACATGGAATTTGATCAGTAGGACATTACTGTTACTGTATAATGTTGCAATACTCTAGCTAGGCTGCTGATACTGATGATTTTATCGTCAAAACGAAGGCAATTCACATGGAATTTGATCAGTAGGACATTACTGTTACTGTATAATGTCGCAATACTCTAGCTAGGCTGCTGATACTGATGATTTTATCGTCAAAACGAAATCAATTCACATGGAATTTGATCAGTAGGACATTACTGTTACTGTATAATGTCGCAATACTCTAACTAGGCTGCTGATACTGATGATTTTATCGTCAAAACGAAATCAATTCACATGGAATTTGATCAGTATAACATTACTGTTAGGGTATAATGTTGCAATACTCTAACTAGGCTGCTGATACTGATGATTTTATCGTCAAAACGAAATCAATTCACATGGAATTTGATCAGTAGGACATTACTGTTACGGTATAATGTTGCAATACTCTAACTAGACAGCTGCTACTGATGATTTTATCGTCAAAACGAAATCAATTCACATGGAATTTGATCAGTAGGACATTACTGTTAGGGTATAATGTTGCAATACTCTAACTAGACAGCTGATACTGATGATTTTATCGTCAAAACGAAATCAATTCACATGGAATTTGATCAGTAGGACATTACTGTTACTGTATAATGTCGCAATACTCTAACTAGGCTGCTGATACTGATGATTTTATCGTCAAAACGAAATCAATTCACATGGAATTTGATCAGTAGGACATTACTGTTAGGGTATAATGTTGCAATACTCTAACTAGACAGCTGCTACCGATGATTTTATCGTCAAAACGAAATCAATTCACATGGAATTTGATCAGTAGGACATTACTGTTAGGGTATAATGTTGCAATACTCTAACTAGACAGCTGCTACCGATGATTTTATCGTCAAAACGAAATCAATTCACATGGAATTTGATCAGTAGGACATTACTGTTACTGTATAATGTCGCAATACTCTAACTAGGCTGCTGATACTGATGATTTTATCGTCAAAACGAAATCAATTCACATGGAATTTGATCAGTAGGACATTACTGTTACTGTATAATTTTGCAATACTCTAACTAGGCTGCTGATACTGATGATTTTATCGTCAAAACGAAATCAATTCACATGGAATTTGATCAGTAGGACATTACTGTTAGGGTATAATGTTGCAATACTCTAACTAGACAGCTGCTACCGATGATTTTATCGTCAAAACGAAATCAATTCACATGGAATTTGATCAGTAGGACATTACTGTTACGGTATAATGTTGCAATACTCTAACTAGGCTGCTGATACTGATGATTTTATCGTCAAAACGAAATCAATTCACATGGAATTTGATCAGTAGGACATTACTGTTAGGGTATAATGTTGCAATACTCTAACTAGACAGCTGCTACCGATGATTTTATCGTCAAAACGAAATCAATTCACATGGAATTTGATCAGTAGGACATTACTGTTAGGGTATAATGTTGCAATACTCTAACTAGACAGCTGCTACCGATGATTTTATCGTCAAAACGAAATCAATTCACATGGAATTTGATCAGTAGGACATTACTGTTACTGTATAATGTCGCAATACTCTAACTAGGCTGCTGATACTGATGATTTTATCGTCAAAACGAAATCAATTCACATGGAATTTGATCAGTAGGACATTACTGTTACTGTATAATGTTGCAATACTCTAACTAGGCTGCTGATACTGATGATTTTATCGTCAAAACGAAATCAATTCACATGGAATTTGATCAGTAGGACATTACTGTTAGGGTATAATGTTGCAATACTCTAACTAGGCTGCTGATACTGATGATTTTATCGTCAAAACGAAATCAATTCACATGGAATTTGATCAGTAGGACATTACTGTTACGGTATAATGTTGCAATACTCTAACTAGACAGCTGCTACTGATGATTTTATCGTCAAAACGAAATCAATTCACATGGAATTTGATCAGAAGGACATTACTGTTAGGGTATAATGTTGCAATACTCTAACTAGACAGCTGATACTGATGATTTTATCGTCAAAACGAAATCAATTCACATGGAATTTGATCAGTAGGACATTACTGTTACTGTATAATGTCGCAATACTCTAACTAGGCTGCTGATACTGATGATTTTATCGTCAAAACGAAATCAATTCACATGGAATTTGATCAGTAGGACATTACTGTTAGGGTATAATGTTGCAATACTCTAACTAGACAGCTGCTACCGATGATTTTATCGTCAAAACGAAATCAATTCACATGGAATTTGATCAGTAGGACATTACTGTTAGGGTATAATGTTGCAATACTCTAACTAGACAGCTGCTACCGATGATTTTATCGTCAAAACGAAATCAATTCACATGGAATTTGATCAGTAGGACATTACTGTTACTGTATAATGTCGCAATACTCTAACTAGGCTGCTGATACTGATGATTTTATCGTCAAAACGAAATCAATTCACATGGAATTTGATCAGTAGGACATTACTGTTACTGTATAATTTTGCAATACTCTAACTAGGCTGCTGATACTGATGATTTTATCGTCAAAACGAAATCAATTCACATGGAATTTGATCAGTAGGACATTACTGTTAGGGTATAATGTTGCAATACTCTAACTAGACAGCTGCTACCGATGATTTTATCGTCAAAACGAAATCAATTCACATGGAATTTGATCAGTAGGACATTACTGTTACGGTATAATGTTGCAATACTCTAACTAGGCTGCTGATACTGATGATTTTATCGTCAAAACGAAATCAATTCACATGGAATTTGATCAGTAGAACATTACTGTTACTGTATAATGTCGCAATACTCTAACTAGACAGCTGCTACCGATGATTTTATCGTCAAAACGAAATCAATTCACATGGAATTTGATCAGTATAACATTACTGTTAGGGTATAATGTTGCAATACTCTAACTAGACAGCTGCTACTGATGATTTTATCGTCAAAACGAAATCAATTCACATGGAATTTGATCAGTAGGACATTACTGTTAGGGTATAATGTTGCAATACTCTAACTAGACAGCTGCTACCGATGATTTTATCGTCAAAACGAAATCAATTCACATGGAATTTGATCAGTAGGACATTACTGTTACTGTATAATGTCGCAATACTCTAACTAGGCTGCTGATACTGATGATTTTATCGTCAAAACGAAATCAATTCACATGGAATTTGATCAGTAGGACATTACTGTTACTGTATAATGTTGCAATACTCTAACTAGGCTGCTGATACTGATGATTTTATCGTCAAAACGAAATCAATTCACATGGAATTTGATCAGTAGGACATTACTGTTAGGGTATAATGTTGCAATACTCTAACTAGACAGCTGCTACCGATGATTTTATCGTCAAAACGAAATCAATTCACATGGAATTTGATCAGTATAACATTACTGTTACTGTATAATGTCGCAATACTCTAACTAGACAGCTGATACTGATGATTTTTTCGTCAAAACGAAATCAATTCACATGGAATTTGATCAGTAGAACATTACTGTTACTGTAGAATGTCGCAATACTCTAACTAGGCTGCTGATACTGATGATTTTATCGTCAAAACGAAATCAATTCACATGGAATTTGATCAGTAGGACATTACTGTTACTGTATAATGTTGCAATACTCTAGCTAGGCTGCTGATACTGATGATTTTATCGTCAAAACGAAGGCAATTCACATGGAATTTGATCAGTAGGACATTACTGTTACTGTATAATGTCGCAATACTCTAGCTAGGCTGCTGATACTGATGATTTTATCGTCAAAACGAAATCAATTCACATGGAATTTGATCAGTAGGACATTACTGTTACTGTATAATGTCGCAATACTCTAACTAGGCTGCTGATACTGATGATTTTATCGTCAAAACGAAATCAATTCACATGGAATTTGATCAGTAGGACATTAGTGTTAGGGTATAATGTTGCAATACTCTAACTAGACAGCTGATACTGATGATTTTATCGTCAAAACGAAATCAATTCACATGGAATTTGATCAGTAGGACATTACTGTTACTGTATAATGTCGCAATACTCTAACTAGGCTGCTGATACTGATGATTTTATCGTCAAAACGAAATCAATTCACATGGAATTTGATCAGTAGAACATTACTGTTACTGTATAATGTCGCAATACTCTAGCTAGGCTGCTGATACTGATGATTTTATCGTCAAAACGAAATCAATTCACATGGAATTTGAGCAGTAGGACATTACTGTTACTGTATAATGTTGCAATACTCTAGCTAGTCTGCTGATACTGATGATTTTATCGTCAAAACGAAATCAATTCACATGGAATTTGATCAGTAGGACATTACTGTTAGGGTATAATGTCGCAATACTCTAACTAGACAGCTGCTACCGATGATTTTATCGTCAAAACGAAATCAATTCACATGGAATTTGATCAGTAGGACATTACTGTTACTGTATAATGTTGCAATACTCTAACTAGACAGCTGCTACCGATGATTTTATCGTCAAAACGAAATCAATTCACATGGAATTTGATCAGTAGAACATTACTGTTACTGTATAATGTCGCAATACTCTAACTAGACAGCTGCTACCGATGATTTTATCGTCAAAACGAAATCAATTCACATGGAATTTGATCAGTATAACATTACTGTTAGGGTATAATGTTGCAATACTCTAACTAGGCTGCTGATACTGATGATTTTATCGTCAAAACGAAATCAATTCACATGGAATTTGATCAGTAGGACATTACTGTTACGGTATAATGTTGCAATACTCTAACTAGACAGCTGCTACTGATGATTTTATCGTCAAAACGAAATCAATTCACATGGAATTTGATCAGTAGGACATTACTGTTAGGGTATAATGTTGCAATACTCTAACTAGACAGCTGATACTGATGATTTTATCGTCAAAACGAAATCAATTCACATGGAATTTGATCAGTAGGACATTACTGTTAGGGTATAATGTTGCAATACTCTAACTAGACAGCTGCTACCGATGATTTTATCGTCAAAACGAAATCAATTCACATGGAATTTGATCAGTAGGACATTACTGTTACTGTATAATGTCGCAATACTCTAACTAGGCTGCTGATACTGATGATTTTATCGTCAAAACGAAATCAATTCACATGGAATTTGATCAGTAGGACATTACTGTTAGGGTATAATGTTGCAATACTCTAACTAGACAGCTGCTACCGATGATTTTATCGTCAAAACGAAATCAATTCACATGGAATTTGATCAGTAGGACATTACTGTTAGGGTATAATGTTGCAATACTCTAACTAGACAGCTGCTACCGATGATTTTATCGTCAAAACGAAATCAATTCACATGGAATTTGATCAGTAGGACATTACTGTTACTGTATAATGTCGCAATACTCTAACTAGGCTGCTGATACTGATGATTTTATCGTCAAAACGAAATCAATTCACATGGAATTTGATCAGTAGGACATTACTGTTACTGTATAATGTTGCAATACTCTAACTAGGCTGCTGATACTGATGATTTTATCGTCAAAACGAAATCAATTCACATGGAATTTGATCAGTAGGACATTACTGTTAGGGTATAATGTTGCAATACTCTAACTAGACAGCTGCTACCGATGATTTTATCGTCAAAACGAAATCAATTCACATGGAATTTGATCAGTATAACATTACTGTTACTGTATAATGTCGCAATACTCTAACTAGACAGCTGATACTGATGATTTTTTCGTCAAAACGAAATCAATTCACATGGAATTTGATCAGTAGAACATTACTGTTACTGTAGAATGTCGCAATACTCTAACTAGGCTGCTGATACTGATGATTTTATCGTCAAAACGAAATCAATTCACATGGAATTTGATCAGTAGGACATTACTGTTACTGTATAATGTTGCAATACTCTAGCTAGGCTGCTGATACTGATGATTTTATCGTCAAAACGAAGGCAATTCACATGGAATTTGATCAGTAGGACATTACTGTTACTGTATAATGTCGCAATACTCTAGCTAGGCTGCTGATACTGATGATTTTATCGTCAAAACGAAATCAATTCACATGGAATTTGATCAGTAGGACATTACTGTTACTGTATAATGTCGCAATACTCTAACTAGGCTGCTGATACTGATGATTTTATCGTCAAAACGAAATCAATTCACATGGAATTTGATCAGTAGGACATTAGTGTTAGGGTATAATGTTGCAATACTCTAACTAGACAGCTGATACTGATGATTTTATCGTCAAAACGAAATCAATTCACACGGAATTTGATCAGTAGGACATTACTGTTACTGTATAATGTCGCAATACTCTAACTAGGCTGCTGATACTGATGATTTTATCGTCAAAACGAAATCAATTCACATGGAATTTGATCAGTAGAACATTACTGTTACTGTATAATGTCGCAATACTCTAGCTAGGCTGCTGATACTGATGATTTTATCGTCAAAACGAAATCAATTCACATGGAATTTGATCAGTAGGACATTACTGTTACTGTATAATGTTGCAATACTCTAGCTAGTCTGCTGATACTGATGATTTTATCGTCAAAACGAAATCAATTCACATGGAATTTGATCAGTAGGACATTACTGTTAGGGTATAATGTCGCAATACTCTAACTAGACAGCTGCTACCGATGATTTTATCGTCAAAACGAAATCAATTCACATGGAATTTGATCAGTAGGACATTACTGTTACTGTATAATGTTGCAATACTCTAACTAGACAGCTGCTACCGATGATTTTATCGTCAAAACGAAATCAATTCACATGGAATTTGATCAGTAGAACATTACTGTTACTGTATAATGTCGCAATACTCTAACTAGACAGCTGCTACCGATGATTTTATCGTCAAAACGAAATCAATTCACATGGAATTTGATCAGTATAACATTACTGTTAGGGTATAATGTTGCAATACTCTAACTAGGCTGCTGATACTGATGATTTTATCGTCAAAACGAAATCAATTCACATGGAATTTGATCAGTAGGACATTACTGTTACGGTATAATGTTGCAATACTCTAAATAGACAGCTGCTACTGATGATTTTATCGTCAAAACGAAATCAATTCACATGGAATTTGATCAGTAGGACATTACTGTTAGGGTATAATGTTGCAATACTCTAACTAGACAGCTGATACTGATGATTTTATCGTCAAAACGAAATCAATTCACATGGAATTTGATCAGTAGGACATTACTGTTACTGTATAATGTCGCAATACTCTAACTAGGCTGCTGATACTGATGATTTTATCGTCAAAACGAAATCAATTCACATGGAATTTGATCAGTAGGACATTACTGTTAGGGTATAATGTTGCAATACTCTAACTAGACAGCTGCTACCGATGATTTTATCGTCAAAACGAAATCAATTCACATGGAATTTGATCAGTAGGACATTACTGTTAGGGTATAATGTTGCAATACTCTAACTAGACAGCTGCTACCGATGATTTTATCGTCAAAACGAAATCAATTCACATGGAATTTGATCAGTAGGACATTACTGTTACTGTATAATGTCGCAATACTCTAACTAGGCTGCTGATACTGATGATTTTATCGTCAAAACGAAATCAATTCACATGGAATTTGATCAGTAGGACATTACTGTTACTGTATAATGTTGCAATACTCTAACTAGGCTGCTGATACTGATGATTTTATCGTCAAAACGAAGTCAATTCACATGGAATTTGATCAGTAGGACATTACTTTTAGGGTATAATGTTGCAATACTCTAACTAGACAGCTGCTACCGATGATTTTATCGTCAAAACGAAATCAATTCACATGGAATTTGATCAGTAGGACATTACTGTTACGGTATAATGTTGCAATACTCTAACTAGGCTGCTGATACTGATGATTTTATCGTCAAAACGAAATCAATTCACATGGAATTTGATCAGTAGAACATTACTGTTACTGTATAATGTCGCAATACTCTAACTAGACAGCTGCTACCGATGATTTTATCGTCAAAACGAAATCAATTCACATGGAATTTGATCAGTATAACATTACTGTTAGGGTATAATGTTGCAATACTCTAACTAGACAGCTGCTACTGATGATTTTATCGTCAAAACGAAATCAATTCACATGGAATTTGATCAGTAGGACATTACTGTTAGGGTATAATGTTGCAATACTCTAACTAGACAGCTGATACTGATGATTTTATCGTCAAAACGAAATCAATTCACATGGAATTTGATCAGTAGGACATTACTGTTACTGTATAATGTCGCAATACTCTAACTAGGCTGCTGATACTGATGATTTTATCGTCAAAACGAAATCAATTCACATGGAATTTGATCAGTAGGACATTACTGTTAGGGTATAATGTTGCAATACTCTAACTAGACAGCTGCTACCGATGATTTTATCGTCAAAACGAAATCAATTCACATGGAATTTGATCAGTAGGACATTACTGTTAGGGTATAATGTTGCAATACTCTAACTAGACAGCTGCTACCGATGATTTTATCGTCAAAACGAAATCAATTCACATGGAATTTGATCAGTAGGACATTACTGTTACTGTATAATGTCGCAATACTCTAACTAGGCTGCTGATACTGATGATTTTATCGTCAAAACGAAATCAATTCACATGGAATTTGATCAGTACGACATTACTGTTACTGTATAATGTTGCAATACTCTAACTAGGCTGCTGATACTGATGATTTTATCGTCAAAACGAAATCAATTCACATGGAATTTGATCAGTAGGACATTACTGTTAGGGTATAATGTTGCAATACTCTAACTAGACAGCTGCTACCGATGATTTTATCGTCAAAACGAAATCAATTCACATGGAATTTGATCAGTATAACATTACTGTTACTGTATAATGTCGCAATACTCTAACTAGACAGCTGATACTGATGATTTTATCGTCAAAACGAAATCAATTCACATGGAATTTGATCAGTAGAACATTACTGTTACTGTAGAATGTCGCAATACTCTAACTAGGCTGCTGATACTGATGATTTTATCGTCAAAACGAAATCAATTCACATGGAATTTGATCAGTAGGACATTACTGTTAGGGTATAATGTTGCAATACTCTAACTAGACAGCTGATACCGATGATTTTATCGTCAAAACGAAATCAATTCACATGGAATTTGATCAGTAGGACATTACTGTTAGGGTATAATGTTGCAATACTCTAACTAGACAGCTGATACTGATGATTTTATCGTCAAAACGAAATCAATTCACATGGAATTTGATCAGTAGGACATTACTGTTAGGGTATAATGTCGCAATACTCTAACTAGGCTGCTGATACTGATGATTTTATCGTCAAAACGAAATCAATTCACATGGAATTTGATCAGTAGGACATTACTGTTAGGGTATAATGTTGCAATACTCTAACTAGACAGTTGATACTGATGATTTTATCGTCAAAACGAAATCAATTCACATGGAATTTGATCAGTAGAACATTACTGTTACTGTATAATGTCGCAATACTCTAACTAGGCTGCTGATACTGATGATTTTATCGTCAAAACGAAATCAATTCAGAAAAACTACGTTGGCGTATCCAACGTCAATATATATACTCTGCTCACCCGGAATAGTCTCATTACCTCACACCTGTTCGGAGAGGCTGTTAGCAGTACTACCGGTGGAGTAATAGGTAACATTATTTGTCATAGCTTTAGTAATAAGAATACTTATAAATATTTCTGTAATTAATATATGCGTGTTTTTGTGAAAATTGTAGATGCACTGACGATGAGAACCATGTTCTCGAAAAGCTTTTGCTAATAAATACTTTGAAAAACAGTGGAGAGACATTATTTTTCTACCTTCTACGAAATCAATTCACATGGAATTTGATCAGTAGGACATTACTGTTACTGTATAATGTTGCAATACTCTAACTAGACAGCTGATACTGATGATTTTATCGTCAAAACGAAATCAATTCACATGGAATTTGATCAGTAGAACATTACTGTTACTGTATAATGTCGCAATACTCTAACTAGGCTGCTGATACTGATGATTTTATCGTCAAAACGAAATCAATTCAGAAAAACTACGTTGGCGTATCCAACGTCAATATATATACTCTGCTCACCCGGAATAGTCTCATTACCTCACACCTGTTCGGAGAGGCTGTTAGCAGTACTACCGGTGGAGTAATAGGTAACATTATTTGTCATAGCTTTAGTAATAAGAATACTTATAAATATTTCTGTAATTAATATATGCGTGTTTTTGTGAAAATTGTAGATGCACTGACGATGAGAACCATGTTCTCGAAAAGCTTTTGCTAATAAATACTTTGAAAAACAGTGGAGAGACATTATTTTTCTACCTTCTACGAAATCAATTCACATGGAATTTGATCAGTAGGACATTACTGTTACTGTATAATGTCGCAATACTCTAACTAGGCTGCTGATACTGATGATTTTATCGTCAAAACGAAATCAATTCACATGGAATTTGATCAGTAGAACATTACTGTTAATGTATAATGTTGCAATACTCTAACTAGATAGCTGATACTGATGATTTTATCGTCAAAACGAAGGCAATTCACATGGAATTTGAACCTCACACGATTGTATCACCTATGCTTGAGGTATTACATAAACACTCAAACGCAAATGATTATATATAAGTCCTCCGAAAGTACACGAGAATACACAATAATGCCTTTAGTTATTTCATGCTAATGTCGTTTTTAGAAGAGTGGTTCCTTGGTACATGGCTCTTTGAAGAGCTTTTTTCCAGTTAGTAGAGTTCCCTGTGGTTACATAGCTTGGGCTGCATTTCTGGCCCGATAGAAAAATTTAATCAAAAATTTTGCCATTTCAGATTAGATAGAATAGGTTAGGTTGGTGTTTTAAGGGCAGAAAACTGCTTGGTCATCTCCGCCCTAAGAGAATAATTAAATTGTGTCATGGGCGTATATAAGGGGGGGGGGGCTGAGGGGCCCCTCCCGAAATTTTCATTTGATGGTAAAAACGTGTCATAAAAACCTTAAAAATAAATTAAATAAGATCACTTAGTTAATAAAAAATTGTTTCACAGGTGTTGGCAGTCTGCTGCGAGAGCCTCGCGTGTACACAGACACAATCTATAGGCACTGATGATGAGATTGAATCTCGAAAGCGCTATGTAAAATAAAACTTTTATAACTAGTGAAGGTCGGCCAAGTTATTTACCTACATGAAAAAAAAAATTGTTTATTTAAGGTGTAATAGCGTTTTAGTTGCCTAAAACTATTCTATGCTCTAAATTTTTCATATTCCGTTCCTCGGAAATGGTCTCAGCCCCCCCCCCGAAATTTTCCCAGCCCCTCCGGAAATTATTTCCTATATACGCCCATGAATTGTACGAGTTTAATGTTAGGATGGAGAGTGTTTTCAGTATTTTCTGTTTCAGACAGAGTTGTGTTTCTAAAATTGCATTTGTTAGAATCTTGCTTAGAAAATATTATTATTGCATCGACATAAGAACCAGATTATGATGTCCTTAAAGAGAAAGGAAAACACAAATAAAAATATATATATTCATTATATTATTTTTTTTTTTTTATTTTCTTTTTATTTATTTTTTTTTCCATGTTAGTAATTCATACTTAGATACATAGATAGAATAAGACCTGATATAAAGTGCATGGTATTATCAGGTTGATTTGAATTGCGAACAACAAATATGTTACTACATTCAAAATATGGATTGTTACGCCGAATGTTCTTCCTCATGAGGTCATCACTGCGAATGAAAGTAGTCCTGTAAACGATACTCGAATACATTCATAAAGAGTTACAAACAATACAAGACTTCCTTTTTAATTGTAAGAGTATGCCTAGTGATGTACGCAGAGAATAAGGCGAGCATGCTTTGAACATCACGTACAAATTGCATGTTTGAATATTCCATACATCTAATGTAACCCCGGGCGCTGCTTTGATTATACAATGTATCTATCGTGAATATGATTCCTGTAAAGTTACTATTAGAAAACCATTTAATAATTCAGTTGACAGCTAGAGAGGAGTCCCATTTAATCGAAATACCATTACTATACAAAATATATATACTATTTTACAAGTATACACTCACACACTCGGCCGAAATCCAGGGTGCAGCGAGAAATTTTCCTAACGAGCCGTGGGATGAGAAAATTCCTGCCGCCACACATATCAGTCGCAGGAACGGGATACAGCCCCCCTAGTGAAAGAAAGAAGAAGATATGTTCTAATATATATATATATATATATATATATATATATATATATATATATATATATATATACAGTGAAACCTCCAATAACGACACCTCCCAATAGCGGACACCTCTATGAACGGACAGAATATCCATGTTCCCGGCGAAAGCCTCTTTAAATCAATGCATTATCACCTCTCAATAGCGGACCCTCTACTTACGGACAACGGACACCTAAAATCCGTCCCATATAGCTAATTTCAACTCCCAATAGCGGACAGCGGGGTAAAATATTTAATTGGATTCTCAGAATCTCAAGAAAAAGCACACCCTGGCGGACATTGCTAGTAAAATTCAAAGGAAATGCCAAGAGTAAACCGCACCCTACTGTTCTAGGAACCACATCTTTTTTTGTTACACCACTATTCAGCAGGTTTCATTCGGTTGGTATCTAGTTATGAACTGTATCTAGAAAAGAACGTGTGTAACTCTAAAAAATAAAGTGGAAGTTTTAAAAGTGCATGATAGTTTATAGCTTCGTGTTAGAGACCTGGGCGCGAAGTTTGACGTCGGCAAAACGCAGACGTCAATCTTCGCGTAGTTTTAAGAACGATGTGTGGTGAAAGTGCATCGGTTAATGTTGATTTAGTTCTAGATTGGAAAAACAAGTAGGTTTACATTTGCCATGACTATGAGACTAAAAATATATTTAATTTTGATGAAACGGTTTTATTTTTTCGGGCCCTGCCAAACAAGACAATGATTCTAAAAGAGGAAACGTGCACAGAAGAAAAACAAAGCAAAGATTGTTTAACTGTTATGTTGTGCGTAAACATGGAAGGCGATTTTGAACAGCCGTTAATAATCAGTAAATCATTAAAACCACGTTGTTTTAAGAGCATTAACGTCAAGTCAAGAATATCTTGGCAAGCTAACAAAAAAGCATGGATGACAACGCCTATAATGAGTAATGGCTAAAAACTTTCGATCAGAGAATGGGACGTCAAAATGGCGTAAAATTTTGTTTAGGGGCAACGCGAGAAGCCAACCACAGGTGCATATAATAAATGTTAAAATTCAGTTTCTTCCACCGAACATGACATTTTGCTGCCAGCCCCTCGATTTCGGCATAATTAAAAATTCCAAAACACATTACAGAAAACGATTTTTTTGGGAAGCCATTACGAAAATGGACTCAAGCGATTATCTTACTGATGTACTGGACGCGGTATTGTGGATAATGACAGCTGTAAAAGAAATAAGAAACTGTTGTGCACTGTTTTCTTAAAGGTGGATTTCATTAACCTCCCAATAAAGGACACCTCCCAATCACGGACATGTTTTATGGACCCAATGGTGTCCGCTATAAAGAGGTTTCACTGTATTATATTTTTAGCGCGGTTCCTCCCTCCCCCATAGGGAGGAACCCCGCTTATAAGGTTGATACAATGAAACAATCCGGAAGTGCCGACAAGAAAAGTTCGCGTTTCAGAACCCCTAGAGACCGAAAATAACGGTGGTTCAAATTTGTATATATATATATATATATATATATATATATATATATATATATATATATATATATATATATATATGTATTTGTCTGTTCGCTCATTTCTGGCTTTCCTGAAGGTCCGATTTTGATGAAATTTGGTACAAAAATCTGTCGTCCAATTTGAAAGGTCAAGTTCGTTAACCAGCAAAATCCGCCCACTGGAAGATGGCGTTTGGGCAAAATTCGCGCAAAAAAAATCGTAACGCTTACGTTTTTGAGTTCATAAGCTTGTAAGTACTCTTTTTATATGCTTCTTGGGCGAGGAAAACAAATGGAACCATTTTCAAGGCGATAGCTTTAACCGTTTTCGAGAAAACTGAAAAAATAATTTTTGAATGCCGTTTTTGGTTTGGGTACTTAGAATCATGGGATTCAGTTGAAACATTTACTGCGTCTTCTACTTTCATTAAAACTAATATGTTGAAATTTTGGTTGCGTTTGGAGTTAAGGAAGGGTTAGAATAAAATATTTTATTAACAGACATGAAAAAGTTTTGGTAACTTTGTATACTTTCCTTTATATCTCAAAAAAGGTTGAGAATTTGGGAAACGGAAGAATACCATTAGAAAGCTTACTAAATGTTCTACAAAAAAGGTTCTAATAAAAGTTTTGATTAGGCGGTGTCAATCGGAGAAATAAGTGCTTAAAACTTTAAAGTAATTGTTTTCGCTTATTCGAACTGTTCTTTTTGTCTTTGATTTTGATACTTACAATTATGGGATTCAGTTGAAACATTTTCTGCATGTTTGAATTTCATCAACACTAATATATAGCTAAGGAAGGATTAGAATAAAATATTTTATTAACAGACATGAAATGTTTTGGGAACTTCGTATACATTCCCTAATATCTCGAAGACGGTTAGGAATATTGGTGAACGGAGGGTTACCATGCGAAAGCTTACTAAATGTTCTACAAAAAAGATTCTGAAACAATTTTTGATTAGGCTATGTCAATCGGAGAAATAAGTGCTTAAACTTTGAAGTAATTGATTTCGTTTATTCGAACGGTTCTTTTTGTTTGTTTTTATTCCTTGTTATTTTTTAATTGCTTAAAGTTGGATAATGTATTTGACAATAAAACAGATTAATTAAAATAAGAAAAACAATTCATTGTTAAAAATATATCAGGCTGTAACGTATGAAATGTCAGTTTTGGATTTGTCGATTTCCTTCAAATGTCTTGAAACTGTCGAGGCTCCTACTCCGAGTTCTTTGGCATATTCCCTAGTGTTTTTAATTGCTTATAGTAGCCAAATGTATTTGTCAATAAAACAGGATACGTATAATTAGAATCAATATTTTGTTTCTTAGAATTCGAAGATGCCGTATGAATATCTAGATTACAGTACTGGTGTTGATTTCGTTCTTTAGAATTATTCTTGGTATTCCCTATTTTCATCTGTTACCCATAGTTTTTTATTGTTAGTAGGTTTTTCTTATTGATTATAGAATATAAATCTATTTGGCTATAAAACAGGATACGTAAAATTAGTGACAATATTTCGGAGATTTCTGAGCGAAATACTTTTAAGATTTTCTACCACCACGAACGGCTTTTTTCCTCTATTTTTATCCACTAGATAGGCTTTATTTTGCATATTATTCTATATAAGTTTTATTCAGCAGGGGATTCTGATGAAATGTCGTGTTTTTGCTGTGGATTTTAAATACGATGTATCTAAGATTGGATAACATTAGCGAGTCTACATAGTTAAGAACTGACGACGGAGGATTACTTCTTGCTATGTATATTAAGTCCTAAATCCAAAAAATAAACTTCACAACGGTTAGATACTATGAGCGAATATGGCGGTTCAATGCCCGTAGAAGCAGAAGGTCCGCAGGAAATTTACCTGCTAAGAGTTAATCCTCAAGAGCTGTAAATATACCCCAGGTATCTGCCGACACAAATACAAAGCCTAGGCGGAGAGCACCCCAAAAACACAGATCCAAACATAGGTTATGTACTAAATATTCATAAAGACTACTTAGTTGTAAACCGATTCATCAATTAGGAATCAATAGTTTTCAACAAAGGTTATATACTAAATATTGATAAAAAGTATTTAATTAGAAAAAAAAAAACAATATTCCACAAGACTTGTTTTTGGTCCATTTGTATCTTCTCCATAGACTTAATTAGGTATATTATTCTATTGTAGTTGGGCAACTAAACTTTGTTTTATTTTGTTAAATAAAGTTTTTTTTCTTGACTTGTTATTCGTCAAGACTTTTATTTGTCCTTGTGTATTTACTAGATAGGTTTTATTCGGCATATTATTCTATATAGGCTATATTAGGCAGGGATTCTACTCAATCTTGTGTACTTCTTCTTGATCCTTCTGTACATGGGCGTATATAAAAACAATTTCAGGGGGGGGGCTGAGACCATTTCCAGGGTATGGAATACTAAATATTTAGAGCTTGGAATAGTTTTAGGTAACTAAAACGCTATTACACGTAAAATAAAATATGTTTTATGAACTAAGTGATCTTATTTAATTTATTTTTAAGGGTTTTACGAGAAGTTTTTATCATCAATTCAAAATTTCGGGAGGGGCTGCAGCCCCCTCAGCCCCCCCCCCACTTCATATACGCCCATGCTTCTGTATCCACTAGAAAGGCTTTATTAGGCATATTTTGTACTGATTTATAGAGCTTTGCTTTAGAATGAGAGCCAGATTCTGTAATTTCCGCTTCTGTGTAAAAGTTAGCTACTGTCGGTGTCCCTGACGCCTTAATATCACTTTTATTCGAGATGTTCGAGAGGATTTTGACAATTTTCACGAGCTATATAAAAAAAATAAGTTTATTTCTTTTCTAAGCTTATCAAATGGCACTAGGGACATGAACGGAACCGCGCTAAGATGCTGCAGTTCCTGCGAGTCGGACTTTATAAATTAGAATATATGCGAAGCCCTTTTATAAAAAAAAAAGTGCAATAAATAATTACTATTTCGGAAGTTATTTCATCAAGGTAGAAAAAAATGCTGAATATAATAACGGAGAGAAAGTAATATTATTCAGGAAAGGGGAAATTTATTAAGGGCCGAGGATTGATGTAGTGAACATTGCGAATATTAAGTCCAACGTTTAGACCCAAGAGATATTTTATAGGTAATCGGATACCCTCTGAGGAAATGTTATTTCACCGCTAATAAACACAGACTATTAATTTTAGCTTCCCTCTATATTCACTGATAGATCTCGAAAATGAACTTCATAACTAAAAAAAAAAATATATTTATGTTCCTTTCTGGGTTTAATAATAGTATTTCGTCGTCTATAAACAAAAATAGCATTTATTCATATTAAGAAATACGAATAACAATCAAAGTGTGGAAGAATAATGCGCAGAAACTATCACAATTAAAATGAAAGACGTTTTAGCACTTTCTTCTGAAGGAAAGTAGCTATCGAATTCGCATTTATTGACTTTTTGAAAAATGGCTGCAAATCTTTATCAATCCTATCTAGTAGGCACCGAAAATGTCTGCAAATCATTATCAATCCTATCTAGTAGACACCGAAAATGTCTGCAAATCATTATCAATCCTATCTAGTAGACACCGAAAATGACCCCCGTTAATATATTTATATATATATATATATAAATATATATATATATATATATATATATACACATATATATATATATATATATATATATATATATATATATATATATATGTACTGTTTAAACGAGTTCGTTTACCACCAAAATCGGTCCACCGGGAGGGGGTTTACCCCGGGCCCAAAGTAGTTATTTGCCCATCCAGGCTGCATTTTTTGTTGTATTCCAACGAAACTCGGTATTCGCTGGAATTTTATAAGAAATTCCAAAAATAAACTAAATCGGTCTGTGGGAAGGCAGGGTTTACCTTGTACTATGTTTGAATGTACTTTGCCCGCAGAACGTAGGTTAGCAAAGCACCCACTAGGAGCAGCTGTGTTTTTATATGACTTCTTCTTTCATTCACTAGGGGGGCTCCTGCGACTGGTCAGAAGACGAAAATGTATGTGTGTATTAATTGATTAGTGTAGTATCGTGTATAAACAAACCTGAGAAAGGTAATTGATTACAATATTAGTAATAGAAACAGTTGCTCATTACAAATGTAAAGGATCAGGATTATTCATGTTTTTATTTTATTTATAAAGGTTATATTAAGCAGATTATTTAGGAATGCCTTCTACGCTAACAGAATTTTGAGGAAAGTGCTTAGTTAAGCAGCTCCTGCGTGACGGAATTCTTTACCAAACATCGACCTCTTGACCAATTGTGCCGGGCTGCAGGTTGCCACCCTTCCTAAACCAATGACCATGGTGTTCCATGGATTTTTTTTTCAGTAGGCCCATCCCTGTGTAACTTAAACCTGCAACGGGTGAGACTCGAATCCACATCCTGCATGATAATCCAGCGTGCTAGGCAATAGACCACGCCGAGAACCAAAAAATAAACAAATATATTTGACGTGTGATGTACAGTTTTTTATTTCTGTAATTCTTAAATTGGAGTAAAGATCCATTCCATTATTATTTATGTTAATTCCAACATATTCAAAAATTCTAATGTTTTACACTTTAATTACTAACAGATAAAAAGTTTTTTCAACGTATAATATCCTCCATTAAAGTTTCCTATTCTAAAGAAGATTTATTTTATTATTTATATAACATTTTATTATTAGCGCTGTACTTTCAGTTTATATATGTGTTTTTATGTGAAAAATAAAGTTTTTTATGATCTGGGCCAATTAATGAATTAATGAAGCAAAATAAATAAATAATCTATTAATTTTTCAAAATTTTTACCGACAATGGCACAAATTTACAGACAATGGCACGAATATGTATCAAAATTACTCTTGTTAGACCAAAAGCGTTCCCAAGTCCTCGCTAGGTTGCCCTAAGGTCGAACTGCTAGAGAAGTCGACCGTACGAAAGCGCTAAACGAGGGACTGCTATAAAAGTCAACCGTCAGGAGGGGCCGGTCACTCTCGGCTGATAGAGCAGTCCACCGTTCTGGGGCTATCTCGTACATCAATCAGCCAAAGGGAAAGGGTTAGTACTGATCCAAGTTGTAAATATAAAGTAGTTTATAAACATTTTACGTTGTATAATAGAAATATAAAAATTAGTTATAATGAATAAAGAAGGACACGAGAAAGCATCAGAATAACAGTGAAAAAAAAAAAAGAAGAATTATAGGACTCATTCAAAACAAATATTTTTGCAATGTTTCGATTAATTTACATAAATATAATTAGATTTGTCCCGTAAATAAAGCCGTAGTAAATTTGAATTAAATATCCTGCTCTATGCGTGTGTAGAGAGCTCTTAAGAGCCTGTCGAATCTGAATGAGGTCCTAACAACTCTCGTCTAGGCCTATCATTAGAGCAGGCCGCTTTCAGAGCCTCACTCAAAGGAGGATAACATTATAATACCGTCTAATGTCTTCATCCTCCAAGTGACCAGCCTACGTAATAAGCACTGTACCAGCATGCACCTCCTGCTAATCACACCTTTCCACTTATAAATAATGCATAGCATCAAGCCTAGCTCTTGTATAGGCACGTTCGCTCACCGATTATCCTCAGTTTATATGGAAAATTTAGAAATACTTTGGAAATTTCAATGTGTTATAACGACCTCTTTTTTTTTTTTTTTTTTTTTTTTTTTTTTTTTTTTTGTCAACCTCAAAACGGTAATTAAACACATAAACAGCTGTAATATTATATTCAGCCACTGGAGTTTTTAATTTCAAGATTCGCGGATAAGTGGTTGTTGACAATGAATTGTTTGATTATTTATAGCTTTTCTCGGTGCTAGTTATTTTTATTTTGCTACTAATTTAGAATTAATTTAACACGGATGTTTTGGCTTAGGCTTTCCTTGATATGAAGGCGGCATTTGAGTCGGTCCCTAGACAGGAAATATGGGCAGCTCTAACCGCAAAAAAATGTACCAAATGCTATAATAGAGGCTATAAAATCTACTTACCGCAATACTAAAGGCTTAATAAGATTAAATGGAAAGGAATCCAAACCCTTCCAAATGAAAAAAGGTGTAAAACAAGGAGATAGTCTTAGCCCTCTACTGTTCATCGTACTCATGGATGAAATCCTAAAAATATGCAAGCGGGGAACAGCATGGACAGTTGTTGGGAAGTGGAATATGAGGACAATCCTTGCTCAAGCTATGGTTTTTGCAGATGACATTCTCATTACAGATTCAAAAGAAAACCTGCAGCAAGCAATCATAGTGTGCGAAGCTGAGCTGGATAGAAAGGGAATGATGCTCAATGCAAGTAACAGCAAGGTAATGTGTATGGACGGGATGAAGAAAATGTGGAGATCTGGTGTAGAGGAGAAACCCTAGAGAACACTGAGGAATACACCTACCTAGGGACTGTCATCAGGAGGAATGGAAAGATTGATGGGGAGGTTTCCAACCGGATCAAGAAAGCTAATAATGTCTACTACCAACTATGTAATACAAATGCCGGACAAAAACGCGACGTTGCACATTTTCAAGGCTATATACCTACCTACTCTACTCTATGGAAGCGAATGCTGGGTCCTACTCGACAAGCACTGGAGCCGAGTAACAGTCGCAGAAGTGAGTTATCTGTGGAGAGTGGCTGGCCGAACCAGAAGAGATCTGGTCAGAAGTCAGCTGAATAAGAGAGGACCTGGGAGTTTCAGCTGTCGGTGGAGACCGTCGTCACTGGCATCTGTGCGAGTACTGTGGGTGAGCGCTTTCGACGTAAATACGTCATTATCAAGCCACTGTTAAGTTAGTACTGAACTGTGTTTGTAGTGTCAGAGTATTTATACAGGGTGGAGTGAGTTGTTTACTTGTGTGAAGGGTCGTCCAGGTAGGTTGTTTGTCTGTACTCTGTGCAAGTGTTCGTTCAGGTAAAGTATTTGTTGGCTCCGTGGGTCATTGCCGTCTAAGGGTTTTCCAGGTAGTTTGTTTGTCTGTACTCAGTGCAGGTGGTTCGTTGTATGTTAATCTTGGAAAATGTGATTTTATGTTTAACTTTCTTAGTTTTTCTGTTTTTATGTTAAGTACGTTGTCGTTTAGTTATTGGAAGTGATGTTGTGTCTGTCCTTTTTCGTTTGTTTGTTCGTTTAAGTAGTTTGAGTGGTCTGAATATTGTGTCAGAGCTAGTGTTAAGTTGTTCGTTTATAATGTTTCCGTTAAAGTATCGTTGTTTGTATATCTCCATGTTTTCTAGTATGTCAAGTCTACGTCCTTTTTGTTGTCTGTGTATGAGTGTCATGTTGTTTTGTATGTTGCTAGGGTCGTGTGCGTGTTCGTGTAAATGGTTGGCGTAGTTAGAGTCACGTTTGTTCTGTTTAAAAGATCGTATGTGTTCTGTATATCGTGTCTTTAGTTTTCGTCCTGTTTGTCCGACGTATTTACGTAGAAAGCGCTCGCCCACAGTACTCGCACAGATGCCAGTGACGACGGTCTCCACCGACAGGTATGACAACAGTATATTTACTGGCGGACCTAACCCCTTAGATTATTATGAGACTGATTCCTAGTTTGGCTTTAATGAGGGTAATGAAATAATAAACAGAAGCATCGGCTAATGGGATTAGTAAAATGTCAAAAGAAGCGCGTAGATATTAGCACTAAAAATGAAATATCTAACGAATAGGTATGTTTAGGCAAGATCTGACGACATAGTAAATAAGAGAATATACTCCTAATATAGTGCCAAATGGTATCTTTCTGGGCAAATAAATCAAAATTTTTTGCTCGATGTAAAAAATAAGTTAACTAATTAAGTTAAGGTTAATTTTTAAAAACCTGTTGTGCCAATTTTTGATTTATTATAATACCCTTTATGTGCACTGGACGCAAGAATTAGTTATAAAATGAAATAAGAGTAGACTAACTATTTAATAAGCGAAGGTATTTTTGGACATAGCAATTATAATCAGGCAATATGTAAAATCCAATGCAATAATATAGCTAAAAATCAATCTGCTCAATAGAAAAGGATTTATTTGCTACTATCAGAATTGGGCAAACGTTAGCGCGCACTAAAAGCTGATACCTCTCCGCTAATTTAGCGAAACTGTAGAAAGCCAGCGCTAATAATTAGCGGTTAGCGGCGGCAGGGCGCTAACCGCTAATCTATTTATGAAATATCGTAATTGCTAATAGCTTAAGCTATAGTTACAACTTGTAACTATAGCAATTACGATATTTCATAAATAGATTAGCGGTTAGCGCACTGCCGCCGCTAACAGCTAATTATTAGCGCTGGCTTTCTACAGTTTCGCTAAATTACGGAGAGGTATCAGCTTTTAGTGCGCGCTAACGTTTGCCCAACTCTGGGTACTATCAGTACAATAAAAATCCTAAATTAAATGGTTTATTTTTCCCCCAATGCCCAACATTACTGTTGGACTCGACCCCACTATCTCCCGCATAAGAATCTAAGGCGTTAACCACTACACCACGTGGAGACCAGAGATGGGCATCATTTTATTTAGAAATAAAAATACGAATTTATTCGCACTTCATATATTTTTCAATATTAATATAAATAAATTCATATTCATAAGTATGAATACGAATTTATTTGTATTCACGTATATTAAATATAAAAATACAAATAATATTTTAATTGCAAATTTTCCTTCAAATACAAATCAATAAAAATTAATGTAAGTATTGTCAAAAATGTGAATATTCACAAAAAAGAATGTGATTACAAAAAAATTCACATTTACATTTATGAATACAAATTTATTCACATTATAATTTGTAAATTATATTCACAAAAAAATATATATTTATTCGTATTAACGATAAGATAAGTGTTTTTATTTTTATTTTTTATTTTTTTTTTTTTTATTTTTTTTTATTTTTTATTTTTTTTAAAAGCACTTAACGTGTAGATTATCAGCGCCCAGCGCCGCTGCAGGGACAGGCTTTGCTGTACCTCTGGCGCTCCAAAAGAAAAAAAAACATAAAAAACTGTATCTAGGCACTGATGATCTAGACGTAGCACCAAAATAAAAACATCTTCAATAACTTTTTAATATCGTCTTATAGTTAATACGAATAAATTCATAATTTATTTGCAAATTTTTTCGTGATTAAATTTGTATTCATCAATTATAATGTGAATAAATTTGTATTAATATATTTTAATATGATTTTTTTTGTCTCTTGGATTTTTGTGAATATTTACATTTTTTGTGAATATTTACAATTTTTTTCTGCGAATTTATTTGTATTCGCAAGAAAATTTGCGAATAAAATTTTATTTGTATTTTTATATTTAATATACGTGAATACAAATAAATTCGTATTCATGCTTATAAATACGAATTTATTTATAATTACAAATACGAAGTACGAATAAATTCGTATTTTTATTTATAAATAAAATTATGCTCATCTCTGGGGGAGACCCTATATTAAACATAATATTGACTCCTGAACTCCCATGCGAATACTGACAATAGTCCAGATAGTTTGTGGGTGTATGGGATTAAGGCAAATGCGAATTGATGATATTCCTGTCGATAGTTGCTAATTATAACAAATTATCCAAAGTTTCCCCTTCGGGGAGTGCAGGTAGTGAGGAAAGTTAGGAGGGAGAACATCCCAATTACTTCAATCACGGTGCTTCACTTTAGGCTCTGATTTAATTATTCAAACTTTTGCTGCCTAATACTAACAAATACGGAACAACTTGTGTGGGTTGAAATAAACAAATCTGACAGTTTTCCGAAATAAGAATTCGCATAGTTTTCTGACAAAATATTACGTATATTCCACATTTTAATGATGAACTAATTTTTATGAACTTTTTATACGTTTTGAAAATATGATTTATTTTTTTTTAAATATATTTCAATGATTTATACTACATTTTGCTAAATATTTCAATTAATAAAATAATATTATAAGATGGTGACTATATTTTCACTTTATATTTACGTGGCAGAAGGTCATAAAACGAAAAATTGACGACTCAGACAATGTAGCTCCTACCAAATCAAAAACGATTAAATTAACGAAGCCCAGTTTCACTGTACACCAGTCAGCGATGATAAAAATCTAGGAGGCAAGGTGCACAATATTCAAGCTTATTGTTGCATGCACTTATTTTTTCGTTACCAACTTGGCCAGTATTCATTAAATGTTGGCCGCTATAAAGATTTTTGGCATTTATTTATTCCTTCGGGTAAAGATTCCGGGTTATTATAAACTCGCTGATGACATATATCGGGTTTTTATGAAATCTATGTTAGTTAATTTAACGTAAACTTGCCTAGTTGAAAATGCACAAATAAAAGGGAGGGTATTATTAGGTTCTTGAATGGGTATTAAGGGCATAAAGTTGGCCCAATACCATAAATAGGCCCAATACCATGATAAGGATATCATAACTTTCATATGCTAACTGTTTTTTGGATGGGCTTGGGACTTGACCCAATGTTCATCCATTAACAATCCGTTACCCGTAACCAACACTATCCGATTCCTTGGGTTTTATCTTGAGTCATGACGCAAAAACTAAATAAAAACGACAAGAACTCAATTGACGATTCGGACATGAAAACAGAATACTAAACCGATCATCACACTTAACCGTACATAACAAACTAACTGTCCACATCTCATTAACCCTCCTCCCGCAAGGTGTTTTTCAGTACACATAAAACAAGGCGCTGTCTGATACGACACCTAGTAAAAATTACTTCATTTTCCAAAAACCTATGTTAATTGGGTTGAATGAAGTTTAATAAAAGAAAGGAATATTTATTATAAATATATTTATAAGTAAGTACAAAAATTAAAAAAAAAAAAAATCCACAAAATAATATACATTATTATTATTTTATTTATTTTTTTCATTTTTTGCGTGGCAGGACGGACACATTCTCTTTTATGTTCACCACAAATACTTTTATTGCAATAAAGACATGTTTGGTTTCTCCTCTTGTTCCTTTTCCGTCCATAGAAGGAACATTTTTGAAGTCTTTTCTGAAGGAGTTGGTGGTGGAGGTGGGTGTTCGGATGTTTCTGTACCAAGGATGCTGCAGATTTCATCTCGCAGTGTTTGGTAATGAGGGCATTTTTGAACCTTTCATTCATGTAAGGTGTAACTAAAGAGAAACCAAGTCTTCAAAAAGACTTCGGTTTCACTACACGTTTCGTCACTTTCAAATTCTTCATCAGTTCCTTCAGCCTCCAAACGGGCCAGTTCTTGTAGGATTTCTTCATAGGTAACCGACAGACAAAAACATAACACATTAACGTGTAAAATAACGGTAAATAGTCATCAAATACCTCCTTGAGGTCTATATACAAGATGAGAAAGTTGTCACGTATACCACAAGACGGTGTCGTATACGACACTGAAACTCAGTTTGCCACAGATATACGAAGATTAAGAGGAAAAATAAAGGTCCATGACTTAATATTCCAGTTTCTTGTCTAGAGGACTACTGATTCACGGTTACAACCCTCAACCTATGCACTGATAACCGCCGTAAAAGAAATGAAACGGAAAGTGTCGTATTCGACACCTACTTGTTGAAGGAGGGATAATAATACCAATTTGGACTTACGGAATAGAACTCTGGGGGCAGCCAAGCATTCCTACATCAACCGAATCCAAACATTTCAATCCAAAGTCCTACATAGTACGCACCATAGTTAATGCTCCTTATTATGTTTCGAATCGCACCCTCCATAATGACGTAAATATCCCTTTTGTCCAAGATATAATCCCTAGCTACTTCTCATCTTTCTATAGTACATTGATCAATCGTCCTAATCCTATAGCCTAATCCATATCCAGCACCAATCATCCTTCCTCTCCACCAGGAAATCTTAATAGGAAGTGGCCCCGGGATCTACTGAGGCAGTGAACTGATCAAAAATCAGTGTAATTATAATGATTGAGAGTGATATCGATGGATATTGTCTCTCTTCGTGACATCACTACCCACGTCTAACTCGCCTCCAATCCTCCCGGCAAGTCGCACGATGTCGTTGGATGGAGTAAGGTAGCTGGTAACAGGTAATCCAAGAATCCTTCCTAACATGGAAGATATTCGGCTGACACCTGGTGACACCTGAGGCGTGGTTAAGCTACCTAAATCAAATTACAAAATCCATATAATTGTAGGCTGTAATATTTCTGTAAATAAGTGAAATATATTCCTCGTGGGCTTCATCAGACGTCGTTTTATTATCTTGAGGTTTGCAGGAGCTATGCCTGGCTCGCTCCTTCGTGAAACGACGTCTGATGAAGCCCATTAGGAGATGGGCGAAATATAACATCCGTAAAAGAAGCACCGCTGGAGAAAGAAGCCGGGAGACGAGGAAGATGATGCCCCGGCGACGAAGCCTAAAGGAGAACAAATGAAATATATTGAATAAAAAAACAAAAAAAAAAAAAAAACAGTTCTTTTATTGAGGGGTGATTACTTTACACAGCTCTTGCGCGAAGTACATTTCGTATGTTTACATAAATGAAGCATATTTTACATCACTTCTTATTTTTCACTGCTTGAGATGGAACACACCCAGAGATGAAAGGAAAAGTAATATCAACCAACCTATTTCACGGGACTGGCCCTCAATTGGCCTTGCTAGAAGGACCAAGAGGGAAGTACAAAAATATGTTTTTTTTCCCAAAGTGATGGGCAGGGTGGCTCTTTGTAGGCTTAGACGTGGGCCTTTTGCTGCTCAACGTCGAATTGGAAAGCAGTTTCCATTACCGACAACAAGCCGAAAAACCTCCTTAAAGGGCTTTTTCCGATCCACGCACATTGTAAAAAAAGGGCTGATCCCCTTTTACAAGTAAACCTACCCTTAAACCTTCTAAAGGCTACGAGCTATTCAATGTTCAAGGCCTCCATGTACATTTCATGCGGTCATAGAATTTGATGTTCCAATTAATTAATGATTTAAGCTCAGTTTCAAGAAAATCAAAGATACTAAGATGGTAATAAATTGCTTGAAAAAAAAGAACTAAATGTCGAGGAGAGAAGTTACCTTGAAACATATATATACCAGGTGTTGATAGTGTCAAGCGAGTGATAAATGGTGATCTTCATTTTAAGAGCGTTCCCTGATTCCCTTCACGATGGAATGTTCGCATGAGAAATGACCACGCATCATATATATTTTTGCCTGCATAAATTTGTGTTATGTTTAAGATTGCTTCGGGATATTTCGGCGGGTTTCTCTCCGGCTTCTTCTGGGTGCCATCTTTGCTGGTGGGAATGGCCTTCCAAACCAGAAAGGATAAATGACGCGCAGAAGAAGATGGAAAAGAATCTGGCGAAATTTCGCACAGAAAGGAGGAGCTAGACCGCTGTTGAAATATGTATTACTAACAAATACATATATGTGTGTGTGTATGTGTTTCTGTTAACACGATAGCAGCCAAAGTTTTTTTCTCGTTTTAACCACGGAACTTC
Source organism: Gonocerus acuteangulatus (assembly GCA_946811695.1). Taxonomy (NCBI): domain Eukaryota; kingdom Metazoa; phylum Arthropoda; class Insecta; order Hemiptera; family Coreidae; genus Gonocerus; species Gonocerus acuteangulatus. Next base: position 152,638,275 of record OX328123.1, on the reverse strand, counting down.
ATAGATATGATTCCTAAATCCAATGATTAAATGAGTTCATTAACCAGCGAAATCGATACATCCGGAGGGATGTAAACTCCGGACCCAAAATATGAATTGTCCGCGATGATCTCAACTTATATTATATTGCAACAAAACTTGGTTTACGTCATAATTATCCATAATTAATTTGCATGACGTGTTGTAAAAATAAACTTAATCGTTCCAGTATTGGGGAGGGGGGAGGTTTTCCCGAACCTAATTATTATTTCGGCTGTTATGTGATCTCCCTTGCAACGTAGCTCGGTTGACAAGACCTCCTAAAAAAAAAAAAAAAAAAAAAAAAAAAAAAAAAAAAAAAAAAAAAAAAAAAAAAAAGAAAAAAAAAAAAAAAAAAAAAAAAAAAATTCTAGAATAAGAATCAAAATCCCGCGATTGAACTTTTCCGTCTATCTGAACGGGCTATAGTATTGATCAACTAGCCGCCCACAAAATTCTGAACCTATCAAATATCTTGAACAAACATTTGTACGCGAGATGTATGAAGGGACTTTGTATTAGAGCTAGTTTGCTATGTATATTGGCTCCTGAGTAATCTCTCTGTGTACTCACTGTTAGTCATGTCTGATTTACTTATGGTGGCTACCTCAGGATTGGCTTGCAATGGGACATTTATGGGATGGATATTGTATTAGTTTGTTTATTTCGGCTCGAATTGGTCTATTACGAACTTAAGTTTTTTACAGATATTATGTCTGCTATTTATTGCATAGATAAGGATAAGGAGTTTTAGTAAACCTTTCTTGGGCTTCCTACTTTCCAACCATTCCCCAAGCTGGGTCGCATGAAATTGCCTTTTTTATGTTGTATATGAAGGGAAATATTTGCAAAAAAATTGTTCTATTTTAAAATGGAAATATTGTTTTGCTTGCAATATGGGTAGGTTTCTCAGAGTTGAGGGCAGGAAGAAGACCTGGTGAAGGGTTTGAAGAATGCACTAGTTCCACCATAGCATCATGGCATTCTGATAGGTTTCTCAGCCAGAAAACGGAGTCTGGTGTACAGAGCGCACGCTAGAAGATTAAGACATAGGGGGTTAAAAATACAAGAAGTGTAAATAGGTTTACGAAATTCTCATAGTAAATAATCTTGTATTTGATGGGGGTAGTCATTCCGTTAATCAGATTTACATCTGTTTGTGATTAAGGAATAGTTTCAATGACTCTCGTTAAAATAATAGAATTATAATAAAAACTTCTGTTACTAACTACCTACCTTATATTCAAAGATCCTCTATAGTATTATAATATTAAATGAAAATCGATTTTCTATTACCTGATGAATTTTTACCGGACAATAACTCCGTTTGATTTTTAAAATCCTTCCGACTCACAGGAACTCCAACATGAATGAAATTTTCATTGTACTGTTAAATGAAATAAAAAAAAAATAAAAAATAAAAAAATAAATAAAAAAAAAATTAAAAACTGAGAAAATGTGGAACAAAACGCGTTCAATGAAACGAAACAAAGACTTTTGACATTTAGCCACCGATTTCTCCGACTGACAATGAGCTGGATCTAAAGCGTATATACTAACTGTTACCTTGGTGCCATTGGCCAAAGCAGTCGACGCACCATAATAAAAAAAAAAACTAACTGTTACCCGATATGCCTTGCTATCCCCTACATTCTGCATCTAGAAAAGTAAAAATAAATTAGAAACTAAATAAGTAATATTAAAATCTAATAACACAAGTATTTAACTTTTCGGGATCACAGTTTCGAACCTGTGACCTCCGAACTGTGAGACCTAGACGATTTTAACCTAACCTATGACACTCCCCGGATCACGACCTACATGTGTGCCAAGTTTAGTCAAAATCGCTCAAACGGTGTGGATTTGTATAAGGAACAAACAGACAGACAGGCAGCTGATGGACGATTTTGACCAAGCCTATGACAATTCCTGGATCAAGACCGACAAGTGTGTCAAGTTTGGTCAAAAACTGTTAAATGGTGTGTATTTGTATAAGGAACAAACATACAGGCAGACGGCTGGTAGACGTTTTTGACTTAGTCTACGACACTCTCCGGATCAAGTTCTACCTGTGTTCCAGGTTTGGTCAAAATCGGTCAAACAGTGGGGATTTGTATAAGGAACAAACATACAGACAGACGGCTGGTAGACGTTTTTGACCTAGCCTACAAGACCCCCCGGATCAAGACCTACCAGTGTGCCAAGTTCGGTCAAAGTAGGACAAATGGTGTGGATTTGTGTAAGGAACAAACAGATAAACAGACAGACACGTGATATACATATATATATATATATATATATATATATATATATATATATATATATATATATATATACATATATATATTCTGAAAGGTAAAATTTTCTAGTTGGAACTTTCGGAGAGGCGATCTGAAACTAAAATAAACAATACGGAACAATATCAGAAGAATATGCCATTAAGTTTTTTGACCCGTCCGTAGAGTCATTAAACACTTTATTTTTCTCTTTCAGAACTTCTCGTCTCGTCTGACTCTGTCGCTCTTTCAGAAATGGACTGTTTTTATTTTCTGCTCTAAAGTTTTTATATAAGAGTGTCTCCTAGATTTATTTTTCTCATAAGCAAGCACATTTCTCGTCATAATTCCAAACTTCTAAGGGTTGTCTTGCCTCTAAGAGCGATGCTAATCAACATTATTACAACTCCTCAAAACTCATAAAGATTCCATCTTAGAAAGTTGAAGTAAATTGTGTCGTATGTTTTATTACTAACATATAATAAAAATAAACATAAATATAAACAACTCGGAGGCCCTGTGGCCGTGAGTGTTAAGGCGTGAGCACTTGCCAAAGGTCGTGGGTTCGATACCCACTATGGGGTGGTGGCTTTTCTTTAAAAATAAAAAAGGCATCAGCCCTATCCTGGCTAGAAAAGGGTGGTAAACTGTAGATAACCCGTCCCAAAATTCCTAGTTAATAATAATGGACGTTAAAAATTAAATAAATATATATAAATACCTAAATAATTGTTTCTATAATGAAATCACAAAAGCCTCATACACAATTTTCAGGAGCTCCTAGGAAATAATCTAGGATTATCTTGTATGTAAGAATTATCTTGTTTTTCACTTAGAAATCTGGAAAGCTTTGTAAGATGAGACTGAAAATTAAGAATAATACACAATCCATTGTCTAGGGGTTAGCATACAAGATTCTCATGGGATGGATGTAAGTTTTAGTCCCTCCTGTAGCAGGTTTGAATAGAATATTCTTGCGAAACTTAAGATGGCAAAGCTGCCACTAGGAGTGCCTCTGTCTTGATTAAGTAGTTTAGTACCACGTGTACACCAAATTCTGCAAGGAAATTATTTAAAAAATTAATAACTGAAATAATTTGATTGAGTTACTCATTAAAAATGTAAAATTACAGAGCTGTGCAAGTTTTCATTTTATTTATAAAGGTTATTTTAAGCAAATTACTCAGGAATGCAGTCAAAACTACCCAAATTGTGAGGAAAGTGCTTAGTTATGGAGCTACAGCGTGCCGTACTTTTTTAAATGTGGTTTTGTCTCAATTTAACTCACTTTTTAATTGGACACTCGTTAAGATGACGCAGTTCCTGTGAAGCGATCTTTTTTTTTTTCTGTGCTTCCTTTGCTCATATTCTGACAATTGCTATTACATTGTTAAACATTAAAACTTCTTTTGTTTTGTTTTTTTTTCAGCTCATAATCTCCTGAGAATTTCATAAGAATTCAAGTGAGTATTTATTTAATTTAATTATTTGAGACCTTATCAAGATATTTATAAGTTTCAGTATCAAAAATATATGTTCTGAAATAATGTAAAATTAATGATATTTACAGGAAAAAAAAAAAAAAATCATGTTGCACTGTACAAGTGGGAACTGACTTGTCTGACTCATTTAATACTAATAGTGGGGTCAGACAAGGAGATGCCCTAGCATGTCTCTTTTTTAATTTTTCAGCCGAGAAAGCAGTGTGCCGCTCTGGTGTTCAGCTACGCGTCACCCTCTTAAACAGCACGGTCCAGCTCTTAGGATACGCGGATGACTTCGACATTGTGGCCAGGTCGGAGCGGTCCCTGAAAGAGGCATTCCTCACTCTTGAGACAGAAGCTAAGCTTCTTGGCCTAGTTGTCAATGAAGAGAAGACAAAGTACTTAAGAGTTGGAGGCATTGAAGCAGGCCCCAGAAAGTTTGAAGTTGAATCGTATAATTTTGAGAGGGTTAACAGCTTTGTATACCTGGGGACTGAGGTTAATGCAGTGAATGACATCACCCAGGAGATCAACAGAAGAATTGCGGCGGCAAACCGATGCTTCTTTGGGCTCTCCAGGCACTTCAGAAGCCGATATCTCTCTAGTGGGACCAAGATCAATCTGTATAAAACGTTGATTCGGCCAGTTCTAACTTATGGGTCGGAAGCTTGGGCCACAACTAAAGCAGATGACTCAAGAATCTTGGCTTTTGAAAGGACTATACTTAGAAGGGTCTTTGGTCCCGTTAGAGATGGAGAGGCATGGAGGAGACGGAAGAATGCGGAGTTGTATCGGTTCTTTGGTGATATAGATGCAGCAAAATTCTTTAGGATAGGTAGGCTTCGCTGGGATGGCCATGTTCTAAGAATGGGGGATGGCGAATTAACTAAAAAGATGTGGACCGATAGGATGTTTGGAAAACGGAGAGTCGGCAGGCCAAATGTGAGATGGGAAGATGCTGTCAACTCAGATGCACAAGACTTGCTGGGAGCTAGGAACTGGAAAGCTGCTGCACAGGACCGAGCCACCTAGCGGAGGCTTTTAGAGGCGGCCCAGACTCGGTGACGGGTTGTTGCGCCGGATATGATAATGATGACAGGCAAAAAAAAAAAAAAAAAAAAAAATGCAAATTTCTTATTTATGCAAAATACTGAAAATTACGATGCTTATATTTTGCTTACTATAGTCCGAAAGCCGGTAACCGCACGTTTCATGAAGTGTTTTATGCACCTTGAAATTTTGCTATAATGTACCTCCTGGGTTGATAAGAAGGTATGTGTTGCCTAGACATACCGTGGAACGCCAGGTACTGCGCATAGGGGAAAGGTGTAAAAAAAAATATTGCCTAAAAATAGTAGTGCCTAGTAAATAGTATTTTATTCAGAAGCCAACTATCTTTATTGTAAAAATAAGACAATTTTACAATGGATAATAAATAAAGCAGACACTTAGGGTAAAACATGTAAAAAAAAAAAAATAAAAAAAATGTTTTTATTCTAATATTAAATGAGAGTTGTATTCGCGCTGCCATTTAAACCGGGACGGCAGTACAAGATCATGGGCCGGGTGAATAAATACATGTAGGACGAGTATATACTCGTGGAGTCTCAAAAAACAAGTAAACACTTAAATTGAAGTGAATAAAACAAGTATTTACTATTACTTGCAAGTAAATACTTGTACGGCAAGTATATACTAAGTAAACGCCTAAATTGGTGTGAATAAGCGAAAGTAAATACTACGCTAAATGTATTATAGTCATGATTCTGAATTCTCTGGTTTACAATGTTGAGTTTGCTAGGAATTTGGGCGTCTTTTTTGTGTCCGTGGAAGAGCTAATCTTTGCAACTTGTATATAGTGAATATGATTCCACGGACATATCGAAGTTGTTAAAACTTGAATTTATTTTAAAAAATATATCCAACAAGACGAAGAGTCCCATATACCTGCCCTATATCGTGGAAAAGGCACTTCTACTGCAGGAAAAATGGAGAGCCCAAATAGAAAGTGTGGCTAAGAATACCAAGTGCCTGGGGCCTTTCTCTCTGTTTCCTTGTCCCTTTTACGCCAAGCTACTCTCTGAGGCGGATCGTCGGAATAATTTTATTTCATATGGAAAACCTTAGCAGTAGGATACTACAGGGAGCTATAATGCCACCTGGTAATAAAATGCTGTCCTTCCTCGCTAGTGGGGCCTTCAGAGAATACACTCAAGGGATAAGAAGCTCTAATGTTGTACCTAATATTTCTTCTGCTACAATTCAAATACTAAAAGAAATAACTGTAAGAAAATTGGAGTGAATTTTACTTCTATCCAATTTACTTTTTCTTAAAATTACTCTTTTTAGCTAAAACGTTGAAAGCATTTCATTGGTTGCTAAATTCTATTTTGCCTGATTATGAAAACGTTATGCCAATAGAATCACGTCAAACATTTCATGTACTATCGTAAACAAGATACACTCCAAAATTTTTGCTTCATCTGGAGAGGGGGGGGGGATTGCTCCAGACTCAAAATACTTGTGTTTTTCCAACGAAATTCAGAATTCGTTGTGGACATATTAATAGAAAAATATGTTGTAAAAATAAATTAAATCGGTTAATAAGGATGGGGGTGTACTCTGGATCCAAATTACCAACTTGCCGTATCTAAAAAGCCGTTTTTAAACCAAAATAAACAATATATATATATATATATATATATATATATATATATATATATATATATATATATACACCTCTTTTCATTTATGCCTGACATAGATAGTCACTTAGTACGAAAACATACATGTTGTGACTACTACATGACACAATTATTAACTGGACACGGAACGATAAACACATACTAACACAAGCTAAATATAACTAACAGCTAGGCTTGCCCTTGCGACAACACAACACCACAAACAACACAGCACCTTATATACAAATGTAAGTTACTCATAGAAGAGAGAAAAACAATTCATAAGAATTTAAAATAATTGCCCCATTAAAGAAAAAGAGCTGTTTGATAAACACTATTCAATTTCCAGAGATTTTTGTAAGAGAGCATGCCTTACTCTAAAGACTATTGATGCCTCCAAAAACGATTGAAATAAAAACAACAAAAAAATAATTTATATTTATTTTTAATTGTTTAAATGTATTTATTAACTATTTAATGTACTGTATTTACAAACAATTATGACAAAATTCTATAAAATACATAGTGTATTAGAACATGTAGCACAAAATAAACGGCCTTTTTGCAGAGTTACTGAAGTGAGAAAACTAGTAAACATTATATATATATATATATATATATATATATATATATATATATATATATATATATATATATGTATATGTGTGTATTTATATACACATAGGTATTTATTATGTATAATAAGACCTGCAGAATCCTAATAGAGTGCTAGGTTATTGATTGAGGAGATAGTGTTCTGTAGAATAATGAAGTTAGTGCTATTGTAGATATCGGTGGTGGGGGGACCCCTAACTTCTCCTAAAGGCAATATCAGCGGGGTGTCACCGGTATTTCAGGGGGTGGGGGATTGAGGGCTGTTTCTAAGCCCCGTTCCATCTCAACCCTTATCATCCATCTCTTTAATCATAATCTCAATAGCCTTTAATAATGGTGATTTTCTACATTCTCACGGATGTATTTAATACATACATTATATATATATATATATATATATATATATATACATATATATATATATATATATATACATATATATATATATATATATATATATATATATATATATATATACATATATATATATATATATATATATATATATATATATATATAAATAAACTATCTTTAGATTAGGTGTGATCCATGGAAAGTCGACTTGCTACAGATTGAAAAATAATATAGATACACTAAAGAACGCATATAGAGTGGAGTCTCACTTATACGAAACTCACCTATACGAAGCACTCAGTTTTCCCGGCAAAAAATTTCTCGTTTCCTGGCGAAAATCCACTTAGGGTAACTGCCCCTATTATTGACACATTAAGCAACATTTTCAGGCAATATTACAGTATCTTCCTTATTTATTAACCAATCCACTTGCTTCAAAGGGGTTTATGCTCGCCAGGATCTCTAGAATTAATTCAGCCTATTATATTAATTAAAAATGAATGATTTCAGAGGATCTTAGCCATAATAAGAAGGTGACTTTTTGCACCAGTTATTGACAGGTAAAATCCAATTATCGACAGGTAAATGACCCAGTTATTGACAGGTAAAATCTAGCTTTTGATAGGAAAAGGCACCAGTCATTGACTCAATTTCAATGAAGTAGCAACGATATACTTTTTTTACAACATTTATAAAAGTTATGATGAAAATATATCATAAATAAGTATAGTTACTCTAAAAGTCCATAAGGAAGCTTGTACTTCACTGAGTTCTTATTTTGAGACTTAACTCCTCTGCATTCTTGTTCTTATGATGGTTCATGAAATTCGCAGCACGGGCTCTCCAAGAAACTCATTATTTCCCAAAGTTTAAAAGGAGATGTATCTTCTATATTCCCAGCTACTTACGGCAAACTCTTTGTGGTTTAACATAAGAACACTGTGTGTATTTAACGGCATATCAACATTTAGGCTATTAACGCCGGGCTATCTACAGGTTGCCACCCTTTAATAATGTCAACAGAACGTGGTCGGTCACACATTCAACTACTGGCCACGCCCGAAGCTGCTTAAATTTCAAGATGAACGGAAACCGGTGCATTTAACGTGGCTATGGCCGTTGGCTCTAAAATGTATTAACCGCATTTCCGGCTTCTCTAATTGTAGGAGATTCTTTTGTTACCACTTATTCCTCAGGTTCATCATCAGTTCGAATTCAATGTTGTCCACTATTGGCTGCATTTTTGGATAAAGTGCTCTTCTCAGAAGGGGGTTCTCATAAAGGAACACCACAGTATATCTATGTTTGCAGATACTCCTGTTGACGATTTCCCAATCACTATCAGTGATTAAAAGATCGGAGAAGTTCGAGTAGTTCGGGCATTTCGAGGTCGAATCATAGAGGTGAAAACCTAGAAGTACATAAGTGTGTCTTAAGGTGGATTCACACTATACGTACCGTCACCGACAGGCCACCGTCCAGCTACCTAAATTTGGCTTTACTGGCCTGTTGGTGACGGAACGCTCTAGTGTGAACTACCTCATTGGAAATACATTAAAGAATATTTTGCCTGTCGGATGCTGGACGGTGGCCTGTCGGAGACGGTACGTATAGTGTGAATCGATCTTTATGGGAGCCATTTTACATGCCTAGAAACCAAATCCATACTTCAGACCTTCTCAACATCCACAACATAATAGAATCATACAAATGTAGTCGAGCCTGAAAAAAGACTCATTAGGTTGGTACGAGAATTTATCATAAACTTCGAATTTGCATAAGTGGATTAGTTATGTCAATAACTGGCAACTTGAGGTTGTCAATAATTGGAAAAATGTATTCCAGTTATTGACACATACTTTACCTATTATTGACACCCCCTGTCAAAAATTGGATCCCTTCATTATTTTTGGAAAAGTAAAACACCGTTTTGTTGAGCATTAAAAATCCAGTTTGTTAGGCACCAAAACAAAGTTTTCATCAAAATTCCTATTATTGACAGTGTGTCAATAATTGGATTAAGGTGGTTTTTCTCTACCCTATTATTGACACCCTCAAAATAACGTTATTTATTCAAAATGAGCACTTAAAAAGGTTGCATCATATCTAAGAAAGACTATAAACTGTTTCAGAAACAGTTCCGCTAAAAAAAAAAGAAATGGGGACTGATAACTACGAAAAATAAGCACTCACCTTCTAAGCAGAAACACTAGCAAATCAGCTACATTCTCTGAAAATCTCCAAAGCTAAAGGGAAAATCTTTACCTCAACTGTGGTGTTCTTTATAGCAAACTTGTTTTTGGCAGAAAACAAATAGATAAGATTCCGAACCCATTGGTGCTAAGTTTAAATTTATAGGTGGCGCCAAACGCTTATTTTTTTAATTGAAAGTATGAGTGTCAATAATTGGGGGCATGTCAATAATAGGAGCAGTTACCCTAACCCTGTGTAATGAATTATTCACTTGTGCGATATTTAGTTATACGCAATATTCAATTATACGAAAGCTAATTTGTCCCCCTGGTGTAAATACTATTCAGTTATACGAAGAAATGGGTCTTTTTGCGAAGACCGCTTCCAGTTACTTTTGAAGTAGCAGTAGTGATTGTATCAGTGATTTAGCGCATGCGCATAACTCCTTTGCCTTCCTATTGGAAAATTCTGATGACCAATTGCATTCGTTCTTGCTGGGAGTAAAGTAACCTTCAACAGTGAATTAGCTTTTGTTTATAAAAAAGCTCTGCTTCTGTTAGTGAGAAAAATGAGTCTTTTACAATTAGTTTGCGATGTTCCTGACAAAGTAAAAGGGATTGGTTTCTTACTGGGAAAAATTAATGGAATCCTATTAATTTTAGGGAGTTGGATTGACTAGAGTCGCTACAATTAATATACTTCTATTAATTGCGAGTTGGATTGACTAGGGTTTTGATATCTTCTTGAGCGAGCGGAAACGCATAGCATGTAATGCTTAATAAAGGTAAAATATCCAAAAAAAGAGAAAGAGAGAAAAGTAATAAAATATGTTTGTTTACAAATAACGTTGTTTCCTATCCTTCATAACCTGCAAAACAGTCAACTTTAATGCTTAATAACTTATTTCATAGGTGAGAGAATTGATTTTGATCATATTAACCTTTTTATTAATAAATATTGCTTGCCATTATCTAATAAGAAATTATAACCGTAGATAACGAGTCAGCTAGTAATAGATAACCAGCAAAGAACCTATAAGCTAATCAGTAAGCTTATCAGCGAGTACGAGTAACTGTTATAAATCACTACTGCTACTTCAAAAGTAACTGGATGTGTTCTTCGCAAAAAGACCCGAAGAAACTTTTCCAAGAAATATTTACAAACTTACCAGTGACTTACATCATCCACCAGTCTCTCTCTCACTCATCTCAGTTCTTCCTTGTGAATCTAGTAATCCAGCCGTATTCTATCCACTCTGTCTTGTGTGATTTCCTTCGTTTCCGCACTAATAACGTGGGACTCCCAGTTATTCATCCCTCTTCCACTCACTCGTTTTTTAGTCTCAATATAGTAGTCTTGTTCTATTGTCCTTTTATTTTTGAAATGAGTAAGAAAAAAGAACAAAACTTTCGCTTGAAGACAAAATAAAAACACTGAAAGAAGTTGATGACAATCCCAACGAAACAAAAATAGTGTGGCGGTCTGTCATAAGATAATAACTGCGCCCAGAGATCCTACCTCTATTGTGGACTCAGGTAGACTATAGCTTGGAAGGTTCCTGCCTAGAAGGTTAGCCGGTTTCCGAATGTAGGACACTTGCATGTCCTTTGGTGTATAGTTGCTCAGTATGTGTTTGTGTTGTAAACAACTATCAGTATGGCCATACCTAGGTGTAATAACGATTGGTGATGGATATGCACAAGTAGCCTTAGTCTTAATTGTTGCATACAGGGTCTCCCCAAAATAAACGGCAAAACTTCGGGAATCGATGCAGAATGGAAAAATAAAGAAAAAAAGTCCTTTGGCATTTTTCTCGTTTTTGCTTTGTTTCCCAGAAAAACGCACAAAACTACAACACAATAGAGAAAAGGCATTCTTGCAAAATGCCTATATAAAAATCATTAAAAGTATATGCTTTATTTTCTCTCCCCTCTAGCCTCACACCTCTCCCCCCCCAAAAAAAAAAGAAAAACATCAAGAAATCTTCTTGGTCAAGAAAATTAAATTACGGAATGTAAAGCTGCAAGATCAACATAATTTAAAATATCTATTTTTCTTCTTTCTTCTTTCATAAAAGGTTTTATGATCTTACCTGAATGGGTCTTGATAAAATTCGAACATGCAAAAAATGTTTCAACTGAATCCCATGATTATTTTCAGAAAACACTATTTTATTTCGGTTAGATCCTCATACATGAGTCGTTCAGTTCTAATGTCTTGGGTAGTGCTTTTATTTATTTATTATGTTTCTTTTCTCGTTATACATTTTTATTTTCTTAACTATTTACTTATGATAGTTTATAGCATTTTATATAAAACGCATATTTTTAGGAGTTTATTTATTTAGCCTAAAAATTGCTGAGAATGTTTAACTGCCTCTGCAACATTCTAAAGTACATTAAGGTGCCTGAAATTCCGGGCATTCCTCTATTATATGACGTGTGGTTACAAACATGAGAGCATGGTTCCCATCGAGGTGGAGATTTATTTATACTGAGATGGCTGTGTGTCATATGATTATGACCTATTCGAAGTCCTGTTATTACCACTTTCTCCCTTGGATTTCCCATTTTTTGCACTCATCCATAACTTTGTTGACTTTTTTTATACCTATTATCAGCTTTCTCGTTTAAGAATGCTTATTTCACATCCTCACCCAATCATTTCTGAGGTGTGTCTCAAGTTTCTTTTGCCTCTGCTGAAAACACTAAATGTTAAGTGAAGCTTACCACAATATATTACTGAAAACCGCATCTAAGTCGGATAAGCCGTTTCTGAGATTAGCGTACACAGACAAGAATTCTAACAATCATTGTTTTGGGTACTGTTGCCGTATATAAATGCGCCCAATAACATTTTTTCTCGTAAACCTTCCATGTACAGGCAGCGATCCGCTATACTTTTAATATATGCATTGATACAGATTCCATCAATATGTTATATTGTTTAAGTTAGTTTTGTATTTTAACCCATTAGCGCCGTGCGTTGTCATATGGTAATTCCAATATCTAAGCGATAATAGAAAAATTATATTATATACTAAGTTCGTAAAATTGATTTATTTGTATTTAGAATTTTCGGAAATAAAGAAACTCAGGCGCTAATGGGTTAAAATAAATTCATATATTTAAAAAATTGTAATCTACAACAAAATTATTTTGGATTTTTGAAAGTTTTTTTTGCCTACAATCTTTTTACGAATAAGTTTCAGAATAACTGATTGCATTGAACTTTTATGAAAAAAGTCCGACCCGCAGGAACTGCATCATCTTAGCGCGGTTCCGTTCTTATCCCTAGTCTAATTTGGAAAGATTAAAATATTTATTTATTGATAAGGCTTCGCAACTTTGGCGAATCGCCTGAAGATTAAAATAGAAGCAGTTATTATTTTGGTTCAACCAGTCTTGAAAGGTCTTGATTTACGATCTTACCTGGAAGGGTCAGTCAACACTAGAAAGGGTCCCGCTAGTTACAAGGTCTTGGAATCTAGGAAATCTATATTTCTAACAATAAATTGTTTTGTTATTTTACTTAACCAGTTTTATTGTAAAATACATTATCCAAATATAAGCAATGAAAAAATAGGAATAAAAACAGACAAAAAGAACTGTTCGAATAAACGAAATCAATTACTTCAAAGTTTAAGCACTTATTTCTCCGATTGACATCAATTATTCAAAACTTTCTTTAGAACCTTTTTTGTAGACCATTTAGTAAGCTTTCGAATGGTAACCTTTCGCTTCACAAGATTTTCAACCGTTTTCGAGATATTAAGAAATTATACGAAGTTCCCAAAACTTTTCATTATTTCTGGCAACAGAAAATTGGTCTCATTTTACCTATCCTGTTTTACACACAAATACATTTTCCTTACAAATACAACATAAGAAATTACAAAAATAAAAAGCAATAAAAAACCAAGGGAAAGAGACAAAAATTACAAAAAGAACGACAAAAACCCGTTCATAAGAACAAAACAGACGTATTTGAAGTTTTAAGCACTTATTTCTCCGATTGACATAACCTAATCAAAAATAGTTTTAGAATCATTTTTGTAGAGAATTTAGTAAGCTTTCAAATAGTTTCAATCCACTTACCACGATTTCCCAACCGTGTTCGAGATATTAATGAAAGTATACGAAGTTTCCAAAACTTTTCATGTCTGTTCATAAAATATTTTAAGTACAGATGGAATGGTTGGGATTCGGCTAAATAAACCTCAATATGATTTTGTTTTAAAAAATCTATATTTCGGACGTTTCGGCTACTCATTGGTAGCCTTCGTCAGCTAAAATGACAAAAAAAAGAAATTAATACAGAAACAATCAAGAAAAATTTATAATTGTGATAGGTAACAGAACTATAGATACAGTTTAACTTATAACAGAACATATCGTCTTAAAATTCTTAGAATGAGTAGAATGAAAAAGAAAATAGGTACAGTAATTGATTTTAATAGTAATTAGTAACATTAATTGATTTTACAAAGAAATAAGAGAACTATATACCAATGACAAATATAGTAGCTAATAGTAACATTAATTAATTTTACAAAGAAATAAGATACTACATACCAATGGAAATGCCGAGCGGCAGAGGAAGACCAAGGTTGGCAATTAAGTAACCATTGTGAAAGTGTCTAAGGAAAAAAGGAATCTGCAAGGGGTATATGTAACTGGAAACAGCAAGAGGTGGGGGAAAACGGGCGGTAGGATCAAACAGATGTTTATGACATTTTATGACAGGAAAGGAGAAAAGGTGTTAATGGAAGGATACCCAAGGGGCAAGGTAAAAATCTAGGTAGGTGGTCGGGCGAGTATTTGGAAAATATTAGCGTACATAGGAGAAATGCCTTGTTGGTCAGTTTTGTAATTTATATTGTTTTTGTTTAAGTTTATGTGTACACATTCCGAGATCTGTAGTCTTTTTTTGTTACGTTGTGTAGAAAGAATTTTCGTGTCGTCGAAGTTAAAAGTGTGTTTTTGTGTAATGGCGTGTTTTGCAAGTGCAGATTTATCTATTTCTTTATTAGTGATGGTTCGTTTATGTTGTGTAAGACGTGAGTGAATGTCATTTATGGTTTCTCCTATGTATACACCATTACAGGAAGGGGTTTGGCAAGGGACTTGGTAAACACATCGGGTTGTATGTTCAAAAGGGATGGGATCTTTGAGTTTGGTGTAGAGGGTTTTGATTGACACCAAAGGGGTTTGATTGACACCAAACTCAAAGATCCCATCCCTTTTGAACATACAACCCGATGTGTTTACCAAGTCCCTTGCCAAACCCCTTCCTGTAATGGTGTATACATAGGAGAAACCATAAATGACATTCACTCACGTCTTACACAACATAAACGAACCATCACTAATAAAGAAATAGATAAATCTGCACTTGCAAAACACGCCATTACACAAAAACACACTTTTAACTTCGACGACACGAAAATTCTTTCTACACAACGTAACAAAAAAAGACTACAGATCTCGGAATGTGTACACATAAACTTAAACAAAAACAATATAAATTACAAAACTGACCAACAAGGCATTTCTCCTATGTACGCTAATATTTTCCAAATACTCGCCCGACCACCTACCTAGATTTTTACCTTGCCCCTTGGGTATCCTTCCATTAACACCTTTTCTCCTTTCCTGTCATAAAATGTCATAAACATCTGTTTGATCCTACCGCCCGTTTTCCCCCACCTCTTGCTGTTTCCAGTTACATATACCCCTTGCAGATTCCTTTTTTCCTTAGACACTTTCACAATGGTTACTTAATTGCCAACCTTGGTCTTCCTCTGCCGCTCGGCATTTCCATTGGTATGTAGTATCTTATTTCTTTGTAAAATTAATTAATGTTACTATTAGCTACTATATTTGTCATTGGTATATAGTTCTCTTATTTCTTTGTAAAATCAATTAATGTTACTAATTACTATTAAAATCAATTACTGTACCTATTTTCTTTTTCATTCTACTCATTCTAAGAATTTTAAGACGATATGTTCTGTTATAAGTTAAACTGTATCTATAGTTCTGTTACCTATCACAATTATAAATTTTTCTTGATTGTTTCTGTATTAATTTCTTTTTTTTGTCATTTTAGCTGACGAAGGCTACCAATGAGTAGCCGAAACGTCCGAAATATAGATTTTTTAAAACAAAATCATATTGAGGTTTATTTAGCCGAATCCCAACCATTCCATCTGTACTTATCACCTCGACGGCTAACTATCTAATCATCATGATAAAATATTTTATTCTAACCCTTCCTTAACTCCAAACGTAACATAACTTTCAACATATTAGTTTTAATGAAAGTAGAACATGCAGGTAATGTTTCAACTGAATCCCGTGATTCTAAGTACCCAAACCAAAAACGGTATTCAAAAACTATTTTTCCAATTTTTCCGAAAACGGTTAAAGCTATCGCCTTGAAAATGGTTTCATTCGTTTTCCTAGCCCAAGAAGCCTATAAAAAGAGTACTTACAAGCTTATGAACTCAAAAACGTAAGCGTTACGATTTTTTCTGCGCGAATTTCGCCCCAAACGCTATATTCCAGTGGGCGGATTTTGCTGGTTAACGAACTTGACCTTTCAAATTGGACGACGGATTTTTGTACCAAATTTCATCAAAATCGGACCATCAGGGAAGCCAGAAATGAGCGAACAGACAAATATATATATATATATATATATATATATATATATATATATATATATATATAAATAAATATATATAAATGTATATATATATATATATATATATATATATATATATATATATATATATACAAATTTGAACCACCGTTATTTTCGGTCTCTAGGGGTTCTGAAACGTGAAATTTTCTTGTCGGCACTTCCGGATTGTTTCATTGTATCAATCTTATAAGCGGGGTTCCTCCCTATGGGAGAGGGAGGAACCGCGCTAATAATATTATGAAATAGGTACTGTACGGTAACAGCTAACCTGTTATTGTCCTAGCAACGTTGCTCGCTCTAACCAACAAACAATTCAAAACCCTCTAAAAATTCTTAAAAATTTGAATATCAAAAAATCCTTTCTTAGCTAGTGCTTACATTATCTAGGGAGTGTCCATGCAAAATGTCAATATTTTCTTTCAAGTGGTTTGGGCTGGGCGATGATAGGTCAGTGACAAATATAGTAGATAATTTAATGCAGAGGAAACAGGAAATACTGTGAACATATTTTAAGCACTTCAAGAGATTTTTAATAATCTCCAGGACCTCAATGAACCCCAAGAATTTTCTTAGAATTCCAATATTATTACATTAAATACTTCGAATTCCACTTCCTGAATTTTAAAATCGTAAAGAATTCTTGATTTTCGTTCGTCAGGTAGAGGATTCCTCAGAACGTTTCATTACATTTTTATAACCAGGGAAATTCAGGGAAAATATTCTGAAAAACTTAATAATCTTGTGCCGTGAAATGTAAATATTATTCTACTAAGGATGCCAAGAAGTTATATGCTTCTAAGGAATACAGTGCTAAAGTTTACTGTAAATATTCTTTATATTAATAGCATGGTTCTCATATTTTCTTCATTGGGTTTTCTTGCTTCTTCGGACAATTTAATCTACCATGAAGGTTAGCTTAAGCGGTGTGCGTATATGTGGCTGACGTAAAGAATCCGTCGCGTCATGATTCAGCAACTGAATCGTCGCCCCATTAACGTGACGGAATGGTGTGTGGTTGTTATTTTCATTAAAATTAATTATTTTGTGGACTAATTATTATTAGAATTAATATTAATTTGTGTGAGAGGCATTCAAATATTTTTTTTTTTGTTGGCACTCATTATACGTGTCACGGTATCTAGGAACCACCGGTCCTCTAATCTATTAGAGACGGCTTAGTCCGCCATTCCTATGACTGACTCCAATGAGAAAGGTTCTATCAGGCTTACCACCTCGTGTCCATGTGCTTGGTGCTCCCGACACGGATTTACTCGGTGTTTCTTATGCCAGTAGCTTCTCACGGTCTATGGTAATCCGCTTCCCTTGGCGTTATCAAGTTGTCTTTTTCGGAGCATATTCTACAATATTTCGGAGATTTTCCTAAAATTCCCTCAATTCTCTCCTCAACCCTTTTCCTTTCTTCTCACCTTTCAATGCCTTATACCTGGAGATGAATGTCCTAATGTTAAGGCTGATCATTCTATTTACTATGTGTTTGTAAGTGGACCTTCAAGGAATAAAGAAAAAGTATTGGCCAACAATAAGTAACATAATTACTTATACCATTGTTTAAATATTCATAATTGCAAACTGATTTATTTACAAGGTATGAACTGCCTATTCAGCATTATTTCCCATGTGTTCTTGAATAGTGCAAATGTGATGGCGCGGGAGACTGTGGATTGTGACAAAGGACCAAGAGTATTGTAGAGCAATAAGTTTCCGGAAGTAGGAAACGTGCTTCGGGGTTAGGGGAAGTCACCCTTCGAATGGGATCCCTTACTCGAGACAATATTTTAAAAGAGAGGCCCTATCTGTGATCCCTAGGTCTACCCTGGCTGTCGCTCGCTTTGATAAATCGTCTCCGTTCTTCTCTCGATTTACCAGCCATTTCTCGTCTTAGACTACCGCTCATTGGTCGAACCTTAAAAACTCCAACCATGAATACTTTGTATTGTTTTTACAAGTCAGAGGTTTCTTTCTCCTTCTATATCAATAGCCTTCAAAGACTCGAAGGAAAAGTGCCCTGGTTACCCTTTACTACCTACAATTTCTTGTTTACATAATTACTAAATAAATTTTATTTAAAATTATCTATTTGCCATTTCTTAATTGACTTTATTTATGAGGAATAAATTATATTTTATTCTAATGGTTTATGTGCTGGTGTTTATACTGTTCTTTCTTATGCAAACCTTAATAATAACGAAGAACTCCAGTTTAGGTCTTCTAGCATTTAGGTAGTGAAGTGATCTATGAGGCTTCAGATATGGAATGAAACGTTTAGCGCGGTTCCTTTTTTGAAGAAATATACAATTAACTCCACAGAGTAAAGGGGGGAAAAACATCGATCACAATGATCTTCAAACGAAATTGGCTACAAGAAAACAGAATATTGACATAGAAAATGTGACTATACAAGATATTGAAAAAGAAATTGTTGATACTATACAGAATGGCAAGAGCAATTGACAAACATACAAAGAAAAACAAAACAAAAAAAAAACAAAAAAAAAAACGGAGAGAAATCAAAAATACTTTATACGAATTGAGCTCAAGTAGCCGAAGAAATAGAATAGAAGAGATTATACTATGTAGACTACGGATAGGACACACTTTACTAACCCACCCTTATTTAATGGCAAATAAAGGACAACCCATTTGCAGTAAGTAACGTTTCAATGAAACAACCTACTAACTGAATTCAAAATACGGGAACAACTAAAAGTACCATACAATTTACAGGAACTACTGAAAGAGGGTAGCCCCTTCATTAACGATATATTATTAACACAACCTACAAACAAAAATTTGATTCCAGGAAAACATTTAGTGGGAAGCCATTTTTTTTAAATTATTATTATTCGGGTTTTTTTCCTCAGTCTCCTTAGATAAATTCCTTCGGGGGCTATTGCCAACCGAAAGAATTGTTTTTTAGCGCGGTTCCTCCCTCCCCCATAGGGAGGAACCCCGCTTATAAGGTTGATACAATGAAACAATCCGGAAGTGCCGACTAGAAAATTTCGCGTTTCAGAACCCCTAGAGACCGAAAATTACGGTGGTTCAAATTTGTATATATATATATATATATATATATATATATATATATATATATATATATATATTTGTCTGTTCGCTCATTTCTGGCTTCCCTGATGGTCCGATTTTAATGAAATTTGGTACAAAAATCCGTCGTCCAATTTGAAAGGTCAAGTTCGTTAACCAGCAAAATCCGCCCACTGGAAGATGGCGTTTGGGGCGAAATTCGCGCAGAAAAAATCGTAACGCTTACGTTTTTGAGTTCATAAGCTTGTAAGTACTCGTTTTATAGGCTTCTTGGGCTAGGAAAACGAATGAAATCATTTTCAAGACGACAGCTTTAACCGTTTTCGAGAAAATTGGAAAAATAGTTTTTGAATACCGTTTTTGGTTTGGGTACTTAGAATCACGGGATTCAGTTGAAACATTACCTGCATGTTCTACTTTCATGAAAACTAATATGTTGAAAGTTATGTTACGTTTGGAGTTAAGGAAGGGTTAGAATAAAATATTTTATGAACAGACATGAAAAGTTTTGGAAACTTCGTATACTTTCATTAATATCTCGAACACGGTTGGGAAATCGTGGTAAGTGGATTGAAACTATTTGAAAGCTTACTAAATTCTCTACAAAAATTATTTTAAAACTATTTTTGATTAGGTTATGTCAATCGGAGAAATAAGTGCTTAAAACTTCAAATACGTCTGTTTTGTTTTTATCGTTAAATAAAATAACGGGTTTTTGTCGTTCTTTATGTAATTTTTGTCTCTTTCCCTTGGTTTTTTATTTTTGCAATTTCTTATGTTGTATTTGCAAGGAAAATGTATTTGTGTGTAAAACAGGATAGGTAGAATGAGACCAATTTTCTGTTGCCAGAAATAATGAAAAGTTTTGTGAACTTCGTATAATTTCTTAATATCGCGAAAACGGTTGAAAATCTTGTGAAACGAAAGGTTACCATTCGAAAGCTTACTAAATGGTCTACAAAAAAGGTTCTAAAGAAAGTTTTGAATAAGCGATGTCAATCGGAGAAATAAGTGCTTAAACTTTGAAGTAATTGATTTCGTTTATTCGAACAGTTCTTTTTGTCTGTTTTTATTCCTATTTTTTCATTGCTTATAGTTGGATAATGTATTTGACAATAAAATAGATTAGTTAAAATAAGAAAAACAATTCATTGTTAGAAATATATCAGGCTGTACCGTATGAAATGTCAGTTTTGGATTTGCCGATTTCCTTCAAATGTCTTGAAACTGTCGAGGCTCCTAATCCGAGTTCTTTGGCATATTCCCTATTGTTTGCAATTGCTTATAGTAGTCAAATGTATTTGCCAATAAAACAGTATACGTATAATTAGAATATTTTATTTTTGCGGAATCTTGAGGTTCTCAGATCCCGTATGAATATCTATTAGGCCCCCTTCGTATTTTTTCCTTAATATCTCGAAAAGGGTTAGGAAATCGTGGCAAGTGAAATGTAACAGTTCGAAAGCTTACTAAATTCTCTACAAAAAATGTTTTGCAGAAATGTTTGATGGGGTCGTCACATTAGGAGAAATAAGTGCTTAAAACTTAGTTAGTTTCGTTTATTTAAACGGATCTATTTGTGTGTTTCCCGCAGTTTTTTTTTTCACTGCTCGTTATTTTTGTACTTGCTTAGAGCAGTCAAATGTATTTGTCAGTAAACAGGATACGTATAATTAGAAGCAATATTTTGTTTGTGAGAATTCGAAGATGCCTTATGAATATCTAGATTACAGTACTGGGGTTGATTTCGTTCTTTAGAATTGTTCTTGGTATTCCCTATTTTCATCTGTTACCCATAGTTTTTTATTGCTAGTAGTTTTTTCTTATTGATTATAGAATGTAAATCTATTTGGTTGTAAAACAGGATACGTAAAATTAGTAAGAATATTTCGGAGATTTCTGAGCGAAATGCCTTGTAAGATTGTCTACCATCACGAACGGCGTTTTTCCTCTATTTACCTCGCCTTCTAATTGGTTGCTGTTTTTAACTCGTTTCCTGCTTCACTCCACAGATAGGAAACACGCTTCTGACGTCGACCCAATGACGTCATCCGAAGTGCCTAATAAATGATTTCACGTTTTAGAACAGGTAGATATCGAAAATAGCTGTGCTTCAAATTAGAATCTATTGTTGAGTAATTATATGAATCTTTGGATAATAATTCCAATAATTAAAATTATAACTACATTGGAAAATATGTAATTAATAGAACTCATTAAACCTTTTACAGAGAACTCTATTTTTTATTTTAATTTTACTGATCAACAGGTCTTTGCATATATTTAAAAACTCTGTTGATATAACCTCTATATCGTTTTTGTTTGATTCAATAATAAGAAATCCTTTTTTCAATGATTTTATGTTTTTAGGCCAATCTATAATTCCTATGGGTTAATATGTTTTTTAAATTGAAGTTTTAAAGCCTCAACAGGAATTTTTGTGTAATCACCCTTCACAGTTACTTTATTAGAATCATGAGTGACCGTTTTTGTGTTACAACTAACAATCTTCGAAAACGAAGTTTGACTATCCTTGTTATTGTTATTTTCCTCCTGTTTGGCCGAGATTTTCTATTCATGATCTAATTCTCCTTGAATTTTTTGACTAGACCAAGAACCTATTTTAAGCACTCTTAAATTCCTTAATTTAATTGAGGAAGTTTATCAAGCTTGGTATAATCACTTTTGGGTTAATACGGGTGGTCTATGCCGAGTCGTTTGTTTGTAAACACAAAGAGCCTTCTGAGTAACGGTAAAGGGCAGTAAAAGTATATGACTTTACCTGGAACCAGACCCTGCATACAGATAATTGCAATACGAGACCTTCTCATTCTTTCTTTAACCAGCTACCGTGTAACACCTTAGATCTGTTTATATTGTTCCCTTCATAGGGAGGAACCCCGCTTATAAAATTGATCTCAAGAAACAATCCGGAAGTGCCGACTAGAAAATTTCTCGTTTCAGAACCCCTAGAGACCGAAAATAACGGTGGTTCAAATTTGTATATATATGAATATATATATATATATATATATATATATATATATATATATATATATATATATATGTATATATAAATTGTCTGTTAGCTCATTTCTGGCTTCCCTGATGGTCCGATTTTGATGAAATTTGGTACAAAAATCTGTCGTCCAATTTGAAAGGTCAAGTTCGTTAACCAGCAAAATCCGCCCACTGGAAGATGGCGTTTGGGGCGAAATTCGCGCAAAACAAATCGCAACGCTTACATTTTTGTGTTCATATGCTTGTAAGTACTCGTTTTGTATGCTTCTTGGCCTAGAAAAACGAATGAAACCATTTTAAGGCGATAGCTTTAACCGTTTTCGAGAAAATTGGGAACATATTTGCTGAATAACGTTTTTGGTTTTGGTACATAAAATCATGGGATTCAGTTGAAACATTTTTTGCATGTTCAAATTTTATCAAAACTAATATCTTAAACTTTTGGTTACGTTTGGAGTTAAGGAAGGGTTAGAATAAAATATTTTATGAACAGACATGAAAAGTTTTGGGAGCTTCGTATACTTTCATTAATATCTCGAACACGGTTGGGAAATCGTAGTAAGTGGATAGAAACTATTTGAAAACTTACTAAATTCTCTACAAAAATGTTTCTAAAACTATTTTTGATTAGGTTTTGTCAATCGGAGAAATAATTGCTTAAAACTTCAAATACGTCTGTTTAGTTCTTTAGTTAAAGAACGGGTTTTTGTCGTTCTTTTTGTAATTTTTGTCTCTTTCCCTTAGTTTTTTATTGATTTTTATTTTTGTAATTTCTTATGTTAGGAAAATGTATTTGTTTGTAAAACAGGATAGGTAAAATGAGACCAATTTTCTATTGCTAGAAATAATGAAAAGTTTTGGGAACTTCGTATAATTTCTTAATATCTCGAAAACGGTTGAAAATCTTGGGAAGCGAAAGGTTACCATTCGAAAGCTTACTAAATGCTCTACAAAAAATGTTCTGACGAAAGTTTTAATTAGGCGATGTTAATCAGAGAAATAAGTGCTTAAAACATTAAAGTAATTGATTTCGTTTATTCGAACGGTTTTTTTGTCTGTTTTATTCCTTGTTATTTCTTAATTGCTTATAGTTGGATAATGTATTTTACAATAAAACTGGTTAAGTAAAATAACAAAACAATTTATTGTTAGAAATATAGATTTCCTAGATTCCAAGACCTTGTAACTAGCAGGACCCTTTCTAGTGTTGACCGACCCTTCCAGGTAAGATCGTAAATCAAGACCTTTCAAGACTGGTGGGACCAAATTAATAACTGCTTCTATTCTAATCTTCAGGCGATTTGCCAAAGTTGCGAAGCCTTATCAATAAATAAATATTTTAATCTTTCCAAATTAGACTAGGGATAAGAACGGAACCGCGCTAAGATGATGCAGTTCCTGCAAGTCGGACTTTTTTTTCTTTTTTTTTTTTTTGTAGATTTTTCTTTTGTTTTGTTCTTTTTTACAGGTGTTCATTTAGAAACTTTCTAACTGTTCTGGCGGTATCAGGCAGTACTGCTTGTTGGGAATTTTTAATAAGATCCTCCGAAAGTTTCAGATAGGCATTAGCAGCAATCGTCGTTTTTGGAATGAGCCCATTGGTCGAGATTATGAGGGCCATGGGAATCCAACTTGTACAGGTCTTTCAACGCTGTGACCAAGTCCTGATACTTGGGATGTTTCTCGGCACATGATTTCCGGATATTCTCATCATTGGGAACTGCAAAATCAATAATATCAGCTGTCTTATTTCCCTTGTGAATGATAAGATTATCCGGTTTATTGTGATGGACAGTACGGTCCGTTAACATTGCTTCGTCCCAATACATTTTAAGTCTACCTTTCTCCAAAGTCTTTTTGGGGCGTAGCGGAAATAAGGGACCTCCCCATCCAACATATCATATTTTTCCGCGAGTGCTTGATGATATATTTTGGCCACGTTATCATACCACTGAAGATACTCGGATCCCGCAAGGATCTCACATCCCCCCGTAATACTTTAGATCGACTCAAACGTTCTGTTGCAAAGACGATATTTGTCAGAGATGTTGACATCTTTCAAAACGTGACGTCGATAGGATCTCGTTGCTATTACTTGATCCTGGATGACTATTACAAACCCCTTTGTTTCGGGGAATTGCCTTCCAGAAGTCAACCACGCTACCGACCATGAGAGTACTTGTATTTTGTTGGGTATTTGTATTTTCATTATACCTTACATTGTTAACGTGCCCGATCCACAGTAAAAAAGTCCAACTCGCAGGAACTGCATCATCTTAGCACGGTTCCATTCTTATCCCTAGACTCATTTAGAACGATTAAAATAGAAACTGTTATTATTTTAGGTCCAGGGGGGTGTTATTATTAATTTCTAGAAAGGTCTTGATTTACGATCTTACCTGGATGGGTCGGCCAACCCTCCCTAGGAAGGACTCCACTAGGCAGTTGAAAAGCTATATCTTGGAAATCCATATCTCTAACATTAAATTGTTTTTCTTATTTTCTTAACCTGTTTTATTTTCAAATACATTATCCAACTATAAGCAATTAAAAAATAACAATAATAAAAACAGACAAATAGAACGGTTCGAATAAGCGAAATCAATTACTTTAAAGTTTTAAGCACTTATTTCTCCGATTGACATCGTCTAATCAAAACTTTCATCACAACCTTTTTTGTAGAGCATTTAGTAAGCTTTCTAATGGTATTCTTCCGTTTCCCAAGATTTTCAACCTTTTTCGAGATATTAAGGAAAGTATACAAAGTTACCAAAACTTTTTATGTCTCTTAATAAAATATTTTATTCTAACCCTTCCTTAACTCCAAATGTAACCAAAATTTCAACATATTAGTTTTAATGAAAGTAAAACATGCAGAAAATGTTTCAACTGAATCCCATGATTCTAAGTACCCAAACCAAAAAGTCCGTCTCGCAGGACTGCATCATCTTAGCGCGGTTCCGTTCATATTCCTAGTCTAATTTGGAAAGATTAAAATAGAAGCAGTTATTATTTTGGTTACACCAGTCTTTTTTTTTTTAATTAGTTATTATAATGGCGTGTCAACCCTTATGGTCACTAACGCCATTCCTGTGAGTAGTAAAGTCTTGAAAGGTCATGATTTACAATCTTACCTGGAAGGGTCCGCTACACTAGAAACAGACCCGCTAGTAACAAGGTCTTGGAATCTTGGAGATCTATATTTCTAACAATAAATTGTTTTTGTTATTTTACTTAACCTGTTTTATTTTCAAATACATTATCCAACAATAAGCAATTAAAAAATAACCAGGAATAAAAAACAGACAAAAAGAACAGTTCGAATAAGCGAAATCAATTACTTTAAAGATTTAAGCTCTTATTTCTCCGATTGACATCGCCTAATCAAAACTTTCATTAGAACCTTTTTTTTAGAGCATTTAATAAGCTTTCTAATGGTATTCTTCTGTTTACCAAGATTCTCAACCTTTTTCGAGATATTAAGGAAAGTAAACAAAGTTACTAAAACTTTTTATGTCTGTTAATAAAATATTTTATTCTAACCCTTCTTTAACTCCAAACGTAACCAAAATTTCAACATATTAGTTTTGAAGAAAGTAGAACATGCAGAAAATGTTTCAACTGAATCCCATGATTCTAAGTACCCAAACCAAAAACGGTATTCAAAAAATATTTTTCCAATTTTCTCAAAAACGGTTAAAGCTATCGCCTTGAAAATGGTTTCATTCGTTTTCCTAGCCCAGGAATCATATAAAACGAGTACTTAGAAGCTTATGAACTCAAAAACGTAAGCGTTACGATTTTTTTTTGCGAGAATTTCGCCCCAAACGCCATCTTCCCGTAGGCGGATTTTGCTGGTTAACGAACTTGACCTTTCAAATTGGACGAAGGATTTTTGTACCAAATTTCATCAAAATCGGACCATTCGTCTTCTATCTAGAGAGCGAACAGACATATATATATATATATATATATATATATATATATATATATATATATATATATACATATATGTATATATACAAATTTGAACCACCGTTATTTTCGGTCTCTAGGGGTTCTGAAACGCGAAATTTTCTAGTCGGCACTTCCGGATTGTTTCATTGTATCAACCTTATAAGCGGGGTTCCTCCCTATGGGAGAGGGAGGAACCGCGCTAAAAGAAAAATATATATATATATATATATATATATATATATATATATATATATATATATATATTTTGTCTGTTCGCTCATTTCCGGCCCCCCTCATGGTTCGATTTTGATGAAATTTGGTACAAAAATTTTTCGTCTAATTTGAAAGGTCAAGTTCGTTAACCAGCAGAATCCGCCCACCGGAACATGGTTTTCGGAGCGAATGTCGCGCGAAAAAAATCGTTCCGCTTACTTCATATGCTTGTAAGTACTCGTTTTATAGGCTTCTTGGCCAAGGAAAACGAATGAAACCATTTTCAAGGCAATAGCCTTAACCGTTTTCGAGAAAATTGGAACAATAGTTGTTGAATACCGTTTTTGGTTTGGGTACTTAGAATCATGGGATTTAGTTGAAACATTTTCTGCGTGTTCAACTTTCATCAAAACTATTATGTTGAAATTTTGGTTACGTTTGGAGTTAAGGAAGGGTTAGAATAAAATATTTTATTAACAGACATGAAAAGTTCTGGTAACTTTGTAAATTTTCCTTGATAGATCTAAAACGGTTGAGAATCTTGGGAAACGGAAGTTTACCATTCGAATGCATGCAAAATTCTCTACAAAAAAGACTCTAAAGAAATTTTTTTTTAGGCATTGTCAATCGGAGAAATAAGTGCTTAAATCTTCATATGTGTTTGTTTTGTTCTTTTGACCGGGTTTTCGTAGTTGTTTAGCTCACATTTTAATGGGTTGTTGTTTCTTTTAATTGCATTTATTTATAGAATTAGTATTACTGTAGAAGAAATCAAGAAAATTAGAAACATTTTGATATTTGAAATAACTATTTGTAGTAGTGGGTTTGGCCAACCAGTGGTGGGTGGATTCCAGGTATAAGTGTACGCTGCTCCTTGGTAACGGGCCCTTTGTTTGCGGGGTAATGGTTGAAACAAAATAATAACGGTTTCTATTTCAATTTTCCCAAATGACACTAGGAATAAAAACTGAACCGCGCTAAGATGACGCAGTTCCTGCGAGTCGGACTTTTTTAAAATTAAAAATGAACAATATAAAGAAGAAGAAGAAAAATTGGCTCTTGGGGACCGTGTTAAAAAAAAAATCGTCGTCTCAAATGGGTTAACAGATTATAAACTAATAGATTTCGGTAAAACTCCTGAGGTGGCGCTAAGGGCGTGAAACAATGGGCCGGGTGAATAAAAACATGTAGGAGGAGTAAATACTTGTGGAGTCTCAAAAAACAAGTAAACACTTAAATTGAAGTGAATAAAACAAGTAATTACTATTACTTGCAAGTAATTACTTGTACGGCAAGTATATACTAAGTAAACGCCTAAATTGGTGTGAATAAGCGAAAGTAAATACTTCCGTGGCGAGTAAATACTTGTAGATTTGCAAGTTCACCTGACCCCAGACTTGCCAGTCGTACTTGCGTTAAGGGAACGATCAACAATTACTTATTCAGGGGGTTTTGGGGTCGCTGATTACGAATTCGTTATCAGAATTTAAAAAAATAAAAATGGCGGATCTAATATGGCGTCTTTTTATACGAAAAAAAACTTATTGTTTTGGGTTTATTAGGGTCTGTGACTACAAATGTATCGAAAATGAAAAAAAATCAAAATTGCGGAAAGCAAAATGGCGACGTGCTATACGAAAAAAACTTGCTAAAAATTAAATAAAAATTTATCCATTGACCTTAAACTTACCTTTTTGTGTTTATCAGGGTCTTTGATTACAAATTTATCAAAAATCAAAATGGAGGAATGCAATATTACAAACACAATCAGGCATAACTGCTGACTACTCAGAAATAAAAGGATATGAGTCGAGTTGGCAAGAAGTTAAAACAGAACTTTAAGGATAATAGGATAAAATGGACGGAAAGCCACAACTGGAAAGATGTGTAGCCGTGGGCCGCTATGAGTATCTACTTGCACTTCTAGTGAACTCGGTTGAGTTGCGAGTAAATACTTGCAAGTATACTCTCAAAATGACAAGTAAACGGTCACGAGTAAACTCTTCACTTTATTCACATCCGTTTACTCGCCCTATAAATACTTGTCACACATTACTTGTAGGTAAATACTCGTCCCACTCGTTTTTATTCACCCGGCCCAATTTAGGCGTTTCCTTGGGATATACTTGCCGTACAAGTATTTACTTGCAAGTAATAGTAAATACTTGTTTCATTCACTTGAATTTTTGTATTTACTTGTTTTTTGAGGTTGCACGAGTATTTACTCTTCCTACTTGTTTTTATTAACCCGGCCCTATAACTCCCTCCTTATAACTAGATCAGTAAATACATACCAATGCTCATAATCGCGACTTTATTTATTTATAACTGATTCGCTAGTACAGCGATTTCTCCTCTTCATGATAGTACCTGCATAATGTAATGAACCAGCATTGTGATAAGAAATTTGATTCACTTATTTCTATAATCAGAGCCACGGTCTGTAAAAGCCTGAAAGCCACTGGTTATTCAGCAGAAGTCTTCAAATGAAATTGTATAGTTTAGTGTCCTGTAAGAGAATATTGTGTTTATGTACTGGCTACTTTCCTTCAACGATTCGTTCATGTCATGCGGAATATTTTGTTATGTCGTGTCATGAGATATTCGTAAGTTACTCGTGTGTGGCCTATTCAGTACAGTTAATTCTCCTCTGTTATCTCGGTAGCTGGATGTCCACTCCTGTGTTATCTATTTGATCTACTATATATTTGTCAAATACCACTCACTTACTTACTCACTGACTCACTGACCCATCATCGCCCAGCCCAAACCACTCGTAAACACTCGCTAAGAAAGGATTTTTTGATATTCGAATTTTTAAGTATTTTTAGAGGGGTTTAATGTTTTAGTTTGTTAGAGCATGCGTTGCTAGGACGATAAAAGAAAAGCTGGTACCGTACTGTTTCTATTTCATAGTATTATTTTTAATTGAGTTTAAATTCAACTATGATGTCAGACCTTTAATTACTAGAAATAAAATCCGAGGTAATAATATCCCGAACCACTTGATACAACAATTTGAAAGTTTCCACGGAGAATCCGTTTGGAATGTAAACACTCGCTAAGTAAGTTTTTTTTTTTTTTTATATTCAAATGTTTAATTAGTTTTAGGGGGTTTGAATTATTAAGAAGTTCCTCGTCGGCTCAAAAATGGTCCGATTTTGATGAAATTTGGCACAAAAATCTTTTTTCTCATTAGAAAGGTCAAGTTCATTAACCAGCTGAATCCGTTAACTGGAACATGGTTTTTTGAGCAACATTTGAGCAAAAAAATCGGAACGCTTACATTTTCGAGTCGATATGCTTGCAGCTACTCGTTATATAGGTTCCTTAACCTAGGAAAACAAATGAAACCATTTTTAACGCGATTTCTGTAACCGTTTACGAGAAAAATTGATAGAAATACTTTTTCAGACTAATTTACTGTTCGGGTATTTAGAAACGATGATTAGTTCACTTGAAACTTGTACCAGGTATTTGACATTCATCTAATATAAGAAATTTAAACTTCGGTATCGTTTGGAGGTAAGAAGCATATAGAAAAAAAATTTATTAATGGTGATACAAATTTTTCGGATCTCAGTATATTTTCTAAAATATCTTGAAAACGGTTGGGAAAACGTAGTAAATGGAAGGCGGCTATTCGAAAGGTTACTAAATTATCTACAAAAAAGATTCTGTTGTAATGTTCGGTAGGGCGATGTCAATCTAAGTGATAAGTGCTTAAAACTTCAAAGTTTTATTCTTTTGAACGTGTATTTGTCTGTTTACTTAACTTTTTAACAGGTTGTTTTATTTTTTTTTTATTTTTATTTTTTTACTCCCTAACGGAAGCAAGCACGGTTACCTCCACTTGGTGTTTCCTGGGTAACTCTAAAGTCCGCGATATAATAAGCTGTACAAAATTATGTAGTAGTGTTAACTTTGGTTATACATTATTTGACGCAATATAAATACTACTTATCGGCCGTGGTGAAGCACTGGTAGTCAGCTAGTTGGACATAATTTACTGTCAGTTAGCCAAGTCCAGCTGTTTTCCCAAGAATTTATTATATTTTGTATAATTGCATTGGTTAAATCTTGGTGTGTGATTGAGCTGATTGTGTAGCAAGTTTTGCTTATGTATCTCTTTGGGAGTTTTTTCCTAAACCTTCATGCCCTGGCAGCCAGTACGTTGTAATGTACTTGTTATGTGAGTGAATAGTTTTGAAAATGTTTATTATTATTGGATGCGTACAGTATCTGTCTGCTAGTGCCTGAAGTGTGCTCAGTGAGTCAGTGCATAGAATCACGTCCTGAGTTGGGCAAACGTTAGCGCGCGCTAAAAGCTGATACCTCTCCGCTAATTTAGCGAAACTGTAGAAAGCCAGCGCTAATAATTAGCGGTTAGCGACGGCAGTGCGCTAACCGCTAATCTATATATGAAATATCGTTATTGCTAATAGCTTAAGCTATAGTTACAAGTTGTAACTATAGCTTAAGCTATTAGCAATTACGATATTTCTTAAATAGATTAGCGGTTAGCGCAATGCCGCCGCTAACCGCTAATTATTAGCGCTGGCTTTCTACAGTTTCGCTAACTTAGCGGAGAGGTATCAGCTTTTAGCGCGCGCTAACGTTTGCCCAACTCTGATCACGTCTCGTTTGTCCGTCCTGGAAATGTTATTCATTCCAATAACAATACCGTGGAGGTCGGCTGCAAATATGCTACACTTAGCATTAAGTCTCGGCTTTAAAATTAATCATTCCGACAAACCATTTGTAGGCTTATAAAAGGCAGCACCTGCTGATTATATTTGTAAGAAACGTTATGAGAATCTGAGGTTTTCATTATAAGGATGCTCAAAAATAGGGCTTTATACTATAATATTGGAAAAGGAAAATGAAAAACCCTGAGGCTGTCTTTTGATTAATATTTATATGAATTATGGGATTCTTGAATTAAATAATATAATATTGTAGATATATGTGTATACATATATATATATATATATATATATATATATATATATATATATATATATATATATATATAGATATGGGAAGGTGTTGTACCTTTGACCACTTTGCAAAATTGAATTTTTTTAAGCTTGAATATTAAAGCTAAATTCATTTTTTTTATTTCATTGTAAATAGTATTCTATTGTTTATCATATTTAATTTTTTCAAGGTCCTAGCTTTACATTTAGTATTTTTTATTAATTTTAAAAAAAAATAATCGTAGAGTGGTCAAAGGTACAACATGTAGTTGTACCTTTGATCATGGGGTGTTGTACCTCTGACCACGTAAAAACAAGACAGCAGTACAGAAAACAAATTATATTCAGTAATATTGTAAATAATTGTAAGTTTTTATTAAACTTACAATTATTTACAGGACAAGGATGTAAGCATAATAAAAAAGCTCTTATTGAAATCATGTTGTGCTTAATATGCTGAAAAATCCAGTCCAATCGATAAACGTTTTAACTGTCAAGCAGATCCACTGGCAATATGGGTATGGATGTTTAGCCACAATATATTCTATATCAATATCATACAAATTTACATCTTCTGTCGTAAACTTGTCACTTAAAGTTTGTTTTTTTCAAATAGTGGATCTGAAACATTGGACATTTAATACCACAGATCTCTGCGACCAAATATGTAATAGTCTTTTACCTTTTATTTTTAACAAGAATAAAATTTCCTATTTCTAAATCATATTTTTCAAATTGTTGCTGGTTATCGACTTAACTCACGACATTTATCAGACAGACACGTCACTTTCTTCTGAAGAAATTTCGGTGTCAGTATCAGAATCTGAACTGTCCTATAGAATAATTTTCTTTTTATTTACCACTTTTTGAGGAAGGGGTTTATTTGTATGTGGTGTCTTATGTTTAGGGTGGTACTTTCGTTTTTTTTTCCAGCTTCAATGATTATCTTTAAAGGAATATCGGTCAGGATGCGAGGTTTCCCTTTAGGCCGGCCCCTGTTCAACAATCTCCATGTCTGCGCTTTTCGATGAGGCCTTTCAACTTCTGGTGGAACGATAAGGGGCGATTGGTTTGAACTGCTACACTGAGGATTGATAAAGTCAGTTTGAACTTATTTCATTTATTATTTTTTAAATTCTTCGAATAATTGAAGCAACCAATATTAATTAATTAGCAGAATAACGTAAAAATTGAATTATGTAAAAATTACTCAGGTGTGTTGTACCTTTGACCTGGTCAAAGGAACAACACCTAGTCGTGGTCAGAGGTACAATACCATGGTAGTGCAAATTAAAAAGCATGCTACAAATTTTAGGGTTAAGATAAATAAATTTCAGAAGCTACACCATATTTCTTATTGTAATAGCTACTTTGTCAAATGATTTCCATCTAAATAGACATAACACAAAAAATATTATGAGGCAAAACGTCATCAATAAATTACTTACATTTTTATGAAAGAAATGGATAAGTATTTTTTCGAAAGAATCCTCTTTGACTTGAATAATCCAAAGTAGGTTACACAAGCCCTCTAGTGAAGGAGCTAAACACTAATTACATCAAAATTTATGAAATGTTGCTACATGCCGCCACAGCCGGGGTGGTCAAAGGTACAACACCTTCCTCTACATATATATGATTATATATTCATTCATTCCAGCTTTTCAGCTATCACACAAAGGAGGCCTCATATTTGTGAGGATATTCAATTCGTCTAATATATGTGTGTGTGTATATATATATATATATATATATATATATATATATATATATATATATATCACAAACTGGCAGGAGAAAAAGTTGGAATATACCAAGACCTATACCTACTTAGGAGTACCTTTCAGTTCCTCAGGAAAATTTTAGTAAGGCATCTGAACATTTTATCCAGAAGTCCTCTGTTGCCACGGGAAAAGTACTGGAGATTTTTCGAAAAGGCATATAACAGACATTTCCAAACCTCTGGTTATGGAAATAATTAAATTAAATACCCATCTTAATGCTGGTTCATTAGACCATACAGGTACTACCTTTAAGGAGTGAAATCCCAGTAGATGCGAATCACTTATAAATAAATAATCATGTATCCAGCATTTATCCATGTCTGGTCCAGAAATACCACTTCTTCTAAATTGCTTTCTCTGATTTGACGTAAAAATACACATCTGGCAATGACAATATCCGTTTTTCCATTACAAATTTCCATTACAAAGTTGTTTATTTTCTTCCATTTAAAATTCAATTTGTGAAGAATAAATGACAAGGATATTTTTCCTCCTGTAAATAATCCAGCTTCTTTGAGAGAAAATATAAACAATTTCCTGGTGGGCTACTATTTCCTCTCGTAATAGGAGTATATGTGATTACGAATAGCTACTGAATCCAGATCAGTCACTACTTTCTTCCCAGGTGTCGACAGCGGCTCATTTTTCTTTGAGGAACTCACAATTCGGGACACTGTAGATCTGCATATCTGAAGGGCCTCGGCAACTCTTTCTGTGACTTTCGATGTTGACAAGAACGGTACATTTTCGTAGTGGTATTCGTAGTGGTAATCTACAGGTAAATATGTGTTGTAAAAATAATTTAAATCGGTTCATTAGGAGGGGGGGGGGGGGGGGTTACTCCGGACCCAAATTACTAATATACTCATACCGGTCGTAATTTCTGCTGTATTGTAACGAAACGCGGTATGCGTCGTGGGTAACTCATGGGAAAGAAGTGTTGTAAAAATGAGCTGAATCGGTCAATCGGAAAGGGGGGGTTTACTTTGTAATATATTTCAATAGAAAAGCCCGCCAACGTAGGTTCGTTCACAAAGCCGCCGCAAGGAGCGCTTTCTACCACTAGAGGGACTGTATCCTGTTCCTGCGTTAGATCAAAATACGATAATACGAGGTTTTTTGTATTTATTACGTAGTGTAGTAGGCACCATGTGTAAACATAACTCTGGAAGCAAATTAATTATTGATCAGTTACTCATTACAAAATTAAAAGAGAACTATTCATGTTTTTAGCGCGGTTCCTCCCTCCCCCATAGGGAGGAACCCCGCTTATAAGGTTGATACAATGAAACAATCCGGAAGTGCCGACTAGAAAATTTTGCGTTTCAGAACCCCTAGAGACCGAAAATGATGGTGGTTCAAATTTGTATATATATATATATATGTATATATTTATTTATATATATATATATATATATATATATATATATATATATATTTGTCTGTTCGCTCTCTAGCTCGAAGACGAATGGTCCGATTTTGATGAAATTTGGTACAAAAATCCGTCGTCCAATTTGAAAGGTCAAGTTCGTTAACCAGCGAAATCCGCCTACCGGAAGATGGCGTTTGGGGCGAAATTCGCGCAAAAAAAATCGTAACGCTTACGTTTTTGAGTTCATAAGCTTCTAAGTACTCGTTTTATATGATTCCTGGGCTAGGAAAACGAATGAAACCATTTTCAAGGCGATAGCTTTAACCGTTTTTGAGAAAATTGGAAAAATATTTTTTGAATACCGTTTTTGGTTTGGGTACTTAGAATCATGGGATTCAGTTGAAACTTTATCTGCATGTTCTACTTTCATTAAAACTAATATGTTGAAAGTTTTGTTACGTTTGGAGTTAAGGAAGGGTTAGAATAAAATATTTTATGAACAGACATGAAAAGTTTTGGGAAGTTCGTATACTTTCATTAATATCTCGAACACGGTTGGGAAATCGTGGTAAGTGGATAGAAACTATTTGAAAGCTTACTAAATTCTCTACAAAAAAGATTCTAAAACTATTTTTGATTAGGTTATGTCAATCGGAGAAATAAGTGCTTAAAACTTCAAATACGTCTGTTTTGTTCTTATGAACGGGTTTTTGTCGTTCTTGTTGTAATTTTTGTCTCTTTCCCTTCGTTTTTTATTGCTTTTTAGTTTTGTAATTTCTTATGTTGCGAAAATTTTGTGTGTAAAACAGGATATGAAAAATGAGGCCAATTTTCTGTTGCTAGAAATAATATAAATTTTGGGAACTTTCTTTAATATCTCGAAAACTGGTCTACACTACCCAAATTCTGAGGAAAGTGCTTAGTTAAGCAGCTCCTGCGTGACGGACTTTTTTATTTTTTCCTTCAAAAAATAATTGTATAAGCGAAGAACTAAAATACGTGACTGGGATTTTAAAACGAAGGGCTTACTCCGACGGTCCCTACTACTTCCTGCAAGTGTATCCGTTATAAGCCTCGCAAATCACTTAACAATAACAAGCGTGGTGTAAACACTGAATAACAGAGCTGAAACAGGGTGTCACAACCCCCTGAGAGTGTAGGAGGCGGGGTTGGAGAGAGGGGGAAGGCCTTCCCCTCCTTGAGTGCAGGGTGGGGGTAATCCCTTGTAGCACGACTCAGCGGCCGTAAACTAGGTATCTCTGGAAATGGATTTTTGGTGCTGTCCAACCCATCCAGGTAAGGCCATAAACGTTTTTCAAGAAAGGTCGAACCAAAATAATAACTTTTTCTATTTTTTAATCTTTCCAAATGAGACTAGGGATAAAAACGGAACCGCGCTGAGATGACGCAGTTCCTGCGATTCGGATTTTTTTTTAATAAATGTGCATGTGTGAGATTAGTGTATCTTGAAACGAGGGTTTCCATACCGAGCTACTGTCAACATTATTTGACTTACTTTATACTGTTGATATGTGTTCGCAATGGCGTTGTATTTTCATGCCCTGTTTTGGACACTCGACCTACTGCTCGGTTTGTTACTAACT
Source organism: Gonocerus acuteangulatus (assembly GCA_946811695.1). Taxonomy (NCBI): domain Eukaryota; kingdom Metazoa; phylum Arthropoda; class Insecta; order Hemiptera; family Coreidae; genus Gonocerus; species Gonocerus acuteangulatus. Next base: position 152,601,947 of record OX328123.1, on the reverse strand, counting down.
TTCGTTCAAAAGAATATGCGCAGTTGTTAAAAAAATTAAAAAAAAAAACGTTGAAAGTTTGTTTAATGTTATTAAAAGTCCGTCACGCAGGATCTGCATAACTAAGCACTTTCCTCAGAATTTGGGTAGTGTAGACTGCTTTCCAGAACAATTTGCTTAAAATATCCTACATAAATAAAATAAAAACATGAATAGTTCTCTTTTAAATTTGTAATGAGTACCTGATCAAGTATTAATTTGCTTCCAGAGTTATGTTTACACATGGTACCTACTACACTACTTAATAAATACTAAAAACCTCATATTATCCTATTTTGATCTAACGCAGGAACAGGATACAGTCACTCTAGTGGTAGAAAGCGCTCCTTGCGGCGGCTTTGTGAGCCTACGTCTGGCGGGCTTTTCTATTAAAATATATTACAAATTAAACCCCCGCTTTCCGATTGACCGATTCAGCTCATTTTTACAACACTTCTTTCTCATGAGTTACCCACGATGTATACCGCGTTTCGTTAAAATACAGCAGAAATTACGACCGGTATGATTATATTATTTTGGTCCAGAGTAAACCCCCCTTCTAATGAAACGATTTAGTTTATTTTTAAAACACATATTTACCTGTAGATTACCACTACGAATACCGAGTTTCGTCGAAATATACCAAAAATCACGGCTAGTAGTGGCGAATTGGTATTGTGGGTCCGGAGTAACCCCCCCCCCCTCCTAATGAACCGATTTAGTTTATTTTTACAACACATATTTACCTGTGGATTACCACTACGAATACCGAGTTTCGTCGAAATATACCAAAAATCACGGCTGGTAGTGGCGAATTGGTATTGTGGGTCCGGAGTAAACCCCCCCCCCCCCCTTCTAATGAACCGATTTAGTTCATTTTTATACCTCACTTTTCTCTCTATATTACCACTACGAATATCAAGTTTCGTTGAAATATAACAAATATTACGGCTGACATAGTCAAATTAGTGTTTTGGGTTCAGGGTAAACCCCCCCTTCCGGTGGACCGACTTTGATGATTAACGAACTCGTTCAATCGTTTGCTAATTGAATGCTATATACTAAGTTTCGTGACGAAAAAACAAAAACTCTGGCCGTTATCGTGTTAACAGACATATATATATATATATATATATATATATATATATATATATATATATATATATATATAGAGATATATATAAATTTTAACGGGGGTCATTTTTGGTGTCAACTAGGTAGGATCGATAAAGATTTGAAGAAATTTTTCAAAAATTCCGTCATGAGTCCAACCTCAATAGCTACTATCCTTCGGAGGAAAGTGCTAATAGCTACTTTCCTTCGGAGGAAAGTGCTAAAAACAAGAAAAAAGTCTTCAGGTTGAACAGAGCGTAAGGAGAGCCGCCTGGTGGAGCATTTCACGTCCCGTTCACGATGGAAAGCGTTGGGGCGTGGTCAATCACCACTCTTTCTTCCGAAATATTTTTTTCGAGCTCCCTGCCTGTTCACCACCTCAAATGTTGATCAAGAGGCAGATTTTCACTGGCCGATTTCAGAGCCGACGAAAATCTGGCTAATATTTAAAAATGTTATCCTCACAGTGAGTTAGTTTATCCCTGAGTATTTTCAAAAATCCAATTTATCAACAAAAAAAATCTTATAAAATAAGAATATATACCCACTAGCTGAATACCCTTGCTTCGTCACGGCAGATAAGTAGTTATTTTATTGCGTTAAATAATGTTTCATTAAAATTACGTTACTATACAATTCTGTGCAGTTTATTACAGCACGGTTCCCGTCATACTATATTTTATTCAATGGGCGTTAAAATTTAAAAGCTTATGTTTCCAAGAAGTCATATGGTAACACCCAATATATTTACGAGTATTACCAAGGTTATAGGCGATGAGGCTGTGCAAGGGTTATGCAAGGGATATTATTACCTCGCCTGGAAAACCTAAGGATATGCCATACATCACGGTTTGACCGGGACTGTCCCGGTATTTTGCAATTGTTTTGGTGTCCCGCCCAGTTTTATGAATGTCCTGGAAAAGGCTGTAAGATGTAAAAAGTAATGAATTCATGTTTATAAGAATCTTTTTTAAATCGGTTACTTTTCTACAATCAACATTGTTACTACTGCTCACAGTGTCAAAGAAATGAGAAGTATTCTAACTGTAAAATGCTGGAACTACCTGCACAGCGCTGCCAGCTGATTTGGCTGAGAGATTTTTTAACGAAAATCAATTAGCAAAAAAAGTTCCGTTCTTATTTTTAAGGTTTGGGTAGACTAACAGTTAAGGATCCCCCCTTCCCGTTACTTGCTAGGCTTAAAACTCACCATTTATTTTGGTATGCCAATCACATACTAATGTGTCTCGGTTTAACTCTCCAAAAATATGGCGAGCCTATCTGACGGGGACAGGCAGAAAAGAAACGCAATTAAAACTCTATGAGGGACAGTTAATTTCTAGTAATTCAAGGTCTGCCATCATAGTTGAAATTAACCTCAATCTACTATATATTTGTCAAATACCACTCACTCACTCACTCACTCACTCATCTATCAACGCCCAGCCCAAACCGCTCGACAGAAAATTTTGAAATTTTGCATGGACACTCCTTATATAACGTAGGCGCTCGCTAAGAAAGGATTTTTTGATATTCGTTTTTTTAAGCATTTTTAGGGGGGTTTAAAGTTTGAGTTGGTTAGAGAAGGCAAGCCTAGGCAGCCTGCGTTTCTAGGACGATAAAGAACAGCTGTTACCTTACATTATCTATCTCATAGTTTTATTTCTAATTGAGGTTAATTTCAACTATGATGGCAGACCTTGAATTACTAGAAATTAACTGTCCCTCATAGAGTTTTAATTGCGTTTCTTTTCTGCCTGTCCCCGTCAGATAGGCTTGCCATATTTTTGGAGAGTTAAACCGAGACACATTAATATGGGATGTGCATACCAGGGGGGGGGGGGGTGAGTTTTAAGCCTAGCAACTAACGGGAAGGGGGAATCCTAAACTGTTAGTCTACCCAAACCTTAAAAATAAGAACGGAACTTTTTTTGCTAATTGATTTTCTTAAAAAAATCTCTCAGCCAAATAGTAGTGTTTGGCAGCTGGCAGTGCTGTACAGGTAGTTCCAGCGTTTTACAGTTAGATTACTTCTGATTTCTTTGACACTGTGGGCAGTAGTAAAAATGTTAATTGTAGAAAAGTAACCGATTTAAAAAAGATTCTTATAAACACGAATTCATTACATTTTACATCTTACAGCCTTTTCCGGGACATTGATAAAACTGGGCGGGACACCGAAACAATTGCAAAATACCGGGACAGTCCCGGTCAAACCGTGATGTATGGCATATCCTTAGGTTTTCCAGGCGAGGTAATAATATCCGGAACCCATGCACAGCCTCCTCGCCTATAACCTTGGTAATACTCGTAAGTATATTGGGTGTTATTATATGACTTCTTGGAAACATAAACTTTTAAATTTTAACGCCCTTTGAATAAAATATAGTATGACGGGAACCGTGCTGTAATAAACTGCACAGAATTGTATAGTAACGTAATTTTAATGAAACATTATTTAACGCAATAAAATAACTACTTATCTGCCGTGATGAAGCACGGGTATTCAGCGAGTTAGAAATAAAACTATGAGATAGATAATGTAAGGTAACAGCTGTTCTTTATCGTCCTAGCAACGCAGGCTGCCTAGGCTTGCTTTCTCTAACCAACTCAAACTTTAAACCCCCCTAAAAATGCTTAAAAATACGAATATCAAAAAATCCTTTCTTAGCGAGCGCCTACGTTATATAGGGAGTGTCCATGCAAAATTTCAAAATTTTCTGTCGAGCGGTTTGGGCTGGGCGTTGATAGATGAGTGAGTGAGTGAGTGAGTGAGTGAGTGGTATTTGACAAATAGATAGTAGATATATATTTTTATTTTCATAAAAATTACAATCTACAATTCAATTGCATTACGTAATTTGATACACGTTACTTGCTCAAGCATCAGGTGTCCCCTGTTGTCAGCCGAATACCTTCCTAGTTTAGGGAGGATTCTAGGATGACCTGGAGTTTACCTTACGCCATCCAGCCACATGACATCCAGCCTGTGACTAGCAAGGAGGAGGCGAATGAGACTTGGGTATTTATATCATGAGGAGAGAAAATATCCATCGATACCACTCTCAATTTATACAATTATAATTTCTTTGATCACTCCACGAATAATTGTTTTTGGTTCAGCCCACAACACTTCACTCACTGGCTAAGTAAGTCTCGTGGCCACTTCCTATTAAGACCTCTTGGCGGAGAGGAAGGATGATTGATGCTGGATAAGGATTGGGCTATAGGATTAGGATGATTGATTAATTTACTATGGAAGGATGTGAAGCGGCTATCGATTATATCTTAGAAAAAAGGGATATTTAGGCAATTAAATCCTGTAAAATGACAATATAATTTATGAAGATAAATTTTATCCGTTGTATAAGTTTTTTATTTCTCTGTGCTTCCTTCTCAGGTGCATGATAATGAAGACTGGGAAGTTTGCCCTTTCCCTGATGATGACTTCTCGTGGTTGAAACGCAAGATAATGTGGAACATAAAAAGAGCTATGAATTGTTTTATTGCTCTTATCATGGAGCTACAACCATTCGGCTTAATTACAGAGCTGCTTTAAGGGTGGGCATAAACTTGCATAAACTTATATCGTAACAATTTCATCTGGTACCTATAAAACCAAATAGTTTTAATTCTTTTATATCTCTTTCTTGGATTTTTTCTTCAGTGAGATAAGAACACCTCCTTGTCGTCTGGCAGAGTTTATTTCTTTATTAATTTACGTACGTAGGGGTTTATATACGTAATAAAATACTGGTAAAAGATTTAATCATTTCAAATATTTTTAATTAATAACACAACAATAAGTCATAGACAATCAAAAAATCTATTTGTATGGTATATTTTAAGTCGAGACATGTTTTAGCCGTGCACTGTCAATCCCAATGCTTTACGTGGGAGTGAAACGAAAATGCGGCAAAAAAAAAAAAAAAAAAAAAATAGAGAATTTGTAAAAACACTTCAGCTGATGAAGGTATTTCAGTTGATGGAAGATATTTCAGCTAATTGGAGGTATTTCAGCTGACAGGAGATTTTTAAGGTGTTGAGAGTTGGTGTAGCAGAAGGAGGTGTTGATTTCAGTGCTATGATTACTTTATAGAAAGGTTTTTGTAACTAGTGAACCAAGCGCCGTGCTTTGTCAATGTATGCCGGAGGAGGACACCAAGAGTCCTGTCATTTCAAAAATAAGAAAGCTACAGTGAACGCTTATATTCAATCATTAATCCCGATCTACTGAACATCTAGCAAGATGTTGGAGGAATCAGAAGATGGTCAGGAAAGGGGAACCATGAGAGGGACTTTACACCGTTCATATAGAGCATTTATCCTGCATAATTTCTGATTACTGTAAAGGCTATGAAGATAAGATGGTGACTATTGATAAGATGGCGAAAAGTGCTCCCAGCGATATCGACTTCGGAGTTTGACAATTTGAAAGGTAACCTAAAAATACTGAGTCATGCAAATTTTTAGCCTTCCGGAAGTCATATTAGTGGCACAATAAATTAGAACGTTTTGTGTCTGTTTTATTTTTTTACGGACGCACTTTTCAATCAAAACTTCTCTTTTCCAGTTTTGAGTTTCAAATTTGTTGTCCAAAATAAAATGTAAAATAACTTAAAAAATATTATGTGTGTTATCTTTATATATATATATATATATATATATATATATATATATATATATATATACTATATATATATATATATATATATATATATATATATATAGTATATACATATTTTTATTTTTTGATATAATAGCATTCTAGAATTCAACAAAATTATTTAAATGAAAAAAAAATTGGAAAGATTGTTTGCATTTCTTGACCATCGTGACATTATTATGATTTTCCAAAACGTCTTCAAAATGGACAAAAGACGTTTTAAAATTCAACTCCTCAAATAAAAACCTCATATCGTGACAAAGATGAGGTTCCACCTAAACTACCGATGTAGACTAACTCTGACAACTGAAATTGGCCAGATAAAATGGAGGACAAAAAGTCCGATTCGCAGGAACTGCGTCATCTTAGCGAGGTTCCGTTCTTATCCCTTGTGTCATTTGGAAAGAATGAAATAGAAACACTTATTACATGGTCGACCTTTCTTAAAAAGTTTTATGACCGATGACAAAGGGCCAGTGTACCTTTTACGTGGAACACCCTACAGCTGGGTTGGCCAGGCCCCACTGCTACAGAAATGAAATTCTTATTTCAATGTATTCAATAATATCAACATTTTTATAATTTTCTTGACTTCTTCTACTATAATACTAGTTCTAAAAAGAAATTCAATTTAAAACAAAAAAACAAGGAATTGAAAATTAAGCTATACCATGGTATAGCTATACCCTATATATGGTATAACTACGAAACCCCGTTCAAAAGAACAAAACAACCACATTTAATGTTTTAAGCACGTATTTATCCGATTGACATCGACTAATCGACAAAATTTTCAGAACATTAATTTTAGAGAATTTAATAAGCTTCCGAATAGTCTCTATCCAAATTTCAGCACAGAATATTTTGTTTGTTTTTAATCTCCAACATTTGTGGCATTACTTAATTAAGGATATTTACTTTTTTATATGTATGTGTTGCAAGGGCATTAAAAAAAAAATTAATTAGTAATTCTTGTACTAATTCATTTCATATATGCATTAAATGTTTTGTGGTCTCTTCGGGGTCAATAATGTGACAAATGATATTAATTTGTTGACGTATAAACCTATTTATTGTTTAAATTCTAATTCTACCTTAAGAAGTGGCATTCCAACTACCAAACATGTAAGGATTATAGAAAATAAAGTACAGTGAAACCTCCCTTAACGGACACCTCCCTTCAGCGGACACCTCCCTTCAGCGGACACCTCCCTACAGTGGACACCTCCCTACAGCGGACACCTCCCTAAAGCGGACACCTCCCTACAGCGGACACCTCCCTACAGCGGACACCTCCCTACAGCGGACACCTCCCTTAACGGACACGTCCCTACAGCGGACACCTCCCTACAGCGGACACCTCCCTACAGCGGACACCTCCCTACAGCGGACACCTCCCTTAACGGACACCTCCCTACAGCGGAAACCTCCCTTAACGGACATCTCCCTACAGCGGACACCTCCCTACAGTGGACACCTTCCTACAGCGGACACCTCCCTTAACGGACACCTCCCTACAGCGGACACCTCTATTAACGGACATTTTCTCACAGTCCAGAATTTTTCTATAGGTAAAATAAACCTCTACATTGCGGACACCTCTGTACAACGGACACGGACAGAGAAACCTGATTTTTTACCTCCTTATTACGGAAGCGTTCCTATCGGTGTAGGTCTCCAGTGAAATGCTTTAACAATAACAAACTCTTTGTAAGAATAAGATATATATATATATATATATATACAGAATAGTGACTAGTAATATCTTCCTAGGAATTTCACAAGAGGAACCCCTCCCTTTTCAGCAGAAGCATATGACTTTCCCGCAGGCAGATTACTATTGTTTTGCCTACGCGGTATCACGGTTCCGGGAATATTCCAAAACTCTCATTCCGTTCACATTCCCTCTCTTTAATTTTCAGTTGGTTTTTAGCTCTTGTTGAGTAAATATAGTACTTTCTCTTCAATATGTCTAATTGAAAATCTCTGACACTTAAAGAACAAATTGACATGATAACATTTTCTAATCGCGAAAAATGTGGTGTGCGTAAAGTTGCCGAGTTTTTTAAGATAAAGAAAACAGGCAAAAGCACTAGAGATAGCTGGAAAGTTGGGCTATTCTGAATTTGAAGCTTCCAATGGGAGTGGCTGGAAAAATTTCGTGGCAGGTACAAAATTTCATTTAGAGCCATTTGTGGAGAATCGGCATCGGGGAATGCGGAAACAGTTACTCAGAAGGAACCCAAGCTTCCATCATTACTCTTTGGATATACGGCTAAAAATATTTTTAATTATTTTTTTTTTATAAGTTTATACTTATTGAACATCTTTCTATATACTTAAAAAAAACTTTTGATGGGTAATTATTAAATGGTTAATTAAAACATGAATTAAATGTACAAATTCGGTACGTAGCCATCTCGACCAACCCCTTTTTATAGTGGACACCTCTCTATAGCGGACAACTTTGGTTCTCCGAGAGTTGTACGCTATAGAGAGGTTTCACAGTATTACAAGATAAAAAGAAAGAAATACTAGCTCTTATTGGCCTACGCCACGCATATCCAAAAAAGTGAATAGATTTTTTTTTTGTGTACAGTGCGTCAAATTATTTTGCGGAAACAAGCGTGATTTTATTACCCTGATTATTAACTAATCTATAAAGCGGAACTTATAACTACTACTTACAGGCTAAAAATTGTTGAAAAGAGGATTGATTCAAACTAAAAGCAAACACACGAATGAATGGATTGACAAGAATAGTCTTCAAGGTAACTTAAGGCACAAAAACGAAGAATGCCGAAATTCTACAAGAAATCGTCTCAGTAAATTCCCATGACACCTGAAGATCATGATTGTAATATTTAGTAGAGAAATCAAACGAAAGATTGTGACAAGAACGAGCCAGTAATAACGGACGTCATTCAGCAAATTCAGAGCGAACCTGCCCCTCAGCATATATGTAGACCTGGCCGCATCTTTCAGAGCGCAGCTACGATTGGAAATTACTAGGGAGTTAGCCATTGTTTCCGCGCATATCTTCGTAAGAAGTCATATTAAATCGAAAAACATCTGCATATTCACGTTTTTTTTTTTTTTTTTTTTTGTTTTTTTTTGCGAGGATGCGAGAGAGTTGCTTATGATACTGGCAGTTTTCTGTTGTGGAACCTTAAATCTATTTTCTTTTCGAGATCTTGTTTTATATTTTTCACGAAAGTAGAAACCCCACTCATATCTGATATTATCCGTGTACTAATAGCACTACAGATATGAGCGGAACCGCGCTAAGATGGCGCAGTTCCTATGAGCCAATTTCCCTTATCAGCAGTTTATCAATTTTCCTTGTATTTCTTCGTTTCCTCTTTATGTTATGAAATGAATATAATAAAATAATGAATATCGAATTGAAATTTCATATATATTATTTATTTGTTTTTACCTTACGTTTTTCGGAGTTTTAGTTTTATTAATCTTGGGGGACCCCTCTCCGCGTCGTACTGTTTTAAAATCCATAATTAATTGTTCTGAATAATTTATAATTTAAATCTTTGTTTAGTCAATAATTGTGTTAAACACTAGTCCATGTAAGTAATAAAGAACCGAAATGTCTCCTCGATCCAACAAGTCAACTCTCCTACCAACTTTTTACGGCAGCCTTACACTACAGGTCTCATACGTAGTAAGGTCCATAAGTTTTCGGCATGTCCTGCTTCCCCTCCTTCAAACGTGCCGGGACCTGCACGCCTATGCAGGTCCTTACCCATCGCCCGCACTTCCTCAGTCTTCTCAGTCCGTGTCCAGCCTTGAAGGAAACTCCCCATTTTTACAATGTTCAAACTCGAGTACCGTGCGGTAATTAAATTCTTTTGTAAAGAGGGTGTTACTCCTGCGCAAATTAAAGAGCGCTTGGATTGTGTATACGGGCAATCCACCTCCTCGTATTCCACAGTGAAAGAATGGGCAAAATTATTTAAGTTAGGGAGAGAAAGTCTAGAAGATGACCCACATCCCGGTCGCCCATTGGAAGCTGTCACTTCTGAAACAATCCAACTTGTGGAATCTGAATTGCTGTCTGACCGGCGACTAAAAACTAAGGAAATAGCAGCGAGGTTAGGGCTTTCAAAAACAAGTGTTTTGAGGATCATCAAAGAACATTTGCATATGAACAAGGTTAGTGCAAGATGGGTTCCAAAAATTCTTTCAGCTGCTCAAAAACAGGAACGAGTTCACTGCTGGAATGAATTTTTACGCGAGTATAATGCCGACCCAAGGAATTTTTTGGATTCAATTGTAACTGGGGATGAGACGATGGTTCTATATTATGACCCAATCAGCAAAAGAGAGTCCATGGAATGGAGAAGACCAGGAGAAGCGCCTCCTTTAAAGGCAAAAGTCACGCAGTCAACAAAAAAGGTAAAGGCCACAATTTTTTGGGGCTGTAAAGGAATACAACTGATAGATTTTAAAGAAAGGAATACCACGATGAATGGTGAGTATTATGCAGCCCTACATCACCGGTTACGAGACGCCATTAAAGAGAAGAGGCGAGGGAAGTTAAGCAGAGGTGCCCGCCTCCTTCACGACAATGCCTCTGTCCACACAGCATTGATTTCCAAGGCCGCTGTGAAGGACTGTGGATTCCAAGAAATCTCTCATCCACCCTACAGCCCAGACTTGGCCCCTAGCGATTTCTACCTTTTCTCAAAGTTAAAATCTGACCTTCGTGGAAGGCGATTTAACACCGACGAAAAGCTCCAAGCAGCAGTGGAACAACATTTTTTTAACAAAGAAGAAAATGATTTTTTTCATGGTATAGAAATGTTGCCAAAGCGTTGTATTAAGTGTGTTGAACTTAGAGGAGAATGTATTGAAAAACAGTAAAACCAGTTTTTTTCTTTCACCTTTCCTTCTATCCCAGGCTGTAAGCTTTTGGACCTTACTACGTATATAAGTTCCGAACCTCGCTACCCTAAGCCGCTTATCTTATCTGATGTTAAAATTGTAAAATTGCTGAACTTGTGGCAAAACAAGCATTATGTTAGGACATTTTTAAGGAATGCGGCTAATGAGGTTACATTGATGACCGAAATATTCCTCAACAATCCTAAACTACTTGGAGGTAAAATATTTATATGGTTGTTTGCGTTTGCGCCTGCTGGTGTGAATATGTCTGGGTGTGTGTAAGTGTACACGAGAGTGGCCTTAATTGTGGCCCTTTTCGTCCGAAATGAGGAGTAAAACATTCCCATAACGGACGAGTCTTAAAAATTGCAAAGTGTTTCGTTAGATGTGTGGATTTTCCTAAATACTTAGAGTTGGGGCTGACTTAATAATTTGACCCTAGCCGGTGAATATTTTGTTTTACAACAACCAGCGAAATTTGATGCTAGTTGGGGGTTAATGTGTTTTGATAATTAATTTATGTTTTTGTGTTGGATTTAAGGCGTGTCAACCTTTGGTTTGATTTCTCAAATCTTTATTTCAATCTGTATATAAATAGATTTTGTAGTATGATTGATTATTATGGGTCTGATTCCTTGGCCTCCCAACTTTACACTCGATTAACGTCAGAATGACGCATACGTGACATTAGAAGAGGCTCTCCAAGCAATGGTCGGAGCAGAAGGTAGCTTGTGTAGGCCCCTTTCAACATCATCTGATCGTTCCTCTGGCTTAAATTGAGGCTGAAGTTGGGAGGCCATGAGCACAGAAACCTCATATTGTATCATATATCACATTACCACATGTGTTCATCAGGTACATTGAAATGGCTATTGCCGAAATCTGTGAGACACCTTGGACAAAGAGTTTTTTCCTTGTTGGTGGGTAAAATTGGTAATGTATCTGTAACGCCTAAATAATGAGTCTGATGTCTTGTGATAAGTGACATTTATTTATTATTTTTATTTTATCCAACGCCCGTCGGTGGCGGTTGAGCGATTTGTCGCCCATTATCGTGTTGTGAGGTCAGGAAGATGGATGTGTTTGGGACAGACGAGGAGGTGACTTCCCTCCATCCTTCCGGTTGAACATAGAGGGCAAACGTCTCAGTCTGCTAAGCCAAGGCTGTGGAGGTGGACCTGAAGGTGCACACTTGAAAAGAAAGTACTAATTTACAGGAATATACGCTATTTTTTGAGGGGTGATCGTTGACCGTTGATGATGCGAAGGTAGGGATTGTGGGGGTTCGATCATTACTTCTTAATAAAACTTCATTTTTCAAGTGAAAATGGTTTTATTGTTGCCAACTTTTCGGCTTGAAATAGGCGGTATAGGGTTTTAAGAAGACGTTTTAAATAAATGGAAGATTTTGGAGTAGGTAAAAACCATATACCGCTTACAAGCCCTTCATACCTGCCTCCCTTCCATTAACACAAAATTTTATGGCATCTGACTTTAAGATGCCCCTCTTTCTTTCATCCCTACTGTAGCCCCAAACTCATTTTGTGGTCAAGAACCCCCCCCCCCCTCACCAACTCCTTTCCCCTAAGTTTCATTGTATCAACAGTCAGAAATGATCCCGTATCCGTGAGGCATAGTTCTCAATCTTCTCATCGGTAAGCCTATCTTGTTATTCTTATATCTGTGCCCATGTCCCTCTTATCTAAGCGCTGCTATAGCATATTGTTTTTCTAGATATATATTATGTTTTTATGTTTTATATATACATACATACATATATGTATATATATGTTAGTATTAAATCTGTCCTGCTTGTTTTTACAACCTTGATGAAGGCTTGAATTTCAAGCCGAAACGTCGGCAACAATGAAACCATTTTCACTTGTAAAATGTAGTTTTATTAAGAAGTAATGACCGAAACCCGACAATCTCTACCTTCATACACTATTTTTGCTTACTTGCAAGAAAGCAAAGTTCCGTCATTATTAATAAGCACATTACTATATAGTGTTGCGTAAACTATGCACCAACATGCCTTAAAGAAAACTTTTTTAGTATAGCCTTTGTGGCTTAGTTTTTAGTGTATGATTTGAAATCAGTTATAGCTTGATTTTGTGTCATTGAAATGTAGAAAACAAAATGAATTCTACCTGGAGTCATTGAGGGATGAGATTGGATCAGAAGAGAACTTCATTGCTATAACCTTATCAAATAGAATACATTATCAATACGAGTTCAACAAAAGTCTAAGGAACTTCCCCCTAATGGTTTATTCGATTTGAATTTGAAATTACATTCGAGATGTGAGGGGGGGGCGTGAGGGGTTGAAACCTTCTGCATTCGGCTGCTGCGATTCAGAATTCCAAAATAGCGATTGGGTTTCCGTTCCTTTGGTTGTAATTCATGGGAGCCTTGGCACTCTTATGCCTTTCCCATTCTACTCATCTTTTATTCAGCCTTCTGTCCTCTCCTTCCTCATTTCATTATTCTCCTTTACACACTTGATTTCGCTCTATTTATACTTCTAAACTCGAGTAGAGCCCGAATGATAAGCAGAGACACACAAAACTGTCCAATGAAGTGCTGCGAACAGCCGCCAACATATCCAACATGCGATGAAACTTTCCTTATAAAACACATTCTATTCCAATGCCACCTCTGGAGGAAGGAATTAGACGAATTGATTATTCTCACAAATATGAGCTTTGCGTTGAAGTAATAAATTCTCTTAAAAGCTTAAATGAATATATAAATATACTTCTGGGAAAATTTAGCGCATCACATTTTTCATAACTTTATTTATTATAGTGTGCAGATGATAGAAAAACAAATATAACTCATATTTTAATTTAAATATTTATAATAAAAGGTACTTTTTGTTGGATGATAAACATGGAATGGTAAATAAGAAAAAACAAGGAAAATTCCAAATATTTCGTAATGAAATATTACTGCTGTACTTTTATATCGATCGACAATGAGATACATGCCCATCAATATAATAAGCACACGATACTCGAAACTGCTCTCATAAATGTATCCGAAATGAAGGCGAATTCACTGCTCTTTATCAACACAAGGATTGTGATGAGTTCGTCCCCAACCCGATAATTTGTTTCAGTCCAGAGATCTCAGTAATTTCATGATGAATCGACTTCCCCCCCCCCTGCATTATGATGGTTGTACTCTCTGACCCGTGTTCCTGGACTTCTGGAGCTTAAGGTCATTCTTAAAATTGTTTGACTTCAGCCATCTAACCTCCACTCATAGTGAGTTCCTAGACTTGACTGCGTTTTTCTCCATAATTCGGAGATCTGCAAAGCCTGCTTTCCTGGACTAAAGCATCCTGACCCCCTGAACAAGCCTTATATATGACATTTAACCGCCAATCATAGTGAGTTCCTGGACTTGACTGCGTTTCGCTCCATAATTCGGAGATCTGCTCTCCTGCTCCACAGCATACTGACAACCGAACAAGTCTTTACTTAGGCCATCTAACAGCCAATCGTAGCGAGTTCCTAGACTTGATTGCGTTTTGCTTCTTAATTCGGAGATCTGCACAGACTGCTCTCCTGCACCACAGCATACTGACAACCGAACAAGTCTTTCTTAGGCCATCTAACAGCAAATCGTCGCGAGTTCCTAGACTTGATTACGTTTTGCTTCTTAATTCGGAAATCTGCACAGACTGCTCTTCTACTCCACAGCATCCTGACAACCGAACAAGTCTTACTTAGGCCATCTAACAGCCAATCGTCGCGAGTTCCTAGACTAGATTGCGTTTTGCTTCTTAATTCGGAAATCTGCACAGACTGCTCTTCTACTCCACAGCATACTGACAACCGAACAAGTCTTACTTAGGCCATCTAACAGCCAATCGTCGCGAGTTCCTAGACTTGATTGCGTTTTGCTTCTTAATTCGGAAATCTGCACAGACTGCTCTTCTACTCCACAGCATACTGACAACCGAACAAGTCTTACTTAGGCCATCTAACAGCCAATCTTAGCGAGTTCCTAGACTTGATTGCGTTTTGCTTCTTAATTCGGAAATCTGCACAGACTGCTCTCCTGCTCCACAGCATCCTGACTTCCTGGACCTTTGCACTTTATATACTACGTCTTATATCCTTCCGATTCATCACTAAATGTCCTTGAGAATGAAGTCAAAATTTTAGAACTGTATCCCCCCCCCTCCCTTGAGCTTATTTGAATAAAATAAAAAATTCCAACATCATACACTTAACGACATTCTTGAAGTTCCCTGAAGCATTTTTATTTTCCACTTTTTCCGAAAGTCAACATATTTTTCGGGACCATGATGGTTAAGAAAAAGCGCTTGGAACATAGAAAAAAATAAATTGGTGTGATAGGGGTTGTTAGACACCCTTATCTGTTGGTGCATTATTTCTTGGTAATCCTTAAACCATCCTATTAGGGTTGATATCTTGCTCTTTCCACTTGTTTAGTGCCCGGACAACCCATTTCTTCCGAGCCTTATCAGAATCCTGAATTCTCCCCATACACATTTAGTAGGATCTTATAAACGTACATGCTGTCTGTGCGGTGCTAAATTTTGAATCACTACAATTAAATTGTGTATATTGTTTAGGGAATTATTCAAATAAAAATATTATAGGTATCCGTTGACCTCGATCATATTGTGATTAGAACCTCTTGGAGCCTTGTCCGTTTTCTATCTCAACTTTGTCAGCAACAAAAAACTGATAGAGTGTGACAGAGAGCATTTTTGTTTATATATATATATATATATATATATATATATATATATATATATATATATATATATACATAATCTTTTTAATTTTAAATTTGTGAAGAATTTTAGTTGGATTTTGAATTTATTTGAAAAATATTAATTTTTTTCCCTGGTACCTTAATTGCAATTTCATTATGAAAAAACTATCGAACTAATTTAAGCAAAATATATTGGGTTGTAAAAATATGAAACGAACATTTTCTTTCTAGAATATGAAGGTGCTAAATATATATAAAATTCCGAAGGAATGGCTTCATTTTTTAATTTTCAAACGTTTCATTATAGAAAATGTTATTAAAAGTCTTGGCATACAGAAGGCCTCTAATATGAAAAACCTTCGGAGCGCAATAATTACAAAAAAAAACACGATATTTTCAATTTTTAATAAAAATGTTTCAGGAATTTTATGATGTACATGTAGCTCCATTATTGTACTGGAGTTGTTCTGAAGATATTCCCGCAAAAATCAGAGTGCTCTTTGTCATCATGCAAAAACAGCAGATTTTACAGATGGGCCAAGGACTAAAATAAAAATGCAATTTAATTTGGAATTAATTTCATAGTTTTATTATTTTAGTCTCCAAACACTATGAAATATATACATAAATCCAGAGAGTGTTTGGAGACTAAAATAATAAAACTATGAAATTTAATTTATAATTTATATATATATATATATATATATATATATATATATATATATATATATATATATATATATATATAAATCAGGTGTTTGTCTGTCTTTCTGTTTGTGTCTTATAAAAATCCACACCGTTTGACCGAACTTGGAACACAGGTAGGTCATAGGCTAGGTCAAAATCGCCTATTAGCTGTCTGTCTGTATGTTTGTTCCTTATACAACTTCACACCGTTTGGCGGATTTCGACCAAACTTGGCACACAGGTAGATCTTGATGACGGGAGTATTATAGGCTAGGTAAAAATCATCTAGGACTCACACGGGTTCGAAACTGTAAACCCGAACAGTTACAGAATTGCGATTGACTTTAGCTTGTCTAGATGCAGAAAGTATGTGTAGCATGCCACGCCACACAGCGGGGCCAAAATACATTTCGTGTTTCAAAGAAGGCTACGGCCTCCAATTTTTAACCAATGCACGTTTTTTTAAATGAAAGCTGATAATATTTAGAACAACTTTGTCTGGCCAGATTTTTGTTTTTTGTTTCTCCTGTTTATTAAATTTAGTGTGAATAATTCACGAACTATTAAAATTGAGCATAAAATAATATTTAATTTTTATCTAACTTAATATTAGCACTTATATCGTTGAAATTAAACATTCAAATCCTGATAAGACTTGGAAAAAATTATACTGACATCTTCAAAAGGTAAATTTATCCTTATTCAACAATGAGAATAATTGAAATAATAAGATTTTTAAATGATTTGGAATTTTTTATTTTTCCCAAGTATAATCTGGATTTGAATGTTTAATTTCAACAAGTCAGTGCTGATATTAAGTTAGATAAAAAATAAAATATTATTTTATGCTCAATGGTAAAGAATTATTCACACGTAATTTAATAAACACTGGAAACAAAAAGGAAAAATCTGGCGAGACAAAGGTGTTTTAAATTTTATTAGCTGACATTTTAAAAAAAAGGTTCATTGAAATTGGTTAAGATTTAGAGGCTGTAGCCTTTTTTGAAACATGAAATGCCGTTTGGTCCCATTGTGCGCAGGGTCACAGCTAGTATTAGATAATATCAATCAAAATATCATTTAAATATACGGCTTTTAAATTTTGCATACCCTTACACTGAGAAAAAAAAACAGCCTGCCGGCAGCCTGAAAACTGTGACTCAGTGCCAGTATTTTGAAATAGGACATTTTAGTCTAAAATAGGATTCCACATATTTAACCTAAAATAGGATTCCACTAGTTAGAGTGCCCGCACTTTATAATAGGGTGCTGGAATGCTTGCAGCCTACAGAGAAATGACTTTATTATGTGGATAAAAAAGAACAAAGGTAAATTCAGAGTAATAATAATGAGACTTTATTTGGGTGTAATTTAAATATACACTTCTTAACAAGTAGATATTTACAAGTAGGTAAGAGGTATACACTTTTTAACAAATATAGATATTTACAAGTATTAGGTATTAGGTACAATGTACTTATGAACAATATTGAACAAGTAGGTCTAGAAATAAAATATTTCCTTTGTTTTCATGACACTTATAGCCGCATTCATAAAGCCGAAGACAGTTGATTTCAGCATATGTTCAAACAGAAACAAAAATAAATTTTTATTAATAACAAAAGACATGTTGTTGATGTTGTGTTTTATATAATTAAAAAGAAACATAAATAGGCATTTTTTCTAGTTTAAAATGTCGCCGTAAATTCAAAGCTGCCAGGGAATTACAAAATAAATATAAAATAAGGTTTTTTTTTCTATGGATATGATCATAAATGAAGGAAAAAAGACTTCCATCAGTTTTCAGCTTACCAGGCTTATTGAACTCCATCTTCAGTTGGTTCTATACCCGCAGCTCCATGTTATATTAAGGGAATATATTCTTGAAAAACAAACACAACTTTCTTCATTCTATTGTATATAACATCTGTTTTTAAATTTAATAATAAAAACAAGAGCCTGAACTCTGTTCTGGCGGTACAGTCTGCATCCAGGCATACAGGCTCTTGTTTTTATTATTAAATTTAAAAACATATGTTATATACAATAGAATGAAGAAAGTTGTGTTTGTTTTTCAAGAATATATTCCCTTAATATAACATGGAGCTGCAGGTATAGAACCAACTGAAGATGGAGTTCAATAAGCCTGGTAAGCTGAGAACTGATGGAAGTCGTTTTTTATAAGTTCCTAGAATGCGGCTAGAATATTAGTTCAAAATTATATTAGTAGACTTTTATTTTGGTTTCCATTCTGTTTCTAGAGTTCCTTCATTTATGATCATATCCATAGAAAAAAAACCTTATTTTATATTTATTTTGTAATTCCCTGGCAGCTTTGAATTTACTGCGACATTTTAAACTAGAAAAAATGCCTATTTATGTTTCTTTTTAATTATATAAAACACAACAACAACAACTTTTCTTTTGTTATAAATAAAAATTTATTTTTGTTTCTGTTTGAACAGATGCTGAAATCAACTGTCTTCGGCTTTATGAATGCGGCTATAAGTGTCATGAAAACAAAAAAAATATTTTATTTCTAGACCTACTTGTTCAATATTGTTCATAGGTACATTGTACCTAATACCTAATACTTGTAAATATCTATATTTGTTAAAAAGTGTATACCTGATACCTACTTGTAAATATCTACTTGTTAAGAAGTGTATATGTAAATTACACCCAAATAAAGTCTCATTATTATTACTCTGAATTTACCTTTGTTCTTTTTTATCCACATAATAAAGTCATCTGTCTGTAGGCTGCTAGCATCCTATATGGATGGGATCAATGTAACCCATCCGTATAGGATGCTAGCAGCCTATAGGGGTAGGATACAGGAAGCAAACATCAGGATGCTCGCAGCCTATATGGGTAGGCTGCTAGAAGCCAGTAACAGAGTGCCAGCAATCTAAAGTCTAGGGGTACGCACTTGAAAGTAGAGTGCTACCACTCTATTGCTGGATGCTAGCTTTGGGTGTGAGAAATCTACTATAGGATGCAGAATTAGCATTCCAGCACTCTATTATAAAATGCGGGCACTCTAACTAGTGGAATCCTATTTTAGGCTAAAATATGTGGAATCCTATTTTAAACTAAAATGTCCTATTTAAAAATACTGGCAATGAGTCACAGTTTTCAGGCTGCGGGCAGCCTGAAAGTAGATGCGAGCAGCCTGTTTTTTTTTTTCTCCGTGTATGTTCAATTTTCTTTACATTTAATATGCGATTGTTCTCTGAAATTCATACATAAATTGCGTGATTAAATGATTAACCGGGGCTGTCAATATCAGCCTGAGGATTATATATCTATATTATGGCATTTATGAAGGTCATAAAACAGGAAGCGGAATAGTATTTTCATCGGGAGAAGGATGCATTGAATTGGGGGCCTTCAATCTCGCTATTGTTCTGGGTTTGTTAGAAGGGATAGGACATACATCAGCTGGTTATATAGCTCAGCTGTCCAGCGCACCCTGACGCCTACTTCCTTCCATGCTGATGACTGACAAGCATCCATCAAATAGTCCACCATTGTTCGGTGTTTGTTTGGTGTTGTTTTTTTTTTTTCAATTTCAGTTTGCCCACTCGAAAAAAATGTTCGTCAAAAATTGTGAAATAGTACTGCGTTGAAATCATTGAATTCAGCGTCGCTCGAAAAAAAGTTATTTTCGAATACCAGAGATTCCTAATTTTGACAATGCATTGTTTCAGGAAGAGAACACCTATGAGCTAAAGTACATCACATAATCTGAAACAACTCTGAGCAGTTTAAGTTCGTCCCGTTAGCTGAAATAACTCAAATAAATTGAAACGTCTTCTAGTAACAGAAACATTTTCTATCTGTTGAATGATTTTGACTACTACCGTTTTGGCGCAACTTTGAGTTCGCATTTTTGTTTCTCTCCCACGAAGGCTAAACCGTGTTCCATACTAAAACCGAATTATCTCATCTAATAAGTCCGCGATCACATAGGTGGACTATCTCGTCTCAACGATCTAAACCAGCACACAGTGGGCGAAAATCACCTTGTAGGTGGACAAAATTCATATAAAATATTTTGTAAATCGCATAGACTAAATATTGTCTAGTATGAGTTGGACACCCTATGGTTACAAGAGGTGACGAGGAAGACCAACTAAAAGTTGGAGCGACTTCTTCAGGGCGATGGCTAGTCCGCTATGGTGGAGATAGGCGGGAGATAGAGATGGCAGAAAGGATAAGTGGATCCAGATAGGAACCTCGGCTTCCCAGTAGGCTGGTCACCTGGGAAAGTCTAGACCTGTACTCCTTCATGGAAGGCCTGTGTTCGAACTCAAAGAAGCATGTCTAAATTGTTAACTTACTTTCACATACTTATTTATTTATTGTAAAATTTTTATTGTAATATAAATTTGATTTATAATTGAGTTAAGAGCATAATAACAGGCTTTATTATTATTATGAGTTGGAAGAACGGAAAATGTAAATATTTACTTTCTTGAATGGTCACCGGGCGACAGAGCGGATTATTAATCGGACTGTAAGAGAGGACACATTTTTCTTAGTGTTCATTGCAGTGCTATTCTTTTGGCATACTTGATTTCATGTGAAATGGATTCCACAGAGGAAAATAAGTATTAATATTTCACTATTAGGGGTGCTGCATGGGTATAGTTTTACATAGAAAAAATCATATCATTAGATGGAACATTTCTATATTTCAATGTAGAATTACTTGCAGAGGGTCAAGGAGTGCCGAGCTAATTCTTTCATCATTATTTCAGTCAAAGCATATATTTTTCATATTCACATAAATTTGTGGTGGATTTCAGGTTTCGTAATCACCATTTCACGAAAACAATTTGCATCCAAATGGTTCAAATGTGGATCAAAAGATATGAATAAATGTCTCTTAATCTACTTTTTGGAACTAGAAAATAACGATGAAGGTAACATTTCAAAAACATGAGAATAATTGAAGTCGCCATCAAATATTATTCCAAAACAATCAGCGGCAAGTGGAGAGAATGTCATCGGAGAGCTGAATTTTTTAAGGACTTATCCAAGGAAGGTTCAAAGGAAGGAGTTTGTTTGACTTTATGACACAGGTGACATCCACAGCCCTTAAGTCAAGGTGCAGGTCACACGGAAAAGAGTTTTACCGACTACATCGATAACAGATTCTAGGCCGTAACAAATATTCCCGTCAATTTAGAGTGCATAATACAAGAAAATGTTCTAGGGCGGCCGCAAACAAAGATCTCCTATTGATGCTCTTAGTTTCTAGAGAGGCCGCAAACAAAGATCTGCTATTGATGCTCTTAGTTTCTAGAGAGGCCGCAAACAAAGATCTGCTATTGATGCTATTAGTTTCTAGAGAGGCCGCAAACAAAGATCTGCTATTGATGCTATTAGTTTCTAGAGAAACTAGATATTGTTATTAAGAAACAACATTTATTGTTAAATCATCATTTATTTTGTAATCATGTAATCATCGTTTATTGTTATAGAGTATATCGCTAAAAACTGCGAAACTTTTAATAAATAATTAAATAAAAAATAGTTTCTAGAGAGGCCGCAAACAAAGATCTGCTATTGATGCTATTAGTTTCTAGAGAGGCCGCAAACAAAGATCTGCTATTGATGCTATTAGTTTCTAGAGAGGCCGCAAACAAAGATCTGCTATTGATGCTATTAGTTTCAGAGAGGCCGCAAACAAAGATCTGCTATTGATGCTATTAGTTTCTAGAGAGGCCGCAAACAAAGATCTGCTATTGATGCTATTACTTTCGTCGGACCCGATAGACCCCAGTTTTCGGAACAGTGTGCGAGAACAACCAACAAACCGATGTTGATGTAATTAGCCTATTGAAGTGTAGTTTACTAGATGATCAACTTGAAGAACTCTCATTAGAAATGAGGATGACGATACTGACTCTTCAGAAGAAAATGCTGAAGGATGTAGCAGTATTGAATCAGGCGATGATTGATGGATAATTATTCATAAATTATAATTCATTTTTAGTAGATCATCTTACAATAGGATATATATGTAATTATTAAAAAACAAATTAGTATATGGATTTTTTTCTTTACGCTGTTAGTTTAATTTTGTTCGAATTATAGCCTTTTTTTTGTCCTAGGTGTATTATTTTTTTTCGTATGTATATATATGTATATAAATATATATATATATATATATATTATATATATATATATATATATATATATATATATTTTTTTTTATGTATATAATAGATGCACAAAATTACTACTTAAGTTTTCCATAGATTTACAAAATGATTTCCGAATTTTTATCCTTTATGTCAAGATTTATGTGCGCCTACAACATTAGTTTTTTTTTTTTTTTTTTTTTTTTTTTTTTTTTTTTTTTTTTTTTTTTTTTTTTTTTTTTTTCATAAGGCACGGGTCATTGTTGCTTATTGCAATTTACTGAAGTAAATCTTAATGTATTAGAGGAAAAAATAATAAATACAACATTGGTTTGTAAATACAACATTAGTTTCTTGGCTATACTAAGAAATATTGGCTTAGTGACCTCAAAAACATTGAACAACACAAACAATTTTTTTTCCTCCTATAAATGGATTTTTGCTCACTGTGCAGCGTTTCTTTTACTGGGGTTCTTTGTAGGACTCATAGGAGCATATTATCTACAGATATCATACTCTTGACCATACAGCACACTAGGAGTTGGTCAAAAAACTAAAAAAAATAATCTTTCACTTTTTACTCATTCACTTTTATTTTTTTTTTTTAATTATTTATTTTTTAAATTTAAAATATCAGATAGATACAAATATTATTGTTCGTTAATTTATCGTCTCGCGTCTAATTGAGGCGTTCAATTTAGATTAGATATTAATTTGTAATTTGAATTTGGAACGCAAAAACTGGAAAAAATAATCTCGGTTCACTTTTTTCTTTTTTTTTCTTTTTTTTTTTTTCTTATTTTAACAAATTCTCACTTCTCCCTGGACGGAAGAATTGTGTAAAACAAATTCTAATTTCTGTACAAATTAGTATCCAATCGAAATTGAACGCCTCAATTAGACGCGAGACGATAAATAACGAACAAATACCGAACAATATTTGTACCTACTTGATATTTTAAATTGAAAAAACAAATAAAATAAAAGCCACTCATTTTCAAAAACGTCAAAAAAAATTTTCTATGGGAAACTCAAACTAAAGAAATTTTTAACATTGGTTCAAACATAAAAAATAAAACTATAATAATTGAACGCAAGAACTGGAAAAAATAATCTCGGTTCACTTTTTTTTTATGAACAAAATGTCCATCCGATGGGTTATTCAAACACGAATATCTTGTAAAATATTCAAGCTACGACGCTAAACTTTGTCTCATTTTAAAGATAATTTAATAAGCCACAACTTATGTATGAGTGTTTTTTCGTGCAACGCTTCGTTTAAGCAATAAATTGGCATTTGTCCACAAAAACCCGGCTTTTTGCATTTTTCTCAAAACGAAGCGAAAACGAGGAAATCGCTAAAGGACTTTTTGACTTAGTTTTTCGGTTCCCCGTCGATATACGAAGTCTGTCGGTTTAAGACTGGGACTCCCTGTATACACGTGTACATAAAATCAGTCCCGTAACAGACCACGAAGACCCTGAGGGCTAGATAGGTATCTGAGTCATGACCACACGGCACACTGGGGAGTTAGTGTGGTCAGTACTAACCTTCGGCCGCCTGGTTTTCCCCTTGGTGCTTTAACTCCTAGGGTAATTAGCACAAAGGTACCCATTAATAAATTAATTAAAGGCTGGGTTGGCCTAGGGACGGTCAGGGAGGACGATTTCAACCCAAGAACGAAGACACTAGAAGAAAATTATCTTCTAAGATTCTAAGATCTTCTAAAAGTGCTTGCTCGGGATTTGAACTCAGGTCCTCCAGCATTTGAATCCAGTGCTCTACCACTGAGCTAATCTCACCTCTTATATATATATTCTCGTAACTTGACCTCTTCCACATATATTTTCCTCTTCTTTTAATAAAGGCCTTATAGGTCACAATAATGCTTCAAAATTTCTTTTAAACCATTTTATTTATGTAGTTTTTGGCAAACTTGGCCTCTCTTCACAGACAAAATTTTCTGAAATTATTTTTTTTTAAATATTACAATTTTGAATGTTTAAAATTTGCTTGGATTATCTCATATATGTTGCATCAGAATCCACACATTCCAATATCTATCCCTTATTTTCCCCACTAATTTTGCATTAAAGTATGAAATAATCCACTATGATGATTAATGTCTTTTTTTTTTGTTGCATATATAGCTCTAGAATCTTCTAAAATACATAAGTTTTCTTTCACTTTTCTTTTGCAACTATTTATTTTCTATATCCAATATTTTTACCTCGTCGCATTTAAAATTATGTTTATTCTTAGTTGCATGATTTGATAAAGATTATGATTTGTTTGTATTTGGCTCTGATCGTCAATACTTTTTATGTGTTTTACTAGTCTTTTCTTTAAAATTTAAAGATAAATTACAAACATTGAAGATAAATCACATAACAAAATATAATCTTTATATGCTGGAAAGAAGGGCTTGTGATGGATGATATTGGAGAATCCAAGCAAATTTTAAGAATTCAAAATTGTAATGTTTTTAAAAATATAATTTAATCCCTTCTTTCCAGCATATAAAGATTATATTTTGTTATGTGATTTATCTTCAATGTTTGTAATTTATCTTTAAATTTTAAAGAAAAGACTAGTAACAGGTAACTGAACTACATTTTTATTCCATGAATAAGTTATTATTCATTACAGTTGAAAATTGAAATTTATTTTAATCATTTTATTTTTACTCTTATTTTAATTGTAAAATAATACAATTTTCACGTTCTCCCTGGTTTCTTGGGAGACTTACCTTAGTGTGCTTATTGTCCATGAAATGAAGCACTACATAAATAAATAAATAAATAAAAAATATAATTTCAGAAACATTTTGTCTGTGAAGAGAGGCCAGAGTTTGCCAGAAACTAGTTGACATAAAAAAATGGTTTACATGAAGTTTTGAAGTATTTTTGTGACCTTTTATATACATATGTGTGTGTAATAATTCGTTGTAAAATGACAGAATCTATGTATGCCTATTTCTTCGCAGATTTGCATGACATTCAGGATGCAAAGCTCCAGAAATTCTATTTTCTATTGTGAAGCATTCTTCTCCAGATTTGCATAATTTGATGCCGGTTGCAACATTATTTCCATTTGGAGTTCGTCCTCTTCTTAAAGTCCAAATGAAGGTTTCAAACACTCGTCGAAACATCAGTTTGTAAAATGTGACATCATGTTGTAAGATGTGACACTTTCGTAGTTTTTATGGCGCAATGACGACAATCTTCTCCTTCTCATTACCGTCTTTGAATATCTCTTATCCCATTCGTGACCGATTGCACACCGTGTGTGCAATAGATTTCCTAGGCTCTAAGACAGCTAGCACACCGTGTGTGCAATAGATTTCCTAGGCTATAAGACAGCTAGCACACCGTGTGTGCAATAGATTTCCTAGGCTATAAGACAGCCTGTACACCGTGTGTGCAATAGATTTCCTAGGCTATAAGCTAGCTTGCACACCGTGTGTGCAATAGATTTGCTAGGCTATAAGACAGCCTGTACACCGTGTGTGCAATAGATTTCCTAGGCTATAAGACAGCCTGTACACCGTGTGTGCAATAGATTTCCTAGGCTATAAGATAGCTTGCACACCGTGTGTGCAATAGATTTGCTAGGCTATAAGACAGCCTGTACACCGTGTGTGCAATAGATTTCCTAGGCTATAAGACAGCCTGTACACCGTGTGTGCAATAGATTTCCTAGGCTATAAGATAGCTTGCACACCGTGTGTGCAATAGATTTGCTAGGCTATAAGACAGCCTGTACACCGTGTGTGCAATAGATTTCCTAGGCTATAAGACAGCCTGTACACCGTGTGTGCAATAGATTTCCTAGGCTATAAGATAGCTTGCACACCGTGTGTGCAATAGATTTCCTAGGCTATAAGATAGCTTGCACAACGTGTGTGCAATAGATTTGCTAGGCTATAAGACAGCCTGTACACCGTGTGTGCAATAACCGTCATGAGCAATGATAAGTTATTCTGAGCAAACTAGTCGTCGAAATATGATTTTTCTTGGACTAATGAAATTTGTAAAATATAGGAATACAATATTTAGCATTGGTTTTGCTTTGTATCAAAAAATTAAAAATTATCTGTATTTTCATTTCACCTTACATTGAACACGGGCCCAATCCGCTGTCAAAAATAAAAATTAAATTTTTTAATTCCGAGGAGCGAGTTTATGATCATGTTTGTGTGAATTCACTTACGAATTGGGTGATTTCCATAGTAAACATGTTTTCATAGTAAAATTAACAATATAAAGAAGAAAATAAATTTGGAAAAAATCTTCGCCTCGAATGGGCTAAGTCAAATGTTATTGTTTCATGCTGAAAACGTTATTGCCTGGGCAGACATTTCAAGAACCATAATACATATTTTGAACATAACTAAATAATTTTCCTGAAATTTAATAGTATTTCTTTAATAAACATCTATTACCTCACTCATAAAATTACACATAACATCAACGTAAACAATGGCGTAATGGAGTATTTGTGTAATTCAGTAACTGGGGCTGGTCTAATAGAGATCGGGGTTTCATTGTGTTCTGTTTCATCCAACCAACTTTGTTTAAGTGAAAATCCAGAAAGTGGTTTCTCTTTATAACGGAGTATCAAATTTACTTACAAACTTAGCTTCATTTTAGCTCGGTTCCCAATTTCCTCTCTACAGAGCAACTCCATAGAGAAAGTATTTATTCTACATGTATAGAGCGTGTGCATATAACATACTTTTTCCCGACCTTCCCAAGGCAAGCCCGACCTCTTCAAACGCTGCACAGTGGTCAAGTTGGCATGTTTAGAGTGAAAATATTAAATCTCTGATAACCGTCTATTAGGAAACAAATAGGGAGCACCGTAGGGAAGGATAAAAACATAAAGCAACATTCGTCGGAGTTGTTATTACCATTATTCATGATATTAGCAGCCACGAATAATGATAAGAATTTGTAAGGTTTCTAAAAAGTGATTTATATCGAATGATTGGCGTTAATATTATTTTACTATTAAAATATTGTCATTATTAACATCTACATTATAATACTTATAATTCGTTATTTCCTGTCTAATAATTATTATTAGACAGGAAATAACGAATTTTTTACTATTCATTAATGCTGCTGTACTTTTTTTTTGGCCTTAGACTTACCAATTTTCTAGAAGCTTGAATAATACTTTACTATTTAATTACAATATTAATCAAATAATATAGCTTATTAATTATTTTTATTATTAAATTTGCAGATTTTTTTTTAAAATACATCTTTGATATATGCATATATATATATATATATATATGATATATATATATATATATATATATATATATATATATATATATATATATAATATATATATATATACACTTTTGTATAAGACCTTAATTAGCCAACGGACATAGCCACTTTGAATGAACCGGTTCCCTTTAATCACGGAAGTTAAGCAACGTCGGGCGTCGTCAGTACATTGTTGGGTCATAAAAGGACGGCAACCTATAGATAGCCCGGCGTTAATAGCGCCCAATTGCCCCCCCTCCCCCCAAAAAAAATTGTGCCCACTTCTTTATTCTCGTCTTCTCAAGAATCTGAGTCTAGTTGGTAGGTGGATGGATGGGTCAGCTATTTAGATCGGTTCCCACCATCTTCAAATTGTTTCAGAGGACGTCCAGATGGTGAAACTGGTAATGGGGAATCGTGGTTCAACCAAGCCCTATTTCTCATTTGAAACGTGTTCACCTACATTGCGATAACACGATTTCCATTTTTGCTGAACTGTCTTTGCAAAATATATTAATTTTTCGCACAAGATGTCTTCATCTATTAGCGTTGAACAAAATGCCAAATTCGTAGAAGGTAGAAAAATAATGTCTCTCCACTGTTTTTCAAAGTATTTATTAGCAAAAGCTTTTCGAGAACATGGTTCTCGAAAAGCTTTTGCTAATAAATACTTTGAAAAACAGTGGAGAGACATTATTTTTCTACCTTCTACGAAATCAAGAACTCCACAAATAACGCTGCATACATCACAAAATGCGAAATGTTGAAATTAGATCTCTAGAGATCAGTCAAGCGTATTCACCCACCTGATTCTCTCAGGAGAACTAGAAAATTACTTTTGAAACCATTGTTAAGTGGCAATAATACCTGCAATTATCTACTTAACGTTTTATGTTGTTTTTTTTTCAGTTTTGAAAACTCATTATTTAAATATGAAACATTTCGAGTAGATATTTTAAAACATGTCATTTAAAGTACTAAAGTACATTTAACAAAATGTCAAAAATTACATTGACAAAATGATCAAAGAATAAATAAAAGAAGAGTTTAGTCACCAAGTCAAAATATCGTAAACTAGAGTCTGAGTTAAACCATTTATGAGCATGTGAATATCCTTACCTCAGTTTAATGTAAATATAGAAGTCTCCATTTTTGAGAGCATAATACAGAAATACTTATGTTTACATTGCAATAGGTTTTAAATAATTCTGTCGATATAGAATATTTTAATTTTATTCTTGGAAAAAGTGGAATTTGGCCCACCAATGTAGTCGTCTGATGGCTAACCCAGGGACAAGGGTGCTCATAATACATGGGATATAGGGACAATATATAATAATAGGCACCCCAAGCCTATTATTATATATTGATTTGCATTGTTGATTGTGTCACTAATTACTATTTTCACATTGTTAGTATAAACTGAATATACTATAATGCTTTTTATTATACATTCATAAGTTATGAATGTATAATAAAATGCACTTAATGGTTATGATGCACTTAAATGGTTAAAATTCACTTAAAATGGTTATGAATCATATAACATTGCATAACATATTTGAAATTACAAAATGTATATCTGAGCAAGGGAGATGGAGTCCTAAAATAATAATAGGGCGTTTTAGCCATATTTTCGAATTCTATTCATAACTCAAATATTATGATGGTATTATCATTAATTAATGGTAATACCATCAATTAATTTATTAAGTAATGGATATAAATTAATTAAGGGTAATAACAGTTATGAATAGAATTCGAAAATATGTCTAAAACGCCCTATTATTATTTTAGGACTCCATCTCCCTTGCTCAGATATACATTTTGTAATTTCACATCATCACCAATAAATAATAATAATAAAGCTATATTATATATGTGTAAAAAAATAATGTTTCTCTCAGTTACCATTTGCCATTTTTTTATGAATAATAAGCAAGGGAATTATATATTTAATAACAACGGCAAATAAATTTTCCAGCTTCCTTTTCGATCCGTGACTTTGTACACCGGCGGAGTTAAAAAAAAATTTTTATGTATAAAATTTAATTACAAAAACAATAGCATAATTATAAATATTTACAGTTAATTTAATGAATTATTTAATTAAATATATAACATATTAAACTTTTTAATTAAATTTTAAATATTTATTTACAAATGGAGGACACCCAAAAAAACAAAAAACAGTTTTTCTAAATTTAACAAAACACGAATATAAGATCTTAACACTTCAGGACTAAAAGTGAACTGATTTTGCAAATAAATGCAGTTAGGAATGTACAGAGATATAAAAACAAACGGTAATTTGACGGGGGGTGACCGGGTAAATGGGCGTAAAAGGCAACGAGTTCTATTAGACTAAAAACGTTCAAAAACTTCATTCAAATGCCATCTAGTAATAGGCAGGAATACTAATAGTACAATATGGTAACGCTACATTGCTCTAGAGTAGAGAATTGAGAAGATAAAGAATGCGAGAGATACGCTGAGCTCTCGACTGCTGTACAAGTCCACGGTACGTGGGTTCCCGTCTTCCTTCGACTTCTACACAAGTCCACGGTACACAGGTCCCGGCCGCTCTCGACTGCTGGAGCAGTCCAAGGTAGAGAAAGTGTTAATGGGTTTAGATCTTCCGTTCAAGTCACCTGGCAGTGTCCTAAGCAGAAATGACTTCCCCTCCTTCTCAACGTGCTCTATCAAGGCGTAATACTACCTTGTGCAACCTAAATCAAAGTCATTTTCTTGAATTTAAAAATATCAAATAAGTCAATATTTTTCAATTTTTTATATCAAACGTTGTATCTGGGGTTTTAAAGTGTAAAAAAAAAATATTTTCAATTCTTCGAAAAAAAAATGACGAACGTGTCTGACGAACGGAAACCCTCATCTATCACGGGAGATAGTCTGCAGGCGGCAAGATTTAATCTAGAACGAAATACTAAAATTATTTCAAATGAAGAATCTTGTAAAGGGTTTTTTAGAAATATTATTTTTTTTTCAAAAATGGTAAACGATTATTCATTTTCTATTAAAAAATCCGTCGAACATCGGACATAAAATCGTGATAATTCAATGAATCGAACTACGTACTTTACTGGCACATATCATTAGGAAGCTGCATTTAAAATTTGAAGTTGGTCGGACAAGAACTGAAGACGCCAGAGTATCGCCCGATTTGAAAAACATAGTTTTGAGAAGGTCACACCTATCTAATCAATCGCTGAGAGGTGAAATCATGCTGGATGGGGGGAGGAGAAATTGCTTCAGGAATAGGTGGGGGGAGCCCGGCTCTACCCCCATTTAACGGAAGAAAATGACAATTGATTACAGTCATGTGCGTCGATATGACGTAGGTTAGTGTTCCATGGTTAAGCCGCCGACAAGGCTGCATAGTTCCTAACCACCCGCTGGTGATATTGACAGCTAGAAGCTTAGTCTGACCTAGAACCAGCGACTAGTAAACGTCAGCGGGCTGGTGATTAAGGCTGGTGAAAGTTTAATATGTTTAACTTTTTAGCACTGCCTACCATCCGCGGACGGTCACGTGATCTCCTCGCACGAGCCAGCCAATGTGAGCCCCTAGTAGCTCACATTAAGACTTGTTGGTAAGTCTTAGTGGTGAATTAAGACTTATCAGGTTGTTTTTATTCAGTGTTATTCTTTACTGTATTTCCTACTTCTTTTTGTGAAGAACAGTTAATTCGGTTGACACCAACAAGTGGTCGGCCAAAGACACTGCAACATACACACACACTGACACAGTGACATCACACACACATACACTGTCCGGTGTCACATAGACATTGTGACATTAATAGAAAAGCCAAAGAAGCAGCTTATAATGAACAATTAAAAACGCTTAAAGAACGAGGACTAAAAAATTTCGAGGTATTGAAGAAAAAATACGGAAATCACAAAACTTTCCGCATCAATATATGTATATATATGTATACATGTATGGGCAATATATTTTATTGTACAATATTTCCTTATCTCCAAAAGTAACCAAAATACAAATAACCCTTCATAGCATCGAAACTTACTCTTTCGATGACTTAACTAGATTAATTTAAACAATTTCTTGGCAGGCAATCGGTATTTGCCTGATTGATTCTTGAGTTGCTACTCCTGAAAGCATGATTGTCAATTTTGTTCATTAGATACTAGTGGGGCACACGAGTCTTATTAAGTGATTTTTTTTTTTTTTTAATTCATTTATTTATGAGCACCCGCAACTAAGGTGATGTGCTCGAAACAATTATACAGATACATTTCTAGTTGTAATTAAAAAGAAAAAAAAATACATTGTAAATTCTTAATAATAACACATAAAATACATTGGAACAAGGTTCATGTAGTTACAAATAAGGTCTGTTTACAATTACTTCGTGAAAGAAGGTGTAAAATAAGAAGTTGTATAGCACAGTTGTTGATACTGAGAGTAAGGTATATTCAAGATTTGATAATGAACAAAATTACTAAACAACGTAAGAATCGGTAAAACGAGAAAGGCAGTAACTCTTGAGAGGGGAAAATGTATTAGTACCATAAAAGGTGAAAAAATAAGAAGACAAGAAAAAAATAAAAAAATAAAAAATAATAATAATATAATAAATTTATAGATGAATAAAAAATAATATTAGTGAAATAAAAAAAAACAACAAAAAAACTGAATAAATAAAAATAATAGTAATAATAATAATATACAGGGTGTTCAAAACTCGATTGACGCCCCCCTTTTTTCCCACAATTTTTGAAATTTCAAAACGAAACTTGGTGGGTCTTAACGTGGTCGAATTTACATTTATTGGACCTAATGCAAGACCCCTCAACTTTCTCCAGTTCTTCTCCAGAGACCCTAACTCTGGAATCTCCAACGGAAAGGGGTTATTTTTATGACGGATTATTGTAGAGAATTGAATTTTATGTCGATTTTATATTGGTAATTTTTTCGCTAAAGCGCACCAATGAGTAACAAATTGCCAAAAACCGATAAAACCTTTGTTTTTCGTCACTTTTCTGCCAATAATGTAGAAAGTATGCCCGTAATGAAAAAAGTAGTTGATATAAACGTTGTAGAGGATTACATTTACTTTCCAAAAAGTACCTTTGAATGCCTAAAATGTTAATAGGAATGGAGCAAAACACACTTTTGTTTTTGAAGTTTTCAGAAAAGTTTATTATCAACGTGATCTACACTTCAGTAAAACTTAATAAACATTTCCTAAACTATTTTTCCTCCACCTAGTTTTGGATTTAAGAACGTTTGAAGAAAAAATCAAATTCAATTACTTTATAAAGGCATTATAATAATAAATTTAAAGCAATAGAACTCACCTAATGATTAGAATTTCGTAGTAATTATTTTTGTGTTGAATAAAATTCTAATCATTAGGTGAGTATATATATATATATATATATATATATATGTATATATATTTATTTTTCCCCCTTTCTTCTCTTTTTTTATAACAGTATACTTGTTAAATTTGATGGTGTATGTTTATGTTATGAAAATGTTGTAATATGGTTTTAGCGCGGTTCCTCCCTCCCCCATAGGGAGGAACCCCGCTTATAAGGTTGATACAATGAAACAATCCGGACGTGCCGACAAGAAAATTTCGCGTTTCAGAACCCCTAGAGACCGGAAATAACGGTGGTTCAAATTTGTATATATATATATATGTATATATTTATTTATATATATATATATATATATATATATATATATATATATATATATATTTGTCTGTTCGCTCATTTCTGGCTTCCCTGATGGTCCGATTTTGATGAAATTTGGTACAAAAATCCGTCGTCCAATTTGAAAGGTCAAGTTCGTTAAACAGCAAAATCCGCCCACTGGAAGATGGTGGATGGGGCGAAATTCGCGCAGAAAAAATCGTAACGCTTACGTTTTTGAGTTTATAAGCTTGTAAGTACTCTTTTTATAGGCTTCTTGGGCTAGGAAAACGAATGAAACCATTTTCAAGGCGATAGCTTTAACCGTTTTCGAGAAAATTGGAAAAATAATATTTGAATACCGTTTTTGGTTTGGGTACTTAGAATCACGGGATTCAGTTGAAACATTATCTGCATGTTCTACTTTCATTAAAACTAATATGTTGAAAGTTATGTTACGTTTGGAGTTAAGGAAGGGTTAGAATAAAATATTTTATGAACAGACATGAAAAGTTTTGGGAACTTCGTATACTTTCATTAATATCTCGAACACGGTTGGGAAATCGTGGTAAATGGATAGAAACTATTTGAAAGCTTACTAAATTCTCTACAAAAATGATTCTAAAACTATTTTTGATTAGGTTATGTCTGTTTTGTTCTTATGAACGGGTTTTTGTCGTTCTTTTTGTAATTTTTGTCTCTTTCCCTTGGTTTTTTATTGCTTTTTATTTTTGTAATTTATTATGTTAGGAAAATGTATTTGTTTGTAAAACAGGATAAAAAAAATAATAAAAATAAAAAATAAAAAAAAATAATTGCTAGAAATAATGAAAAGTTTTGGGAACTTCGTATAATTTCTTAATATCTCGAAAACGGTTGAAAATCTTGGGAAGCGAAAGGTTACCATTCGAAAGCTTACTAAATGGTCTAAATGAACGTTTTTTTTGTCTGTTTTTATTCCTTGTTATTTCTTAATTGCTTATAGTTGGATAATGTATTTTACAATAAAACTAGGTAAGTAAAATAACAAAACAATTTATTGTTAGAAATATAGATTTCCTAGATTCCAAGACCTTGTAACTAGCGGGACCCTTTCAAGTGTTGACCCTTCCAGGTAAGATCGTAAATCAAGACCTTTCAAGACTGGTGGAACCAAAATAATAACTGCTTCTATTTTAATCTTAAGGAGATTCGCCAAAGTTGCGAAGCCTTATCAATAAATAAATATTTTAATCTTTCCACATTAGACTAGGGATAAGAAAGGAACCGCGCTAAGGTGATGCAGTTCCTGCGAGTCGGACTTTTTTATATATATGAGCTTTTTTCCGTTAGCAGTTCTTGAATGTCATAAGCTATCTTTAGTAGATTTCTCTGTCTGCATACTGTAAGTATATGTTTTATAGTAAGAATCCTGTTACAGTATTGGCAAATAGGTCTATCTTTTCTATTCATTAAGTACGAGTGAGTGAGGAATGAGTGTCCAATGCGTAGTCTGGTCAATATAACTTGGTCTCTCCTTGTTAGGGGCCATTTATGTTTAGACCAAGGTTCTACAGTTGGCTTTATTTCAAGCATCTTTGACAGTAAGTTAGTACCGTTCTTTGAACTGT
The DNA here is from genome assembly GCA_946811695.1 of Gonocerus acuteangulatus. NCBI lineage: Eukaryota > Metazoa > Arthropoda > Insecta > Hemiptera > Coreidae > Gonocerus > Gonocerus acuteangulatus. The sequence goes on along the minus strand of OX328123.1, from coordinate 152,567,073 downwards.
CGAACACAAATCCTCAGAAGTCAGTTTGAAAATATCGAGTGATCTCCTTTTAGTTGCTAATTTTGCTTGTTTGTCAATCTCGTTGCTTTCTGGGATTCCTGTATGTCCGGGTAGCCAAGTCATTGATATGTTTTTATTTTGTAGGTTTAGTAATTGTGTAAGTATTTGTGTTATTAGTGGGTGTGTACTATAGATATTTGCCAAGGAGAGCAATGAACTTAGCGAGTCAGAGCAAAGAATTATTTCTCGTCTCGTAGTGTGTTGTAAGTTGGAAAGAGCTGTAAGTATGGCTGTCAGTTCGGCAGTGTATATACTAGAGTCGTCGTGTAGTTTTATTTGGTAGGTCATGTACCAACTGTAGCTGCAGTGCCTGTTCCTGAATGACTTTTGGAACCATCGGTAAAGATAAATAGTGCTTCAGGATGTCTTGTTTTCAAAGATTTAAAAACATTTTGGTATAACGTAGAAGAAATGGGTTCCTTCTTTTTGTATTGTGTTAGCGTGTGGCTAATTTGAAGTTTTTAACTCTCCATGGGGGTTGTGAAAGGACTGCGTTGGTATGTAAAGATATAAACATGTTGAGCTGTTTGCGTCTAATAGATGTCTTATTAATAACGGTTTTATTCGTGGATTTTTTGGTAAATTTTCATTATGAAATTGGTTATTTTAAAATGTATCTAGCAAGGTCTTTTTAATTCCTTGGACTTTAAAATAAATTTTAAGTTTAAAATCTTCCGTCTATACTCCAAAGGAAGTTCTCCGGCTTCAACATATAGGCTATCGGTGGGGCTCGATCTAAAAGCTCCTGTTGCGATTCTCAGGCCTGTATGATGAATAGAGTCAAGGAGTTTGAGTGATTTTTTACTGGCAGATGAATAAGCAATACAACCTTAATCTATTAAGGACCTGGTAAAAGATCGATAGAAAGTAAGCATTAAACACCTGTCAGCTCCCCACTTTGAGTTGGCAAGGATTCTCCGTAGATTCAAGGATTTCTTGCATTTTTCCATGTAAGCCGTCTGTCTAGAATAAGTCCCAGGAAGGTCAGTGTGATAGTGGTATTGACTGTCACATTGTTCAGTGTAAGGTTGTATACAAAGTTGGTCCTTTTCCTAGTAAGTATAATTTGTTTAGTTTTCTCACTAGAGAATTTAAAACCTGTTTTGGAACACCACGTTTCTAGGGTATGTAGTGTGTTTTGTGTGAGTCGTTGGGCTGTAGTGATATCTGAAAATGTATTGTAGATAAGCAAGTCGTCAGCGAACAAACAGTAAGATACTTCATTGGGGATACTGTTTATGATGGAGTTTACGGCAATGTTGAATAGCGTTGTGCTGAGTACACCTCCTTGAGGCACTCCATTTTCCTGGGGAAACGCATCTGACAAAGTTGCACCAACCCTAACTCGGAATGTTCTCTGGGAAAGAAAATTTATCAGGAAATTAATAATGTTCCCTTCTACACCCCAATTTTTAAGTTGCGAGATAATTAGTCTTCTCCAGACCATATCTTACGCCTTTTCTAGATCAAGTGATACTGCCAGTACAGACTTCTTCTGGAGGAATGCATTTAAAATGTCACTTTCCACTTTTGCTAGGTGATGCATTGTAAAATGCTTTGTTCTAAAGCCACACTGAAAGGGAGACAGTAAGTTTCTACTTTCGAGGAACCAGAACAGCCTGTTATTAATCATTTTGTCTACGGTTTTTCAGATGCAACTTGTTAACTAAATTGGTCTAAAACTAGAGGGGTGTTTTTTTATCTTTCCCAGGTTTGTGTACTGGAATAACGATAGCTTCATTCCAAGATAAAGGATAGGTACCGCTCATGAACATATCATTAAACAGGCCAAGAAGGACTGATAGGCCATGTTTGGGTAGGTTTTGTATCATGCGATAGGTAATTTGGTCTGGTCCAGGAGCAGTTAGCCTTACTTTGGCTAAGACTTGTTCCAGTTCTTTTAAGGTGAATATGTCGTTTAAAGGGTGATCTTGTGGAACTCTAGAAATAGTTGTGTGGTCAGTACGTCTCTTATGATCTAAGAATATTTGAGTATAGTGATCGTCACTGGATATTTTACTGAAGTGCCTTACTAGAATATTAGTGATAGTCAGTTGGTTGGTTATGATTTTGTCGTTTTGTTCAAGTCCCGTAATTGGAGCACGATATTTTTTATGATTAATTTGGTTGATTTTATTCCAAATTTCAGATGTGGAAGTGTGTCTGGTAATGTTCGATACGTAATCTACCAAACATTTCTTTTTACTCTGCTTTATAGTTCACTGCGCCTTAGCCTTCTTTTGTTTGTAAGCATGTAAGTTAATGAATGATGGTTCCCTTCGGAATAAACGAAGTGCATCTCTTCGGTAAGGAATCATTCCTTATTAAGTGAAACAATTGAATTAAATATGATTCTATTCACTGGAGAAAAGATGCATCATCTAGAATGTGCGGTTATTGCAGGAGTCCTAACCAGGACATTATATCTCCCAGATTGTCCGCAATCCTGCTTTAATAATCCACAAGGCTTGCCTTAATGTCGCCTCATTTCTTAACCCTTTCTATTCGCATACACCTCTTAGCTACTAGTTTCTTACTAGCTTTTTTAAAGAAAAACTGTGTTTTCGGTATATATGATCAATGTATCGTAAATAACGACAACATTTTTAGAATCTACATTAAAATTACTCTATACCTATCTGTCAAATACCACTCACTCACTGACCTATCATCGCCCAGCCCAAACCGCTCCACAGAAAAATTTGAAATTTTGCATGGAAACTCCCAATAGAAAATTTTTAGTTGGTTAGAGCATGCTCGCCTAGGCAGCATGCGTTGCTAGGACGATAACAGAACAGCTGCTAACTTACTTTATCTATTCCATAGTATTATTTTTAATAGAGGTTAATTTCAACTATGATGGCAGACCTTGAATTACCAGAAAATTTCTAGTAAAATCACAGTTAATTTATAGTAGAAATAAACTGTGATTTTGTCCCTCATAGAGTTTACTCCCTGATGATGGTCCATCCGAGGTAAATAATATCCCAAACCACGTGACACAAAAATTTCAAATTTTGCACGGACAATCCGTTTAAAATATAAACACTCGCTAAGAAAGGTTTTTTTAATATTCAAAGGTTTAAGTACTTTTAGGGGGGGGGGGGGGGTTGAATTATTGAGAAGTTCCTCATCGGCTCAAAAATGGTCCGATTTTGATGAAATATGGTACAAAAATCATTCTTCACATTTCAAAGGTCAAGTTCATTAACCAGCTGAATCTGTTTAGGGTAAGTGACCCAATAGTTGACACTTTAAGGAAGGATTATTTTATTTGAAATAATTTTTCCCTTAGTTTTTGTAGATAATAGATTTTAAATATATCAAATTGTTCGTCAGCTCATAATTATTTCAAGAAAAATAAATCGATAAATGCTGCCTTACTCTGGTCCGAATGTTGACACGTCAGCAGTAGGTCGGTGCCTAAGTTTGACTTTTCTGTTCCTAAGGATGACAGTGAGGGAAAATGAAAATATTACAACTTTATCCATTAAAAAAAAACAATTGTATGGAAAATAGCAGGAAAAATGGAAAATTTAATGCATTTTAAAGAGATCCATTTTGAAAAACAAACAATTAGGTATAAAAATTATTTTTAACAAAAATTCAGAACTAGGAAGACAAACAGGTAGGCCTCCAATTTTTTCCATTTAGAGTCAGTGGTTCTTGAAATTAATATATTATATCCAAATACTAGAGGATTGTTAAGTTTACTTGTAATTTTGCTAGTAGATATTGGAAAATCCTACCATCAGCGAAGGAAACAGTTTTTAGCCTATTGCTAGCAACAAGGGCCAACTGCATTGGCGGAAATCCACCTCACCACTTGTCAAACATATTTCCCGTGCTGTTTTTCCTTCAACTAGAACTATACAATAATCACCTACTCTTATAACGTCCACTTTGTGTATAACTTGCTTATTACAGCCATTTTCATCTTTCATCCCTGGGTCACTTTTGAACAATCTCTCATCTTTAGCTTTTTGTGTAAAATTTGATCTGCATTCCTCTCATATTCTATATTTGTGGTTTTATCTACCTGACGAGCTGCCATTGATTATGGTTTACTTACACATGTTGATTCTACACAGCTCATGTTAGTGACGTCCTTCCTTCTTCAGGGTGATTGGTGGAGTCACCATCTTTCTTAGTCATGGAGTTTCTCACTTTCTTTTTCAGACTTTGTGGAAATGGTTGCTAACTACCGAGGTTGTGAACCTTTCTTCTATAACTTCTTTCAGGGATTTGGATTTTTTTTTTTAATACAGGAATTTCCATATGGATAACGCTCCATTCATGAACTTTCAGCTTCCAACCTTCTTTAAGCGTTCGGAAACTGATACATCCATTGGTTGGATGATGTGAGTAGCATTTGGAGGCAACGCCAGTTATAAACATTGTACCATAAATAGAGTAAGAAGTTTTGTGACCATTTCAATTTGCAGGAAACTATTATAACAAGTTGCCTGTCAACATTAGGAACAGAATGTCAACTTAAGGTTCGAATCATAAGAAATTAATAAAATCTGGATAGATGGATTCCTAATGAAAATCTCAACTACATTTTTCTCTATGCATCACTGACTCCCGTTTTCCTATAGTTGACACTAGTGTCAAGAAAAGGAGCCATGGTTGCATATTGTATTCCCAGTGTTGACACTATTACACACATTATCTCCAGATCTGTTTATTTAATGTATGTCAACCCATTTGCACTCGTAAATTTAAGTATCATAGAGTTCCTAGACATCGCAAAAAAAAAAACAACATTTAATGCATGCATTACCAAAAAAAAATCTTAAGAAATATTCTTAGGAAAGGAGGAAGAGGAGTTGACTCGAGAATTTTTCATACTAAAATGGCGGCACATGTTTTTAACAGAGTTACATAGTTGAACGGGTTAGTCAACATTATTCTCCAACAAGTGTTCTTTCTATTGGACCTAAACTTATTGAATTCTCTTCAATCTAAATCTTATTTTTCAAATTTAAATTTGAAGTGTCAACTTAAGGAGCAGTGTCAACAATCGGGTCATTTACCCTACTGGAACATGGTTTTTGGAACAAAATTTGCGCGAAAAAATCGGAACGCTTACATTTTCGGGTCTATACGCTTGCAGGTACTTAACGTAGGAAAACGATTGAAACCATTTATAAAGCGATTTCTGTATGCGTTTACGAGAAAAAGTGATAGAAATACTATTCCAAACTAATTTTCTGTTTGGGTATTCAGAAACGATGAACCAGGTATTTGAAACTTGTACCAGGTATTTGACATTCATCTAATCTAAGATATTTAAACTTTGGTATCGTTTGCAGGTAAGAAATATATGGAAAAAATTGTATTAATGGTGATACAAAGTTTCCGGATCTCAGTATATTTTCTAAAATATCTTCGGTTAAGTTCGGTGGGGGGATGCCAATCGAAGAGATAAGTGCTTAAAACTTCAAAGTTTTTAGTTTTATTATATTCAACGTGTATTTGTCTGTTTAGCTAACGGTTAAGTGGTTGTTGTATTTTTTTTTTTCCTCAACGCAAACAAGCACGGTTACCTCCACATGGTGTTTCCTGGGTAACTCTAAAGTCCGTGCAATAATAAGGTGTACAAAATTATGTAGTAGCGTTTATTTTGATCATACCTTATTTAACGCAACATAAAAAATACTTTGGCCGTGGTGAAGCACTGGTAGTCAGGCTAGTTTCCAATAAGAAACACCCGTTATTGAAATATTACCATGTAAATTAAGAGCCATATTAAAAGTCATATAGATGAGAATTTTTACTATTCGTTTTTTATTAAATTATTCAATATTTTCTTAATGAGCTATTTTTAGACTTCGAGGTTTGCCACCACCTCAAAAGTTGCACTATTTAATAAGCTTGAAAATGGTACCTAGAAGAATTGATCATCTAAGAGAATAGCAGTTGCTAATATTGAATACTCTTAGAGAATATTATTTGCTGAGTATGGACCCTCTACTCTAATAGCAGTTGCTATGAATGGTCCATGAGAGAATAGCAGTTGCTAATATTGAATACTCTTAGAGAATATTATTTGCTGAGTATGGACCCTCTACTCTAATAGCAGTTGCTATGAATGGTCCATGAGAGAATAGCAGTTGCAAAGAATTTATCATCTGAGAGAATAGGAGTTACTAAGAATTGATCATCTAAGAGAATAGCAGTTGCTAATATTGAATACTCTTAGAGAATATTATTTGCTGAGTATGGACCCTCTACTCTAATAGAAGTTGCTATGAATGGTCCATGAGAGAATAGCAGTTGCTAATATTGAATACTCTTAGAGAATATTATTTGCTGAGTATGGACCCTCTACTCTAATAGAAGTTGCTATGAATGGTCCATGAGAGAATAGCAGTTGCTAATATTGAATACTCTTAGAGAATATTATTTGCTGAGTATGGACCCTCTACTCTAATAGCAGTTGCTATGAATGGTCCATGAGAGAATAGCAGTTGCAAAGAATTTATCATCTGAGAGAATAGGAGTTACTAAGAATTGATCATCTAAGAGAATAGCAGTTGCTAAGATTGAATACTTCTAGAGAATAGTATTTGCTAGAAATAGAAATAGAGAATAGACCATCTGGGGTCTCCCGTGAGTAGAGGGATAATAGGGTTTCTGGCGCAGTCTTCAAAATTCCCTATTTCCCCGAAAAAACCTGATCATCGATTTTTGTAGGATTTTTCATTTTTATCTCAAACATCTAATTTATTTAAAAAAATATACATTTTCTAACATATTTCTTTAAAACCTAACAAATAAAAAAAAATACATATTTTTAACATATTTCTTTAAAACGATACAAAAATTGGGATCACCCCCAAAAAGTAAAAATATTATATAATTAATTTAATTATTATTTCCATTTGTTATACACTTTTAATCATCAATATCACTTTCAGATTTCTTAGATTTAGATCTATTTTCATTTTTATTTTCTCGGAAGTCAATAATATGAATTTTCTTCCCATCATTTAATTCTTTAAAACCGTCATAAACAAATAATAGTTTTTGTGAATTTAATTGTTGAATATCTTTTTTATTTAATTTGTCATTAAATCTATCTGGTAGATAAACTTGAAATTTATCTTCCTTATCTTTTAACGTAACAACTATTCGTTTTCCAAACTTTGTAATAATTTCTTTAAATTCTTTAATTGAATAAGATTGACCACATTCCAATTCTGTTAGTTTCTTTATTGGAGTATTTTGACATTGACCAACTCGTTGGATCTTTTTTAATACTTCCATTTATTAGAAATGAAATTTTTAAATCCTGCAAAATATTTCAATTCAATTCTATACTCTTCACATGTTAAAGAAGTAAGATATATTCTTACTTCTTTAACATTTAAAGATATTAATTTATAAGAATCTTATTTAGAATTTTATTTAAATATTTTTATAATGTCCTAATGCTCTAGTATGGATTCCATCTTCTAAAATATAACGTTTATCATCATCTGGTGATAAAGCTTTTTTATTAACTTGAATTGAATATATCTCATGTTTATAACTCCTGATTTGATTCATTGTTCTATAATGAACTCTTTTATTGAATAAACAATCTTTATAATCTTCAAATGATATTTTCTTATTTACAACACATTTCTTAATACCTTTTGATTTCTTACAAATAGATATCTCATTTTTATGAGAATACATTTTAGATCTTAATCCAATAAATTCTGTCATAATAACTCCATTATTTTCATCTTTCATTTTACCTAATACTTTCTTATTTACTCTAGGTATATTGAATCTGTTATCAACAGGAAAATCTGAAGTATCGAACAGATCAATCATTTCTTTCATGTCTTCATAAAAATCGTCTGTTTTAATATTATATATAAGACTGTCTGTGTCCATGTACATTAATTTAAGATCATTTCCATATTTCCGTTTCATAGTATTGTAATGAAAATCGTACATTAAATGTTTCGATAAATCTAGAATACTCATTCCTACATAAATCGGTTTATTAAATTTAACTTTTGTTTTGTTCATATGAATTGCTGATAGATTTTCATCAAATATTGTTCTTCCTTTAAAATTTGGTTTTGATATTAATTTCTCAACTTTCCCATAATTATTACACAATTTCACATCAATTCGTTTTCTTATATTTTCCATAGTTTTTCCAAACACTGAATTATTCATTAATTTATAGAAATCTTTTTCAAAATCATTTACAGCTCTAGTTCTCATTTTTGTATTGAGATCAATATATTTTTGTAACCAATTCGATTGTTTAAATTCTAATACCCTATGAACTTTTTTTAGCTTTAATCCCATATCCAAACATTGTTTTAAATTTCTGTAATGAATCACATATTTTTCTTTATCAAATAATGTCGTTAATAATTTTACATGTTTTGAATTACCTGGTATTCCATTTTCTGGAGCTAGAGGTAAATCAGAATGATCATCATGTAACTCTTTTGGATATTCAAGATCAACTTCTAGTATATAACCTTTCTCTGAATCATCATCTAAATTTTCTATTTCTTCTGGTTTTATCCATTTAAATCCTCCATAAGGTAAATATTGACTCATCGCCCAACCATATAAATTATTTGCATCTAAATACATTAAATAACTAGATGGTAGATTTTTATCATATTTTTTCATATATTTATTATTTGCTTTAGAATATCTATTACAACATTGAGATATTCCACCACGAGTTCCTTTTTCCAACATCAAAATCATATCATAATCATTTAATAATTCCAACTCGATTTCTGTAGTTTTTAACATTGCATCCCAAGATAATCCTGGAGCTGTAAAATACCAAGCTGGATCAAGTTTATAAGTTTTTAAACAGACATCTCTAAAATTTTCAAATATATCAGACAATATTAAAACATCTGATTTAACATATAAATCTGAATACTCTCCTAAATTTCTAATTTCAAATGTTTTCCATACCTTTTTTGCATGTTTATAATCGTTTTCAGAAATATCACAATCATTCAATTTACTATAAAATTCTTCGATTGAAGGTAATTTTGACTCTTCAAATTTTTCTTCTGAATCCATGTAATCATAAGGATACACACCTTTTCTCGTAATCAAATCTAATTTTTCATCTTTATAATATTTACTGGTTTCTCTAAACATAGATTTCAAGAATTTATATTCTTCTAACTTTTTACCTTTCATTTCTTCAGGAATTTTTCTTAAGTTCGTAGATAATGAATCTAAACTCGAAGCCATAAATCTGAATGAATCAACAAATCTAATTTCTAATTTATCAACTTTCTGTGTGAATGAAATATATTTTTCTTCAGTATTTGGAATTACCTCAATATTTTCTTTAAATTTCCCCATCGCTTTAACAAATAGATGTGCATCATATCCAGATAAATTATGAATGAATACTGGAACAAAGGAAGGATTTTTATAATTCAAATTACAAATTTCATGAGCTGGACCTCGATATTTTCCAGTTAAATGATCATGATCTCTTACCTTTTTTCCTAATATCCCAATAGGTTTTTCCCCATATTTCTTATAATTATTCCATGTTATTATATCCTTTTCACATATATGACAAATATCAGTTTCCTGAAAATGTTTTTCTTCTTCAAAAGTCATCTCCAACGGTTTAATTTCTTCATAAATCTTTTGAATATTTTTAACTTCCTCATGAATCATTTCTACAAATTTATCAGTACAATCAGATCCTCTATATACTACAGGTTGTTTGTAATCATAATTTTGATATTTTATATAATAACAAAAACTATTTGGTTCATGTTTTTGATATTTCATAGTATAAGAACCTGATGAATCAGGTTGACAATTATCAATTTTTTTAGTTAAACATTCAAAATCTGCATATATTACGAAAGGAACTCTTAACGATCTGTTATAATTTTTGAAATTTAAATATTCACCTTTTTTCGGCATTTCAATTTTTACCGCCGTTTTAGTTTTACAATCAAGTTCATGATTTTCTAATTTTTCAGCTGAATAATAATATCTTAAACATCTTTCACATGGATAAATTTTTACTTTCATATTTGTTAGTTGTGTTTTGATCAATCGAGAAAGATCTTTAATCCAACAGTAATGATCATTTTCATTATCTTTAATATAAAATAAATTTACATGTTTATCTAATTTATGTTTTGTAATTCTTAAAGGATGAACAGATTCTTCATACCCATATACATTTATAGATATATCGTTTTGTTTTTCAAATTTACTAATATCTTTAAAGGAAACTGGGAAGTTGATTCCATCAAAATTTAATTCATCTTTATACATTTCATATTTTGTAACTCTTTGAGGATCCTTGTCTACTGGATGTAATGCTGATAGAACTGACCACATAAAACATTTATTATCATTATTTTTTACATTAATAATTGCTTTTTTAGATTTTATTTTTTCTGGTAAATCGATATATGAAGAACCTCTCAATGGATTATATTTATTGATTCGAAGTTCTAAATAATCAATACTTACAAACTCCCATCCTGAACCATTTCTTTCAAAATCATCCATTTCTTTTATCAATTTCTCAATAGCACTATCATAAAATGTATTTAGATCTGAAGATTGTAATATGATTTCATTTTTAGTTTTAAATGAAAATTCTCCCAGAAAATAGTGTGCTCCACCAAACCATTTTACTTCCCCCCTTTTTTTAAAGGTAAGGAAAAATTTAAGATTAACTTTCAAATCCATATTTTTTACATTTTCAGTTATCTTATCGATTATTATATTTCTTTTATCTTCCAAGAATTCTCTTGGATGAAAAAATCCTTTCATATTCCTAACTATATAGGTTTTTAATCTTGATTCATAAGCTGTTTCAATTTCCTGAATTTCTTGTTCATCATTAATGTTTACTTTCTTGTGTGCTAAAGATTCAATATGTTTCTCTTTATATGATTTTTTATAATATTTATTACAATCATCACATTTGATTTGTTTTTCCCTAGGAGGTTTAGGTTTTGAAAATAAACTTGGATGGAAATTGAATTCATTTATTGATGTTTTTTTGGATTGATTTATCGATTTTTTAATGGATTCATTTATTAATCTCTTTCGGTTTTTCTTTCTTTTTTCATCATTAGTGATCAACTTAATAAGATCAGATTTATTCTTTAATTTTGAAAATCCTTTAATATTACGTGATCTACAATAATCTTGTAATTGTTTCATCGTCCATAATTCAAAGTTTTTATCAGGTTTTGGTCTAGAAAACAAACTAGAATCAAAATTGAATTCATTTATAAATTTCTTTTTCTCTATTTCATCAATAATATGATTTATAAGTTCATCTTTCTTATTATATTTAAAATATCCTTTAATATTGTGAGATTTACAGTAATCTCGAAGGTTTTTGAGAGTTTGACTTCTCAGTTGGTTCTCCATTTATTAGAAATGAACTTTTTAAATCCTGCAAATTTTTCCATCCTAGAAAATAATTAAAATTATTTAATATTTCTAAATTGATTCAAAATATATTCTCTAAATTCATTTTTCTTTTCAATTATCTCAAATGGTCTCATCTCTAAAAATTCATTCCACAATTCTTCATTTCTTTTAGATTTTCTTATTCGAACATTATGTTTAATTTCTAATAGATCTGCAATTTTTGCAATAAAAAATTTATATGGTAGGGCTTTTCGTTTATAATTTTCATTAAAAACTTCAAACACTTCTTCAATTTTAATTCTATCTTCAGGTTCATCTATTAACTGTAATAAATGTTCATGAAAATATCTCTGTCTATATTTAAAATTATTATGAGGATTTCTTGTTGGTGGATAACAACTATAACAACGATTATCTAATACCGATTGTTTACAACAGATCTGACAAAATTCGAAAGGTTCTAATTCCTCCATTTATTAGGAACGAACTTTTTTAGATCTTACAAAATTTTACATCATCATTTGTTTTAAAATATACTCTCTAATAGATTAATTTATATTCAAAGTTATTCCATATTTTCACCATTCTCTTAGTTTCCTTAATTTCAATATTATTTCCTACTTTTAAATAATCTGCAATCTTTTTTACTAAATATTTATAAGGTATATATTTACCTCTATAATTATTAATAAAAGTTTCAAATATTTTTTCAATTTCAACCTTATCATTAACATTTTCTATTAAATTATTCAATTTTTTACGAAATCTATTTATTCTATACGATTTACGATTATATTTACCTATTTTAATGTCTGTTACACAATTATAACAATTATTATTTAATACACTATACCTTCCACATATACTACACATTTCCATTTCTCCATGATCCAAATTTTCATCTATAAAGTTTCCTTCTGTATCCGAATTTTTTAAATCGTCTCCATAAACTGAAGTTAATTCAAATTCGTCTTCGTAATGTGGAGGTAATTTAAATTCTTCCATAGATTCTTTTTCTTCTAATAACTTAATTAAAACAGATTTCTTCATGTTATAATAATTTTTTATTTTATACTGACTTCCCAAACGTCTTAATTCAACTATTTTTTTATCACTTAATTTTTCTTTAGTTTTAGATTTTTCTAATATTAAATCAATTAATGATTGTTTTCTCAGTTTAGAATAACCCTGATATTTATTTTCTTTACATATTTTTTGTAAATCTTTAACTGTCTTATTTTTCAGGTCTTCCATTTATTTAGAAATAATTTTTATCAATATAAAATTTATCATCGAAATATTTTGTTAAATATCTTTTCAAACTCAAATATTCTCATTTTAAACCTCTGATTATTGATTAAATTAAAATTAATTCTACATTCATAAGGTATTTCATAAATAGTTACAAGATCATTAAATCTTACCTTCTTCATTTTATAGTTTTAAAAAAGTTAAAGGTGACAGAATCGGTCACGTTAAGAGGTAATGAGAAATCTACTGAAATATATCAAATTCTGAATGTATCAAACCCATTCCTAAATGTCTTTTAATTTTCATTGCATTCGTTGTCAAATATGCCGCAGTTCTTTCTCCTATATCAGCATCACTCGAAATAACTCTTTCCCATGCTTTATTTTCTAAAATTTTGTCTGCGATATGTCTATCTGATACTTCTTTATGATCTCTATAAGATATATCATGTTCTTTTGCAGCTTCATCTAATTTATTAATTGGTTTATCACCTCTTTCCAATCTTTCATTTAATTTAGTACCTGGACCTAAATAGTTATAACCCGGATAATGTAATTCGAATGGTAATCCACTTAATATTTTATTAAACAATCCAGATCCTATAGTTTCATCCTTAATTATTTTATGTGGAAGAGCATTCACTAATCTTATTAAATATTCAGTTCCTTTTCGATCATCAATATGTTTTTCTAAAAGATTTGTTAAAAATCTGATAATACCGACTTTTTCATTATGAAAATTATTATCTCCAGCCAATTCTGAAGCATATATTAAATTCAATCTTGAAATCAATTCATTCAAATTTTGTATATACATAACAGAATGTTCATTATAATTAACTATTCCTCTTCCGGTAACCGGAATTGTCTTTAATTCTTCGTATATAGGTTTTAATAAATTTTTATATTTTTTTGATTGTGGAGCTTTTGGTCTATTTGTTGACGAGTTATTTTTGTTATATAAAACCTCACTATTAATTAAAATTTCTTTATAGGTATTAAATTCTTCTTGTGAATATAATTTTTCACCTTTATTATCAAATAAGTTTTCATAATTTTGTGTTAAGAGAACCCATAATCCTTTTGTTCCAATATATTTTTTTCCATCAATAATTAAATCATTTCCATCTATATTAACTTTATTCTTTCCGATTTTAAAAAATAATTTTTTTTCATCGTAAGTAATTCCATAATGTTTATCAGTTAGTTTTGGTAAATATGTTGCTCCAAGAGGACCAATTATTTGACCGATAACAGATGATGAAATATTCAATGGAGTATCTGATTCATTTAAACTGTCTTCACTTAAATCCGACTCGTCTTCTGAAACTTTTTCCATTGGAACAAATGTAACTTTCTTTTTCTCTTTTGAAAAAGGTGTACTTTTTGCAAGTGGTGTATCTTTATCGTATAATTCTCGTTCAAAAGATGTTTCTTCTTCTGAAGGTGGAATTTCCATATCTGCTATGTTTCTTGTAAACGGTACAAGATCTGTAATTAATGTTTTATTTTGTTCTAACACATTTTTTATACTCTTGTCGACTTGAGAAATCTTTTCATTAAAAGTATTATCAAGTTTATTGATTGCACTCGTTATCGGTAAATATTCTTTACCTTTTAAATCTTCTTCAAGTATTCTTTGTTTTCTGGCATGTTCAAATTTTTTAATTAATCTATCTCTTATCTTAATAGTTTGTTTTGGATCCATTTATTATATTAAAAAGTTCAGAACGGTTTAACTAGATTTAACTATGTTTAACATTTCGTTAAGTTTATTTGTCATGAATCAGACTTAAATATATAATATTATTAACATTTTCATTATTTAATAATTCATGTCTTTCATTCCTAATAGTTACATTTATTTTTTGAATTTTATGAATATCGTTTCTAATTGGAACATAAACAATTTCTAAGGGTTTTTCTGAAATCTTTGATTCAAAAGGAACATTCGGGAAAAAACTATATACTAAATCAGTTTCTTCATGTATGTGTTCATTAGAAGAATGACTCACTAAACTAGATTCGACTAAATTACAATGAATTTCGATAACATCAAAAGGTCTTAATTTAGGTCTGAATTTTCCAACATGTACTGTGTTACTTGCATAATCTGTTGAAATTTCATTTTTAGTTGGTATTTCGAAACCAAAAATGTTTTTAAGATTAACGTCCAAATCAAATGGATATGGTGAAAATATTTTTACTTTTCCATAATTATTACTTTTTATATAGAACTTTTCGTTTGTAAGTTCTTTCTTTATTAAGTTATCGATTTCTTTTAAACTCCAAAATCCTTTTTCAATTTTAATATGTTTTCTTGATTTATTAATATCGAATGAAATGAATGAATCTTATTGTATGTTAGGAATGTTATTATCCGAATAAAAACCAACAAGACCTATTTTATAATTTATATTTTCGTCTAGAAATATTGGATGTGCTAATTTCAAAGTCAACTTAGAAGTTTTACCAGTTATTTTTAACAATTTCATCTTATATAAATTACTCTATTTATAATGGAAAAAAAGTATCGTATAAAAATTTACCACGAAGATAAAAATAAGACTAACAATAAACCTTTTCCATTACCATTAAGATGTATAATTATCGGTAGTAGTGGTTCTGGAAAAACAACTTTATTAACAAATTTTATTTATGGAGATTGGTTAGATTATTCTAAATTATATGTATGTAGTAAATCTTTAGATCAAGATATTTATCAAGAAATGATTGAGTTGTTTAGTGATATTGGAAATAAAATAGGAGAGGATGTAGGGTGTTTTTATAATGATATTGAAGAAATGGAAAATGTAGATACTTGTGAACCGAATAGTTTAGTTATCTTTGATGATATTATATTTGAAAATCATGAAAAAATTAATGAATATTTTGTTAGAGGTAGACATAAAAATATTTCTTGTATTTATTTAAGTCAATGTTATAGTAAAGTTGATAGAAAGTTTATTAGAAATAATGTTAATTTTATTTGTTCTTTTAAACAATCTCTTCATTACACTGAAATGATATATAAAGATTTTGCTGGAAGTGATTTTTCATCCTTTGATATTTTTAAAAAAATTTGTAATGATTGTTGGGAGGATGATTATGGTTTTCTATCGATAAATACATATAATAAATTAAACAATGGAAAGTATATCCATAAACTAGAGAAATTTATCTATTTTAAAGACTAGATTTTATCCTATAATAAATGGTACTTATATATTGTGTAAAGTGTAAAAAACAAACAGAAAGTAAGAATTATCATGAAGAAACTTCTAAAAATGGAAAACTCATGGGTAAAGGAATTTGTGAAATTTGTGGAAGTAAAAAGAATACTTTTTTAGGTCAAAAAATGAAAAAGAAATGAGTGTAAAAGAAGGAATAATTGAAGAAATTCATAAACCGGTTAGAAGAAATTTTGAAAGAACAAAAATTATAACTCGAGGAATAAATGACCTGTGGCAATCTGATTTAGTTGAGATGAATACTGGAAGTTTAAAAGGAATATCAAAAATTAATAAAGGATTTAAATATATTTTAACTGTAATAGATACATTTTCTAAAGTTTCTTGGGCAATTCCTGTTAAAGATAAAACTGGTAAATTAGTGACTGAAGCATTAAAAAGTATATTGAACGATAAAAATAAACCAAAAAATTTACAAACGGATAACGGAAAAGAATTTTATAATAAAGAATTTCAGAATTTAATGAAAGAATATAATATCAATCATTATTCTAGTTATAGTGAAATAAAATCTGCTATAGTAGAAAGATTTAATAGAACTTTAAAAGAAAAAATGTGGAAAGAATTTTCTAAGAGAGGATCATATAAATGGATAGATATTTTAGATGACTTAATTAAAGAATATAATAATTCCTATCATAGAACTATAAAAATGAAACCTATAGGAGTTAATAAGAAAAATGGAGAAGAAGTATTAATGAATATTTATAATGATAACAATGTTAAAAATGAAAAACCAAAATTTAAATTAAACGATTATGTAAGGATAAGTAAATATAAAGGAATATTTGAAAAAGGATATACACCTAACTGGTCTACTGAAGTTTTCAAAATAAATAAAATAATAAATTCCATTCCTATTACTTATAAATTAAAAGATTTGAAGGAAGAAGAAATCGAAGGTAGATTTTATAAAGAAGAATTAATGAAAACCAAATATCCACATGATTATCTTGTTGAAAAGGTTTTAAAAAGAAAAGGGGATAAAGTTTATGTCAAATGGTTAGGTTTTGATAATTCACATAATACTTGGATAAATAAAAAAAATGTTGTGAATTAAATTTCTTTTTCACTGTGTAATTCCTCTATTTTTATAATTAGATATTCCTCACTAAATTCTTCATTATTTATTCTAAAATAATTACCATGAAATTCTAAATCATTTTTTAATTTTTCTTTTATTCTAGAATATAAATTAACACTATTTGGATCATAGAATTTTATTATCTCCTCACAATCTTGATGTTCTAAAACTATTTTATCAACAGCTCTTTTTAAATATACTTTTTGACATCTTATAACATAATAACTATATTCACATTCATAGTCGTTTAACTTAAATAATAGGAAAAAATGTCTTAATTTTTCATCTTTAGTTTTAGGTACAACATCAGATTTGATATTTGTTATTTTATTATTTAAATTTTCAATTTTTTCATCTTTCTTTTTTATAATTTTGTCTTTACTGTATAATTCTTCCTTCAATTTATACTCCCCTGTTTTTCTAATTGTTTTGATAACATTGTAAACCCATTTTTGAAATTCTTTTGCTTGAGGTAATTTCGATTTCATAATCAAAGAATATAAACCTAATTCGTTAATAAAAATAGTATGTGCTTGCATATTTGAAGAGTGCTCTTCTAAGGAGCACCCTTCTAAAATAAGATTTAGATTTGTTTTATGTTCTTCATCAACAAGATTATATGCTTTGGTTATTTTTTTATACTCTAATAATTCAGCAATATCTCTAGCTTTAAACCAAGGATCGTTATTTTCATCTAAAATCATAAATATTTCTTTATTATTATAGTTAAGTTTGTTGTTCAGAATATTTAGAATCCCCTCCATTTATTAGAAACGAACATTTTTAAATCCTGCAAAAATTTCCAGTAGAAAGAATTTATATTCTTTTTTATTCATTATAAATTAAAGAAAATGAGTGAGTATAAACCTTTTAAAATTTCACTAACGGAAGGTCAAAAATCTAAAATTATTGGTGCTGTAAAAAAGAAAACTGATGTTACAATCGATACAAAAAAAGGAAATAATTCAATTTTGTTAACTCAAAGACAGATCGATAAGATTAACAGAAATGCTAAAGACGGAAAGGGAACTAGAATTAAATTAACATATAAACAATTAAGAGAAAATGAAAAAGATGGTGGAATACTTCCTTTAATTTTTGCAGGATTAGGAGCTTTAGCTGCTTTAGCGAGTGGAGCAAGTTCTATTGCAAGCTCGGTTATTGATAAAAGATATAAAGATAAACTAATAGAAGAACAAACAAGACATAATAAAGAAATGGAAAAGAAACAGGGAGGAAAACTTGTAACAGTTAAAAAAAAAAAATAACTCCTTTATCTAATTTTGATATCGAGAATATCGTTAAGAAGTTAAACATAAAACATTTTAGAGGAGTTTTTATGAAAGATGAACTTCCGAAACATCCTAGAAATATTGAGTGTGGAATTGTAAACATTGATAATTCTTTCGGAAATGGTACTCACTGGGTTTCTTATTATAAAAATGGAAATAAAAAATATTATTTTAATTCATATGGAAACTTACATCCATCAAAGGAATTAGTTATATATTTGGGAAAAGATAATTTAATATATAATGAAGACAGACTTCAAGAAATTAATGATCCACCTATTTGTGGACATTTATGTTTGTTAGTTCTTAAAATGTTTTCTAAAGATATGGATTTTAATGAAATTTTAAATATAATAAATAGAAAGAAATGGAATCTTATTCAAGAGTTATTTTAAAATTTGATGTTTTAGGAAATCAAATTGTTTTTCCGGAATCTGGCGATATTGATGAAACGAAATTAAAAAGTGATATTGTAAATGAACTTTCAAATTCTTTTAGAACAGAATTCTCAACATTCCAAACAAAATTAAAAGATGATGAAAATAAATTAAAGAATGATTTAAAAAATGATTTTAATAATAAATTAAAGAATGAATTAAAAGTAAAAGTTGATGAAATTATCGGTTCATTGTTTACATTTACTAAAAGTTATATTGGTTTTAATAAAAAAAGACTTGTCAGTGTTTCAGAAGGAAGAGATAATAATGATGTAGTTATTATGAAACAAGTGAAAACGATGATAGAGAAGGCAATTAATGAAAATAAAAGAGATAAAAGAACAACTGATACAAAAGAATTTGAAGAGATCATCGATGAGAAATTATTTGAATATACAACTAAAGAAGATTTAGATGAAAAGATGAAAAAACTCACTCAGGATTTAATTAGTGATGTTATACCAGTACAAGTTGATAGTGATATAAAGAACAAAATGGAAGAATATTTGACAGAAACAGAGTTAGAAAAACATCTTCAAATATTTTCTGACACTTTATATAATGGTTATTACCCACAAGTAGAACAATTTATGAAAGATTTAAACAATAAAATAGAAGAACTGGAAAAAAACATAACGAAAGAAGAATTTCTTAAAGAAATAGAAATAATAAGAAAAAATTAAACACAAAAGTATCAGAACTGCGAAGAGAACTTCATTATATTGCTTTACCTTCCGAATAATATTATTTCCTAAAGTGGTGACAATTTTGAAAATTAAAAAGATTTTTTTCTTAATAAATGGAGACAACACAAAATAATGATTGGGATGAAATATCTTCATTTCCTGGTTTAACAACAGAATTTTTAATTGTATTTCAGAATAAATTAAATTGGAAACTTGTTTCACAATACCATCCGTTTAAATTAGAAGAATTAGGAATGTTTTCAAATAAAATAGATTGGAAAATCATTTCGAGATATCAGAAAATTGATGAACAAAAGATCGAGTTTTATTACTCATTATTTGATTGGAACATTATGTCTTTTTATCAAAAGTTTTCTCCAGATACTTTAATAAAATATAAACATTTGGTTAATTGGATAATAATTTTCGAAAGAACTGATATATCAAATGAATTTAAACAAGAACATTATGAAGAATTTTCGAAATATTATAAAAATAGATTTAATGTTGATACTGTACCTTCATTAATAAATTATGTTTTTTAAATTTTCAAACCTCGTCACTGAGACGGGGTCTAATAATTATAAACTAGTTTTTAAATTATAACGATTTTTTATCTTAATAAATGGAGATGTATTCAAAATATAATCCTAATATAGAAAAACAACAATTTAAACATTTTTTCCCATCGAATAATACCGAATTGAATTTTAATAAAGAAAATCAGAGAATAGAATTCTTAATCGATGTTGGTGATAATTTTTTAAGTTCCCATTTTCAGTTTGTTATTTCAGGTTCTTTCAATGCTAAAGATGGTGAACACTATGGTATGAATTCGGGAACTAAATTAATAGATAATTTTATTCCTTTCTTATTTCGAAGTATAGAAGTAAAAAAACATAACAAATTAATTGATAGAATTGAAGATCCAGGTATTATAAGTACTGTAAAACATACGATATCACTGTCTCAAGATGAAACTTTGTCTAAAATGAATGGTGCAGTGAAATGTGATCATAAATACGGAAAATTTAATTATTGTGGAACCTTAAACGATTTAGGATTAGGATATTTTGGAGGTATAAACATACCAATATACAAAGGAGGATTTTTAATAACATTTCTTAGAAACACTGATGATGACGGGATTTTTCTATCACTTCAAGCAGATGGAAAGTCTTATGCACCTACAGGTAAAATTACAATAATTGATTTTTATTTACGTGTTCCTATCATAGAGTATTCAACACCTTCAAAAATTGAATTAATTAATGAGATGGACAAGTTTGGTGGAACACAAGAATTTGTATTTAAAACTTGGGAGTGTATTGAAAAAACTGGTATTATGGGATCAAATTTAAGTTTTGATATAACTAATATTTATAGGAACATTGATAAACCGAAATTCATAATTGTAGGATTCCAAACATCGAGAAGAAATGATCAAAAGAAAGATCCTTCTAAATTTGACCATGTTGATGTTAGAAATATTAGAGTTAAAATTAATGAAACATATTATCCGGAAGAAATGTTAAATTTAGATATTAAAGAGAACAATTATTCATTATTATATGATATGTATAAAGATTATAAAAGGTCTTATATCGGAAATATGAATATGCTTTATGGTCCTGATGATTTCATAAAAAATAGACCTTTATATGTAATAGATGTTAGAAAAGGACCAATTAATATTTCAAATAGTAAAAATAATATTATTCTGAATGTTGATTTTCATAATGTAGTTCCTGGAGGTACAAATATATACGTGGTTATTTTATCTGAGAAAAAAATTAGATACGATTTTCTTAAAAACGATATATTAGAAGTTTAGTATGTTAGCAGTACAGATAATAGACAAAGTATGTTCTCAGAATAGATGATAGAACTTGTTCATTTTTCCTCTACCCTTGAAATAGAAGGAGGATAAAACAACATGATAACAACCGTCAGTAGTTCTCGGGAGTCCGTCGAGTTTAGTGTAGAGCGATCATGAATTATAAAATAGATAAAATTATTAAGGATTCAAATACATTAATAAAAATTCTAGAAGAATCTAAGAAAGACTTCGATGGAGTTAAAAAAAGAGTAGTAGTGTTACTAGTGTAGTAGTGTTAGTGTAGTGTGGTAGTAGTAGTAGTAGTAGTAGTAGTACTAGTGTATCCAGTAGTGTTAGTAGTAGTAGTAGTAGTAGTAGTAGTGTTAGTGTAGTAGTAGTAGTAGTAGTGTACTAGTAGTAGTAGTAGTAGTAGTAGTAGTAGTAGTAGTAGTAGTAGTAGTGTAGTAGTAGTAGTAGTAGTAGTAGTAGTAGTAGTAGTAGTAGTAGTAGTAGTGTACTAGTAGTAGTAGTGTATTAGTAGTAGTAGTAGTAGTAGTAGTAGTAGTGTAGTAGTAGTAGTAGTAGTGTAGTAGTAGTAGTAGTAGTAGTAGTGTAGTAGTAGTAGTAGTAGTAGTGTAGTAGTGTAGTAGTAGTAAATGCAATGTATGAAAAGAAGAAAGAAATAGAAAATATGTTCCAGTTATATCCCAATATAAAAAAAAGAATGGATGTAAAAAATACAATCAAGAGAAATTAATCACAACGAGGAAAAACTGTGCAGTATTGTTTGGAGCCGAGCAATCCAAGGACATTGTTCGAGCTCGAGCAATCCGAGGTCAGGTGACGTATGTACAAGGGAAACTGAAGCCAGATTGCATCTCTACAAATGACCTTTTAAATTATTCCAATGTTTTCCTCATGTTAAGAAATAAATACATTTGTAACAAATGGAAATAATAATTAAATTAATTATATAATATTTTTACTTTTTGGGGGTGATCCCAATTTTTGTATCGTTTTAAAGAAATATGTTAAAAATATGTATTTTTTTTTATTTGTTAGGTTTTAAAGAAATATGTTAGAAAATGTATATTTTTTTAAATAAATTAGATGTTTGAGATAAAAATGAAAAATCCTACAAAAATCGATGATCAGGTTTTTTCGGGGAAATAGGGAATTTTGAAGACTGCGCCAGAAACCCTATTATCCCTCTACTCCCGTGGTCTAATGGCTAGTGCCTTGGATTCATAAGCGGGAGATGGTGGGTTCGATTCCCAACCTCCGGCAGGAGTTTTATCATCCCACGGATCGCTGGTAAAATTCCTCGCTGCACCCTGGATGTCGGCGCTAATGACCTAGATGTAGATGCGCCGTAAAAAAAATAAAAAAAAAAAAAAAAAAAAAAATAGAACTTCCGACTCGCAGGAACTGCATCATCTTAGCGCGGTTCCGTTCTTATCCGAAGTGCGATTAGTAAAGGAATAGTAGCAGCTATCGGTAGGTTTTGATCTGTCGTTAAAAATATAAAATAAAATCTCAAAGAGAAGGAAGCTTAAAGAGCCACATATGGAAACTGACAGTTTTCTAAACGGATGGGACTCTCCCGTCATCGCGACGCTCACTCTAGGAAAACTCTATTACCAATATGATTCTTATTTTCTCAGCTTTAATGAAATACTCATTCCACCGTTAAATAAACTTAAAAAACAAAAGTGAGGTAAACAGTGGCAAAAACCCGTTTAAAATAACAAAACTAACACTTTCGTAGTTTTAAGCACTTACTTCTCCGACTGACATTGCCCCATCGAAATTTGCTTCAGAATCTTTTTTTTTAGAGAATTTAGTAAGCTTTTGAATGGTTAAATCGTACTTCCCACGATTTCTTAACTGTTTTGAAGATATTAAGGGGGGGAAATGGTGCTAATACCTACCGATAG
>OX328123.1:152333839-152538839 GCA_946811695.1 Gonocerus acuteangulatus | reverse complement strand
ATATTTCCCGTGCTGTTTTTCCTTCGACTACAACTATACAATAATCACCTACCCTTATAACGTTGACTTTGTTTATAACTTGCTTATTACAGCCATTTTCATGTTTTATCCCTAGGTCATTTTTGAACAATCGCTCTTCTTCTTTAACTTTTTGCGTAAACTTCGATCTGGATTCTTCTCATATTCTTTATTTGTGGTTTTATCTACCTGACTTGCCTCAATTGTTGACATTGATGATGGTTTACTTACACATGTTGATTCTACCCAGCTCATGTTAGTGACGTCCTTCCTTCTTCAGGGTGATTGGTGGAGTCACCATCTTCGTCAGTCATGGAATTTCTCACTTTATTTTTCAGACGAGAAGTATTTAAAAGTTATTTCTTGTAGGGGATTTTTCTTCTTTCTTGTTCAATCTAGCCTTGGCTCTTTCTTTCTTGGTGATTTCAGCTGTGTTTTTTTAATGCAGGACTTGCCATATGGTTGACGCTCCATTCATGAACTTTTAGCTTCCAACCTTCTTCAAATATTCCGAAACCCGATACATCCATAGGCTGGATAATGTGAGAAGCATTTGGAGGTACCGCTAGTTATAACCACTGTACCACAAATAGATTAAGAAGTTGTTTGACCATTTCAAATTGCAGAAAACTATTATAAAAAGTTGTCCGTCAACATTAGGAACAGAATGTAAAAATTAGGAAAACATGTTGTCAACTTAAGGTTCCAGTCATAACAAATTGATAAAATCAGGATACATGAATTTCTAATGAAAATCTCAAATAAATGTTTTAGTATGCATCACTGACGACCGTTTTCCTAAAGTTGACATTATTGTAAAGAAAATGAGCCCTGGTTGTTTATTGTGTACCCAATGTTGACACTGCAATAATCTCAAGATTTTTTTTATTTAACGTAAGTCGAACCTTTTAACAGTCCTTAATTTAAGTATCATAGAGTTCATAGAGAACAAAAAACAAACAAACAAAACAATTAAATGCACGCATTACAGAAAAACATTCTTAAGAAATATTCTTAATCTATTATCAAATTCATTAAGTGAAGAGAGCAGCAGGAGTTGACTCGAGGATTTTTCATACTAAAATGGCGGCAGATGTTATTAACGGAGACATTATTCTTCAACAACTGTTCTTTCTTTTGGATGCAAACTTATTGAATTCTCTTGAATCTAATTGTTATTTTTCAAATTTAAATTTGAAGTGTCAACGATCGGGTCATTTACCCTAAAGGGCTGCGAGTCGTTTCATTCGCCAGTAAGGAACGGATTAAAGGTTGTTATTTTTTATTCAAACTTTAGGTTATGTCAAAAAAATCTGTTGTCTTGTGGACCAAAAATGTTTTAATTTGATTGGATGAACTGTCGATGGTGACTAGTACGCTGAGCTCGGCTTTTGTCGGTTCTGCCTTTCCTCTTGTTATGGTTTACTGCGCATAATCCAAGGCTGCTTATACTCTTTATCATGGGCGTATATAGGAAATAATTTCGGGCGGGGGGGGGGGGGGCTGAGACCATTTCCGGTGTATGGAATACTAGCAATTTAGTTCTTGGAAGGGGTTTAGCCAACTAAAACGCTATTACACTCAACATAGAATTTTTTTTATGAACTAAATGATCTTATTTAATTTATTTTTAAGGGTTTTATAAAATTTTTACCGATCAAATCAAAATTTTGGGGGGCTGCAGCCCCCTCAGCCCCCCTTATATACGCCCATGCTCTATTTACAGCCTCGGTAACATCTTCGGTATATTTCTCTTTGACACCTACCAGCCATTAAAGTTTTGAAATAGCATTTTATTATTCTGCAGAATATAGGATGAATTGTAAAATCTGTGCAACTTAATTGTTTTTTTAATGTTTAGTTCTACATTGAGGTTTGCTAACCACGATAAAGAAACGAATTACATTTTCATTTTCTGCTGTGTATGAAAATATTAAACATTTTTGGGGTAACTAAAGATTCTGTTGGTTAAATCCGAAATAGATATGTCCGATATTTAATGGAATATATCAAACCATATTTATGAGAATTATAAATTTAAATTTTGGCCCATTCATAAATGAATTACATTATAAATTCAACAGAGAAATGTGAAAACACATAATCTGTGAGTATGGTTCGTCAAGGGTTGCGGATGGCTGCAAACAGAGCCCGCTGTTTGCCATTTGATTCAGGTTAAACTGTCCACAAACAAACCGGACCCTCGCTGATCAGTCATGCTAATGCAGGGGCCTCGCCTTGTTGATTAACTCAGTTTTAGAACGACAACCACCACATAGCTTTTAATTTGCCGATACAAAGCTGTCCGAATTTCCATTGAAATCCAATTAGAATCACGAGTCATTTTTTAATCCTTGCGGTCGTTGGTACGTCAGGCCTTCCGTTTACTCCTGACTGATCTGAAATCCTCAACTAAAATTTTGGTTATAATTATATTGTAACTTGATGAAGATAATCAATAAGAAGAAGGATTCATGAAAACAGAATTGAAGAATGTATTTTTTAATAATATATAACACAACTGAACCGTCTTCTTTTTTCGTTGCCAAGCAACCTTACTCCATAGCATATGAAATATACAACAGATTCGGAGACCCGGTAGCCGTGAGGGTTAAGGCGTGAGCTCTTAACACTCCGTGCCAAAGGTCGTTGGTTCGATGGCTTTTCTTTCGTAAAATGAAAAGGCATCACCCCTATCCTGGCTAGAAAAGGGTGGTAACCTATAGATAACCCGTCCAAAATTCGTAGTTAATAATAAATGGACGTTAAAATTTAAATAAAATATACCACAAATTGTAAATAGTTCTAGTGTATTGGAACAACTTTAAGTCCATTGAAACGATAACGGATGTTACAATCGTTGTTACAAGGCTATCTTCTTCGTTTCTAATATAACCTTATTTGAATGTCAAGCAAACAAAACTAATAAGGTGATCGCACATGATTACAGAATCTCGATAGGAGGTACTTGTAAATGCATTCAGTATTTAAATATTAAGCTTCATAGGATTGCCATAACCTTATACAATTGGAAACGCTCACCAATATTCCAATGGGATTATTTCATTTTGGTTTCATTCTTGACTGCATTTCAAGGGAATTTAATTTTGTAATAATATCCTTTATGTCACCTCATATCTTACGCAGAATATGTATACTCTCATATAATTTCGCTCAGGAGTTTTTTTTTTTTGGATGCTACAAAACACAACAACTTCATGTTTTTCGTGAGGTTCGAATAGAATAAGGAAAAACTTGATTGGAATCCTAGTTCCATATGATATTTTGGTACTTGTTCATTAACGGGGGGCCACTTAATTTCGAATATTTTTAAACAATAACATTCAATTTCTTATAACCACAGGCAAGTCATAACAAACTCACATTATAATTTTATTGTAGGAGGACTAAAATCCTTTATCGTAGATAAAATGGCGGCAAAGACGATATCCAAATGCGGCTACCTTTGTTGTCGGTAAATCCCACAGTTTATTTATTACAATACTTCGCAACTGCGTGCAGTTCAAACTAGAGCGATGTAAAAAGGTAATAGAAATACACAACTAATCGTAATCGTTGGGGGCTCACTCGAGAAAAGTAAGAATTTTATAGGTAATCTATAGGTTATCACCCTTTTCTAGCCAGGGTAGAGCTGACGCCTTTTCTTTTTTCTAAAGAAAAGCCACCACCCCATAGTGGGAATCGAACCCAAGGCCCTTGGCACGGAGTGTTAAGTGCTCACGCCTTAACACTCACGGCCACCGGGCCTCCTAAAATTTATTTATTAATTAAAAGTTTCGCAGTTTTTAGCGATATACTCTATAACAATAAACGATGATTACATGATTACAAAATTAGTTACACAAAAAATGATGATTACATAAATGATAATAACAGTGATTACAATAAATGATGATTTAACAATAAATGGAGATATGATGATTTGACAATAAATGATGATGATGATGACATGATTACAGAATTCATACACATACACACACATATATACATATGCGTATATTATTGCACTATATCTATATTGTTTATATTTTCATTATACGGCGCTAATGACCTAGATGTAGATGCGCCGTAAAAAAAAAAAAAAAAAAAAAAAAAAAAAAAAAAAAAAAAAAATTACATTATACATTATTATTATCTATAGACTTATAGCGTACATTATTATATCTATATAATTATTTTATTCATTAATATTATTATTATTACATTATTCCTTATTATTATACATATACTTATATTACA
Source organism: Gonocerus acuteangulatus (assembly GCA_946811695.1). Taxonomy (NCBI): domain Eukaryota; kingdom Metazoa; phylum Arthropoda; class Insecta; order Hemiptera; family Coreidae; genus Gonocerus; species Gonocerus acuteangulatus. Next base: position 152,534,561 of record OX328123.1, on the reverse strand, counting down.
CATTATTATTATTGCATTACTCCTTATCATTATCCATATACTTATATTGCACATTATTATTACATTACTTGTTATTATTGTTATTGTTTTTCGCTACACAGTAATTTACCAATCAAAATGTATTTAATGCTGCAATTTGTTCATAGCAAACAGTTTAGTTTGTGTCTGTACTGTTTATGTTCAGATTTAGTTAATGCTTGAAATAGATTGGTGTAATGTTATTCTCAAAGATAGATATATCTGCTTTTCAGATTACCTGTATAAATAATGTTAGACAGATACGTAAATAGAGGATCTTATTATGTGACGATACGTCACATAATAAGATCCTCTATTTACGTATCTGTCTAACATTATTTATACAGGTAATCTGAAAAGCAGATATATCTATCTTTGAGAATAAAATTACACCAATCCTGGTTAATCCTCCTAAAATTTTAATTATAATTAATGTACTAATAATATAGGTATTTTTTATTGTAATAAAAATCGGTCAAGCCGTTTCGGAGGAGTTTGGTCACAAAGACTGTGCCACGAGAATTATATATTACTATTTCATTCTTGAAACATTAATAGAAATACAGAATCGGAATAAAAGCCTTGTGTACGTGAATTATAAACTATCCCACTTAATTGAACTTTTATTAAGTTCAGGAATTGCTAGATGAATGGAGAGTAATTCAACTTTAATTACTGAATTTACTTTCCGACTTCGGTATAGAGAGCCTTGATAAATTTCCCTAGAACTAGTTGAGATAGTGTTAGGAATTTGAAAGTAACTGTGCAAATTCTGCTCTTCATTAATAATAATTAAAAGACAAACGGTTCTGTGGTTTTGAATCAATACTACCACCAACGTATATTCAACTAAATCAGAAATTTTTTTTTCATTTACTCTACTGTCTATTAGTGTTTTATATTTTATTGAAACCTCATTTCATTAGAGAATTATGACGAAAGATTAATTTGCTATTCAAATTACCTTAAACAACTTTAGTCCATGTATTAAAGTATCAGTACCATATAAGTTCTGATGGCTAAAACATTTTATTTTCATCTTATGATAATTTTCTTTTGATCAAACAGTTTCACTGATTGATTTCTTTAAAATAAAAAATCCCTCCCTGTCTGAGCGCGTCTGCTAAAACTCGAAAACGTGGAAGATATTTTTTAGCAAAGTCAAACTAGCTCCGAAAATAGTGTTGCTTAAGAAAATTGGTGGAAGTCTGGAAACGGTTTTATTTGTTCAATTAGGTGACGAATATCAATAACTAGCCGAATACCCGTGCTTCGTCACGGCAGATAAGTAGTTATTTTATTGCGTTAAATAATGTATCTGCAAAATTAACTCTACTATATAATTTTGTGCAGTTTATTGTAGCATGGTCCCCGCCATACTATAAGTTATTCATCAATTGATAAGTAATCAAAGTATAATGTTTCTTGACTCTGGGGCGCTACGGACCAGTATGAAGGAACAGATAACCTACCTAACTAGAGATAACCTGTTATCTATAGGTTACCAGCATGGGCGTATATATGGGGGGACTGAGAGGTCTGCAGCCCCCCCCCCCCCCCCCCTGAAATTATGATTTGATTGGACAGTATGTCTTAAAACCCTTAAAAATACATTAAATAAGATGACTTAGTTTATAAAAAATATTTCTTTTTGGTTTTAATAGCGTCTTAAGCGGCGGTCGCACTAGGCTGCCTAGCAGCCCCTACTAATAAGCCGCTGGCTAGCAGCACCAGCACAGCGGATAGGCTGCGGTCACACTAGGCTGCCTACCAGCCGCTACTGAACAGCGGCTACCTTGTGAGTAGCCGCTTATTCAGTTCCGATTTTGCTTAAAATAACCTATACAAATAAAATAATAGCATGAATAGTTCTACTCTTTTACATTTTTTAAGAGCAAATCGATCAAATTATTTTAATTATTAATTTCCTTGCAGTTTTTTGCATATGCGTGATACTAAACTACTTAAAATACAAGAAAACTTATCATTTTCTTCTTTTGGTCTGATGCGGAAACGGGATACAGCATCCCTAGTGGTAGATGTGAGAAGTAATATCAAGGCAGAGGCACTTCTAGCGGCAGTTTGCCAACTAAAGTTTCACTGGAAAATTCTATCAAAAAATAGTAAGAAGTAATCCCCTCTTACGATAGACCGATTTAGTTCATTTTTACGACACTTCTTTCTAATTAGATAACAAAGATGTATTCTGAGTTTCGTTACCATACAACAAAAATTACTGACGCTATGAGCGAATTAGTATTTTCGCTCCAGAGTAAACCCCCCCCTCCCTCCTAATCAACGGATTTAGTTTATTTTTACAATGTAATTTTCTTTTTACATGATCACAACAAATACCGAGTTTGTTTGAAATACAACAAAAACTACGGCTGGCATGGACAAATTAGCGTTTTGTCGCACACACACACACACACACACACACACACACACACATATATATATATATATATATATATATATTAACGGGTGTCCTTTCGGTGCCTACTAGGTAGGATCGATAAAGATTTGAAGCAATTTTTCAACAACTCCGTCATGAGTGCAACCTCAATAGCTACTTTCCTTCGGATGAAAGTGCTAAAACGAAATAAAAATTGATCGAAATAAAACAATAATAGAACTATTATAATATTTATTTATTGTTTAAATTTTACCTTCCATTATCATTAACTAAGAATTTTGGGGCGTTTTATCTATAGGTTACTACCCTTTTCTAGCTGGGATAGGGCTGATGCCTTTTCTTTTTTCTAAAGAAAAGCCACCACCCAATAATGGGAATCAAACCCACGACCTTTGGCACGGAATGCTCTCGCCTTAACACTCATATTATAATATAAATGATAACACTCACTATTATAATATAAATGATAGAATATTTAGAATAGAATATACATGGGCGTATATAAGGGGGGCTGCAGCCCCCCCCCCCCCGAAATTTTGATTTGATGGTAAAAATGTGTCATAAAACCTATAAAAATAGATTACATAAGTAATAAGTATGTAATAAAATCACTTAGTTCATAAAAAATATTTTATTTATATTGTAATAGCGTTTAGTGGCCTAAAAATATTAAAAGTTGTAAATTGTTAGTATTCCATACCCCGGAAATGGTCCCAGCCCCCCCCCCCCCCCGAAATGATTCTCTATATACGCCCATGAGAATATATATTTAAAATTGGCTGTCCGGGGCTAGCGAGGAGATCACTTGACCGCCAGCGCTGGCAAGCAGCGCAAAAAAGTTAAACATGTTCAACTTTTGACTTTGGCTGGTAATCGCCAGCCCGCTGGCAATTCCCAGCCTCTGGTTCTGGGCCGGACTTGCTTGCTGGTAATTCCTCAGCGGCTGGCTAGAAGCGGCTGGTAACTAGCCTAGTGTGACCGCGGCTTTAGGGGTTTCCCGTGGTCTAGTGGCTAGCGCGCTAGATTCATAAGCGGGAGATGGTGGGTTCGATGCCCACCGGCGCACAGTGTGGTATAGGACTGATGTTCTTGGCCAAAAATATTTCTGATGCTTAATTCATTTTCTTTGATTATATAATCTGAAATAATGGTCATATATGATTTCAGTAATGGGTTTTAAGGCAATAATATGATTTTGTAGTTTTAAATAATTTATAATTGTTAGGTATACTAAGTATATTTCTAAGAAGTTACTATAAATGTTAACAGATTACGCACACATCTCACAGAGATACGCCTACACACACTCACCCACCCACGTACACGCACACACACACACACACACACACACACACACACACACACACACACACACAGACACACATACACCGCTTCCTTGAAATGTCTCAGAAAGTAATGCCAATTTTTAATAAGCATCCTTGTATTTATTTTCACGGGATGGGAGCTAGCTTTTTTTATATCCTTCAATATATCACCAGCTTGAGTATTACTTTCAGAATTGTATTTATGTAGCATATAGCAATTCCACTGCCGTCTGTAGTAGCATGTAACTTTTCACCTTTACTGTCTTCGACTCCGCTCACTGGATTCTTCGAACCTATAAAATGGTTGCCAATGTCTCATTTTTGCCCTTGGTAACAATAATCTACCCTGAAGCCACACTTCATTTTTTTTTTTTTTTTTTTTTTTTTTGTACAAAAGTATCTTCTTTTTTATGCACTGCCATCCTGTTATTAATTAACTGTGATTTAAAACGACAAAAATGTGGGTTGGATTTATTTTATTTGTTTTTCTGAATAATTTTAACAAAGAATTCTAGGCAAATTCTTTTTTTTTTTTTTTTTTTTTTTTTTTTTTTTTTTTTTTTTTTTTTTTTTTTTTTTTTTTTTGCGCAGTGGCTTCTGAGGCCATTAGCACACCTAGTTGTACTTTAAAATCAAGTATTTTTTACCCATGATGTTAAATACATTTTGTCTAGTCATTATTTTGAGTCCAGAAAGCAACAAAAATAAGAAATGTATTCATGAACTGTGACATTAACTGGCACGTACATGCACATCCGCGCGAATCCGGGATTTCTGATTATATATTCTTAAAGCTGAATACTTCCTTTCAATTTTGATGTAAAAACAACAGGTTGGAAATGCTTGGAAGTATAACAAAAACCTTCGAGTTATGTCAAATTTGACTTTAAAAAGGTCAAAAGATTTTATATTTTCTTTTGTGGTTAAACTAATTAAAAAATGGCCTAAATATTGCTAAACATCAATAAATGTACTCTCCTTTATCTGCCTTAGATTGCTCCATTGCCAAAATTGCTATAAATAGGGCTCAATGAAAAAGTTCCTGGCTGCACCCTGGATAGCCAAGATTTGTTGATGCGCCGTAAAAAATAAATAAATAAAAAAATAGCGACTTATTTGCCTAAAACTATTCCAAGTTTTAAATTGCTAGTATTCCATACCCCAGAATTTTCCCATCCCCCCAAAATTATTTCCTATATACGCCCATGGTTACCTTGAAATTTAAAAATTTATGTTTCTCACATGCCATTTGGAAACTTCCATTAGATTTGCGAGCATGACCAAGAGGTGTTCTGCCTGGGAATGCTGATGGGTGAGGAGGCTGTGCAAGGGTTCGGGATATTATTACCTCAGATGGACCATTACCAGGTATAGCGAAAAATCTACGGGGGACAAGTTGAAATGAACCGCAATTAAAATGGTGATTTTGACCCTCATAGCGTAAACTCTATGAAGGACACTTTATTTCTAGTAATTCAAGAACTCCCATCATAGTTTAAATTAACCTCAATTAAAAATAATACTATGAAATAGATAAAGTACGGTAACAGGTGTTCTTTTATCGTTCTAGCAACGCATGCTGCGTAGCCTTGCCTGCTCTAACAAACTAAAACTTTAAACCCCTCTAAAAATACTTAAAAATTCGAATATAAAAAAATCCTTTCTTAGCGAGTGTCTACGTTCTATAGGGAGTGTACATGCAAAATTTCAAATTTTTCTGCCGAGTGGTTTGGGCTGGGCGATGATAGGTCAGTGAGTCAGTGAGTGAGTGGTATATGCTAATGGCCTAGGTAGTCGAAGCACCCTAAAAGAAAAAAAAAAAAAAAAAAAAAAGTAAGTTTGTTGTGTTTCGTAAGCTTTCATGTAGGTCCAATTAGTCGCCGCAAGAGTCCAAATCTCCTGTTCAGCTCTTGTCTTTTTAGTCGTGTGTGTGGGTTCCATGTGAGTCTGCTGTTTAGTAGAAGTCCCAGGTAACGCACCTCATTAGGTACAGGAAGTTCTCTGTTGCATATGTATACAGGAGGGCAAGTGCTCTTATTAAGAGTAAATGTTACGTGACAGCATTTTTCAGGGTTCACTGTGATTTTCCACTGGGTGCACCATTTCTCGACAGACTCAAGGTGCTCCTGTAATTGCTGGGAAGCTGTAAAGGGATCGGGGAAAGAGGAAAAAATGGCTGTACCATCGGCGTAGGTTGTTATATGTGTAGATGGGTGGGTAGGGATATCTGGCGTATACAGGAGGCAATGGTCCTAGGATGCTGCCTTGTGGGACGCCTGAGGCTATGGGTCGAGAGGACAAGGTAGTGATTTTTAAAATAGGGATTATTTTAGCTTTACAAAATTATCCCCGGAGTTGAGAATGTGATAAATTGTTCTGTGTTCGGCAGAGAGTTTTCCTCATTGGATTTTAAAAGCCACGTGGCTATTAGATTTTAATAAAAAGTCATCCTATAAGCTGTTTTATTTTTTATTTATTTATTTATTAAAAGTTTCGCAGTTTTTAGCGATATACTCTATAACAATAAACGATGATTACATGATTACAAAATAAATGATGATTACATAAATGATAACAGTGATTACAATAAATGATGATTTAACAATAAATGGAGATATGATGATTTGACAATAAATGATGATGACATGATTACAGAATTCATACACATACACACACATATATACATATGCGTATATTATTGCACTATATCTATATTGTTTATATTTACATTATACGGCGCTAATGACCTAGATGTAGATGCGCCGTAAAAAAAAAAAAAAAAAAAAAAAAAAAAATAAAAAAAAAAAAAAAAAATTACATTATACATTATTATTATCTATAGACTTATAGCGTACATTATTATATCTATATAATTATTTTATTCATTAATATTATTATTATTACATTTATTCCTTATTATTATATATATACTTATATTACACATTATTATTATTACATTATTCCTTTTCATTATCCATATACTTATATTGCACATTATTACTACATTGCTTGTTTTTATTGTTATTGTTTTTCGCTACACAGTAATTTACCAATTAAAATGTATTTAATGCTGCAATTTGTTCATAGCAAACAGTTTAGTTTGTGTCTGTATTGTTTATGTTCAGATTTAGTTAATGCTTGAAATAGATTGGTGTAATGTTATTCTCAAAGATAGATATATCTGCTTTTCAGATTACCTGTACAAATAATGTTAGACAGATACGTAAATAGAGGATCTTATTATGTGACGTATCGTCTCAGTTTGTTAAATATATTTGTATTTTTTAAATATGTGTATATCTTGTCTATATACTGGCTTTTATCTGAGAGTAGTTCAGTCATGTTGTCCGGTAAGTCATAGTTTTCTCTCAGCCGACATTCAGTCAGGATGTGTTTTATTGTCAGTGGGGTGTTACATACTTCACATGTCGGTCTGTCCTGTCTCGTCATGAGGTGTACGTGCGTCAGCCGTGAATTCTTAGGCGGCATAAGACAACTTCTTCTCTTCTCTTCTGCCTTATGCTGGATGACCATTTACCGACTGTTTGTTTAATTTCTCTTAGTTTGTTGTCTATTGTCATGGGCCAGGATCTCTGCCACTTCTCTATAACTATTTTCTTGGCTTCATTCTGCATATCTCTGTACGTTATGTGGTTTATGTCCTGATGTTGTTGTTTTGTTGCAGTCTTGGCAATTTTGTCGACTATTGTATTTTGTTCAATGTCTTCGTGTCCTGGGAGCCAGTATATTGTTATCAGTTTCTTCGTGTCGTAAATCCTTTGTAGTATTTGTATGTTAAGTGGGTTTGGATTGTAAGTGTTCTGTAGTCCTGTTATTGCGCTGAGTGAGTCAGTACATATCGTTATCCTGTCTTGTGTTACGTCCTGTATGTTCTCTAAGGCGAGTAGAATGGCATGTAGTTCAGCTGAATAGCTGCTTGTAAGGTCTGGCAGTTTAATGCTGACGGTCTTTTTATCAATTACAGCTGCTGCGGCCGTGCCTAGTGAAGTCTTAGATCCGTCCGTGTAGATGAATAACGTATCTGTATTTTTTTGTAGATGTGCTTTGAAGTTGTGTTTGTAAGTATGTGTAGATAAGGGGTTTTTCTTTTTAAATTTTGTCAGTTCCAAGTCAAATCTTAGGTTGTGTACAGTCCATGGTAGGTAAGTCGGTGAGGGTCTAACGTAAAGTTCAGTTCTTTGTATATTCGTGCCATGGGAGTAGGATTCGTATCTAACAAGCAATGGGCGTTGCCTAGATGGTTGTGTTTGGTATTTCCGCACCTTTACTTCGTCAGTCCGTCTAGGGGTGCATGCGCTGTTCATAGATGCAGATTTTAATGTGAATTTTAAACAGTTTAGCATACGTCTGAACTCCAGAGGAAGTTCTCCACATTCCACATGGAGACTGTCGGCCGGGCTTGATCTAAAGGCTCCAGTTGCAATCCGTAAGCCTAAATTTTGTATCGGGTCTAGTATTTTAAGTGTACTGGGCTTGACAGAAGAGTACGCAACACTTCCGTAGTCCAGAAGGGCCGTGGTATATGCACGGTATAGTGTCAGCATTACACTTCTGTCTGCACCCCACTTGGTATTGCATAGAATCCTTAAGAGATGTAAAGATTTTTTACATCTATCAACGAGACTCTTTAAGTGGGGAACCCAGGTTAGTCTAGAGTCAAATATGAGTCCTAAAAATTTAATTTGGTTAGTCAGTTTAATTGGGGATTTTTTGAGAGTTAATTGGATTTGTGGGATCTGTCTCTTTTTGGTAAAAATGATACTTTGAGTTTTTAGGGTGGAAAGGTTGAGTCCGTTAGTATCGCTCCAATTCTCGAGTTTATCTACTGTCTCTTGTATTAATGTAGTGGCATATTCAATATCTTTTGTTCGAATGTACATAAGCAAATCATCCACATACAGACGATATCTTACTGGTGGTGTAATACGCTCGCGGACGGTGTCCATAGCTATTTTAAAAAGCGTTGTACTTATCACACTGCCTTGAGGCACTCCGTTTTCTTGTTGGAAGATGTTGGAAGCAGTGGTTCCAACTTTTACACGAAATGTTCTATTCGAAAGGAAATTTAATACAAAATTGAGGAAATTTCCTTGAATATTCCATTCGGATAATTTTGATAGAATAGGTCGGCGCCAAACTGTATCATAAGCTTTTTCTACATCGAAAGAGACGGCTATTATGGATTCCTTATTAATGAACGAGTCTAATATTTCACTTTCTAATGTAACTATGTGGTCTATAGTCGAGTGATTCGATCTGAAGCCACATTGATACTCTGAAAGGAGTTGATTCTGTTCCAGGAACCATAGTAGCCTCTTATTCAATATTCTCTCGAAAATCTTAAATATACAGCTTGTCAGAGCTATTGGTCTATAATTATCAGCTGGTCTACAATTATAAGCTGTTTTATTAAAATTGTTTAGTAATATTCTGTAGGGGTTAACGTATTACAAAGTGAATTTTATCTTTATAAAAATATCTGTTCCTTTCCTTCATTATTTTTGGAAATCAAAATAAATAAATGTAGTTTTTAATTACTCAAGAGAGCTTCAATGAAACTATTCACTCATTATAGTGCTGAAGTTCTTTCTAACAAGTTTGATTATAATGCTAAAGTTCATCCTCGATCCAAGAATATTAAGCAAATTCAGGAGTAAGTGATCCATAAGTGAAGTGATGACAGAGGTTTTCTCTCCCATCTAATAGCAACGTTTTCTGTGGTTCTCTGACCTCTCTTCAAATCTGGACATCGGCCGAAGCTCGTTTAGGCCCCTCTCGACTTATGGCGTTGATCAAGGATGTTATCGGGAGGCAAAGAGCTCAGAATGATCATATTGCCAAAATTATTTATATATGAAGTTCTACAGAAAGAAATATAAATGTCCGTCACGCAGGAGCTGCATAACTAAGCACTTTCCTCAGAATTTTGGTAGTGTAGACTGCTTTCCAGAACAATTTGCTTAAAATATCCTACATAAATAAAATAAAAACACGAATAGTTCTCTTTTAATTTTGTAATGAGTAACTGTTCAATTATTAATTTTGTAATTAATTTGCTTCCAGAGTTATGTTTACACATGGTACCTTCTACACTACTTAATAAATACAAAAAACTTCATATTTTCGTCTTTTGATCTGACGCAGGAATACGATACAGTCCCTCTAGTGGTAGAAAGCGCTCCTTGCGGCGGCCTTGCGAACCTGCGTCTGGCGGGCTAATATATTACAAAGTAAACCCCCCTTTCCGATTGACCGATTTAGCTCATTTTTACAACACTTCTTTCTCAGGAGTTACCCACGACGTATACCGCGTTTCGTTACAATACAGCAGAAATTACGACCGGTATGAGTATATAAGTAATTTGGGTCCGGAGTAAACCCCCCCCCCCTCCTAATGAACCGATTTAGTTTATTTTTACAACACATTTTTACCTGTAGATTACCGCTACGAGTACCAAGTTTTGTCGAAATATAACAAAAATCACGGCTGATAGTGGTGAATTGGTATTGTGGGTCCTAAGTAAACCCCCCCCCCCTCCTAATTAACCGATTTAGTTTATTTTTACATCACACTTTTCTCTCTAGATTACCTCTACGAATACCTAGTTTTGTTGAAATATAACAGATATTACGGCTGGCATGGTCAAATTAGTGTTTTGGGTTCGGGGTAACCCCCCCCCTTCCGGTGTACCGATTTTGGTGGTTAACGAACTCGTTCAATCGTTTGCTAATTGAATGCTATATACCAAGTTTCGTGACGAAAAAACAAAAACTCTGGCCGCTATCGTGTTAACAGAAACACACACACACACACATATATATATACATAGATAAATGTATAAATTTTAACGGGGGTCATTTTCGGTGTCTTCTAGGTAGGATCGATAACGATTCCAAGAAATTTTTCAAAAATTCCGTCATGAGTGCAACCTCAATAGCTACTTTCCTTCGGAGGAGAGTGCTAAAAGCGATAAACATATAATTTCCATATTCGATTTTCTTGGTTAATTGTCTTTGAGATAGAGCAATCAGACTGAAGAAGAGGGATCTGTGGAATGAACCCTAATTTTCTTTGCTGACATGCTTGCTTGCCTTTTCTTAGAGAAAGTTCTCACGTTGGAAGAATCTTCACGTTCAGGAAGCTGATCACGTAGGGTCTTTTAACTGCCGGGGCAGGTGTCCTCCGGCAATCGAATGAGCTGTCTAGAATACGCTTTGTAGGAACAGAGTCTAACTCAAGCTAGGATCTTTCAGCTTTTTAATATCTTTAATATCTACCGGGTCAGGAAAAATAGGATTAAATCTTCACGCACTATTAATCACTATGTACTTTTTTTTCTGTCTGCATGCATTATTTAGTATTATTTATAAATTAATTTTCTTTCAGAAGAAAAATTAACAAACAAACATAAATTTTAATAATTCTTTTGTATTTGTCTGTGTATTGATTATTGATATTCATCTGAAGACACGGAGAGCAGCCTATAGCTAGATATTTGTGCATGAGCGATGCCATGAGCATGTATCTCCGATGCTCCAGAGAGGGTTCTGCTGCTTCTACATATAAACTAGCTACAGGGCTGCTCCTGAGGTTGCGTAAAGTGTTCGACATTTTCAGTATTGTTCAACAAATGTATGGTATTCAACAAACCCCAAGTCCAGAGACCCTTCATTGTTAGATACAAAGAGATCCAACATATTCTAAAAACTCCTGACTCAGAAGTACTTACTCAACGCCTTCTTCCCTTTCCTCCGAGGAAATTAAACAGTTTCAATATAATAAGTAAATATGGGGTCTCCCGTGGTCTAATGGCTAGCGCCTTGGATTCATAAGCGGGAGATGGTGGGTTCGATTCCCAACCTCCGGCAGGAATTTTATCATCCCACGGCTCGCTGGTAAAATTCCTCGCTACACCCTGGATGTCGGCGCTAATGACCTACATGTAGATGCGCCGTAAAAAAAAAAAAAAAAAAAAAAAAAAAAAAAAAAAAAAAAAAAAAAAAAAAAAAAAAAAAAAAATTCAATATATTTCAATATTTATTTATTTCATTATCAAAATTTCATAGAAAGCATCCTAATTTAAAATTAATTTATCCAAATTATTTTAACGAATATCACCTCAGTAACTCTTTATCTTCACCGATGGGTCAAAGTCAGATAATGGTGTGGGAGCCACAGCTGTAATTGATGACAAGATCATAAGCAAGAGACTTAATGATAATTGTAGCATATTTACAGCTACAAAAGGCTTACTTGGAACACACACACAAAAACAAAACGACAAGAACTAAACAGACGTTACGGCCTACTTAGACGACTAATAGGTCCCAAATCAAAACTCAGTACTGAAAACAAACTAACAACCTACAAAACTATTATTTGGACATACGGTATTGAACTATGGGGTACAGCAAAACCTTCTAACATAAACCGAATCCAAACCTTCAGTCCAAAGTCCTTCGCCGGATCCTTAATGCTTCCTTCTACGTCAACTATTATATCATCCACCGAGACCTCGAAATTCCCTTTGTCGCTGAATTAGCTAAAACCCGATTCTCCACTTTTCATTCTAAGCTATCCTTTCATCCTAATCCCCTTGCCCAATACCTTTCCACTGATGCGATCCCTTCCAATCCTCCGAGACGCTTGAAAAGAAAGTGGCCTAGAGACCAACAGTAATACTTAAATAAAATATTTATAATTCCTCAGGGAGTGTCAGCAATGGCTGCCTTCTCCCCCCTATTCTTCCTTGTGCTAGTTTATGAGATATATATTTACTTATTGTATTATATGTAAACATATGTATACAGATTGTAAATATTCAATAAAAAAAAAATACAGCTGAGCTCTACGGCATCCTTATTGGACTGAACAACAATCCCAGGACAGACAGACGACTTACTGAGCACACTTCACACATCCAATAATAATAGACATTTTCAAAACTATTTACTCACATAACAAACACATTACAATATACTTGGAGACGACCATGAATTGTGCCAGAGAACATTAAGATCCCTTAGGGCTACAGATCTGTTCACAAAAATATAAATGATAATTGAAATTGAAAGAGGACGTAGAACTAGAAATAGTTGTGGATGGGTGTGTACGTCTGTGTGCGTGTTTGTGTGTGTGGGTGTTATTCAGAGTGTGTGCATTTAAAATTGCATTTTTAAGTATTTTTTTTTACCATTTTTAATCCTTACGTTATATTCTATTTAAAATTACTTAATAAACATATATTGATTTGAATACATTTTTTGGCTATAACAGTACATTCTTGGGCATATTTAAGTGTATACAGGCCTCAATGGCCTAGTGGTTGAAGTGCCTTATAAAAAACTCCCTAGCAGATTCATATGCAAAACTTGCTGAAAGACAACCTAAGCTCGACCTATCAATCACAGACGAAGACTTGACCAATGCAATCAAACAAAATATGTTAAATTATTGGCAAGACAGCTGGACTCGACTAACCGACAATAAATTACGTACAATCAAATCTATTACTCAGGAGTTGACATCCAGCTACCGAAACAACAAGCGAGAAGAAGTTGTACTTGCTCGACTCCGACTTGGCCAAACAGGACTAACACACGAATATCCCATGACAGGACTTAAAAAACGAACGTGAAATATACGCAATAGAGACTTTATCGTAAAACACCTACTTACGGAATGCAGAAGACGACACAAACTTAATATTCCACATGACATGAACGAATTGTTGAGGGACAGCAGCCAGTACGTAAACACAATATTCACCTACTTACAAAACAATAAATTATACAATCTCAATTAAATACACCTGCTGAAAACCATTGGCTTTCTGGCATATTACATTTCCATACCTCAGTTTTCACACCTCACGATGCTGGTTCATTTGACCATAAAGGTACCACCTGCTAAGAGTGAAGTCGCTATAGTAGTGATCACTTAATAATAATAATTCTTCAATACTGTGTTAAGGCCTATTCACGCTAGACCGTGCCGCGTCCGGGACGGGCCCCGGACGGGGCACGGACGGGACACGGTGAAACAATCACACCACTGTTTTTAATGGACTAGTTCACGCTAGACCGTGCCGGGTCCGGGCCGGGGCCGTGCCGAGCCCGTGTCCCGTCCGGGCCCCGGTGAGAAAGGCACGTAGACATTCTTTCCCGTCCGGGCCCGGCCCGGGCCGGCTCCCTCTTTTGTTTTTTTATTGATTTATTTAACTAGCTGAATCCGCGAACTTCGTACCGCCTAAATAGCTACGAATCTTCGGAAATAACTACGTGTTTATTCGGGGAGTGTCACAGGATGGTTTAAAATCGTCTATCAGATGTCTGTCTGTCTGTTTTTTCCTTATACAAATACACACAGTTTGGCCAATTTTGACTACACTTTGCACAAAGGTAGGTTTTTAACCGGAAAGTGGATTAGACTAGGTCAAAATCTTCAATCAGCTGTCTGTATGTCTGTTTGTTCATTATAGGAATGTACACCGTTTGACCAATTGTGACTAAACTAGAGACACAGACGGGTCTTTATACTTGAAGAATGTTAGGCTAGTTCAAAATCGTCTATCGGCTGTTTGCCTAACTGTTTATTCCTTAAACAAATCCACATGATTTGACAGTTTATGATCAAACTTGGCACACGGGACAGGTAGGTCTTGGTCCGGGAAATGGCATAGACTATGTCAACATCGTCTATCAGCTGTCTCTCTGCATTTTTGTGTCTTACAAAAAATTCACACCATTTGATCGATTTCGACCATCATTGGCACACAGGTAAGTATATTTCCGGGAAGTACCACAGGCTAGGTCCAAATAGTCCATCAGCTGCCTTTCTGCATTTTGTTCAAAAATTGACAATATTTGACCGTTTTTGATCAAACTTGGCACACAGGTAGGTCATAGTCGGGGAAGTGGCCTAGACTAGGTCAACATCCTCTATCAGCTGTCTCTCTGTATTTTTATTCCTTACACAAGTTCATACCACTTCAACAATTATGACCAAAATTGATAGACAGGTAGATAAATTCTTCCAGGAAATGGCATGGACTAGGTCAACATCGTCAATCAGCTGTCTGGCTGCATTTTTATTCCTTACACAAATTCACAACATTTCATCGATTTTTACCAAAATTGGTTCACATGTAGGTATATATATCAGGGAAATGGCATAGACTAGGTCAACATAGTCTATCAGCTGTCTGTCTGCATTTTTATTCCTTACACAAATTCACAACATTTCATCGATTTTTACCAAAATTGGTTCACATGTAGGTATATATATCCGGGAAATGGCATAGACTAGGTCAACATAGTCTATGAGCTGTCTCTCTGCATTTTGTTCTGTACCCAAATTGAGAAAATTTGACCGATTTTGGCCAAAATTAGCTGACAGGTAGGTCTTGGTCTGGGAAATGGCATAGACTAGGTAAACATCGCCTATCAGCTGTCTGTCTGCATTTTTATTCCTTACACAAATTCACAACATTTCATCGATTTTTACCAAAATTGGTTCACATGTAGGTATATATATCCGGGAAATGGCATAGACTAGGTCAACATAGTCTATGAGCTGTCTCTCTGCATTTTGTTCTGTACCCAAATTGAGAAAATTTGACCGATTTTGGCCAAAATTAGCTGACAGGTAGGTCTTGGTCTGGGAAATGGCATAGACTAGGTAAACATCGCCTATCAGCTGTCTGTCTGCATTTCGTTCTACACAAAAAATGACCACACAGGTAGGTCATGGTCCGGGGAATGCACTGGCTAGCTCAAAAAGATAATAATGCAATTTAAATTAGTTTATATTTGCGTTAACGAGGAAAAAAAAAGAACCCACTTTTCTATATTCCCATACAAAAGATTCG
Organism: Gonocerus acuteangulatus; assembly: GCA_946811695.1. Taxonomy (NCBI): domain Eukaryota; kingdom Metazoa; phylum Arthropoda; class Insecta; order Hemiptera; family Coreidae; genus Gonocerus; species Gonocerus acuteangulatus. The sequence continues at coordinate 152,518,911 of OX328123.1, read as the reverse complement.
CAATAATACTTAAAAGTCAATTTCAAATTTAATACCATACCACAAAGTTTTAGTGTTAGTGGAGAGGTTCAGGGAAAGCAAAACAATTGAGTGACGTTAGTGTACTCAATTGTAAATATGTCAATATTTGAAGGGCTCATTGCCAAAGGTGACTATCCCGAAATTAGAAAATGCTTAAAAAATCGAATTTAAAGTAAATAGAATCTAAAATACATTGTGTTGGTGACAAAAATGATTTCAATTGGAGCAATTTAAGTCAATTAAGTCATTAACAGTAATGTTTTTCAGATTTTTTTAGTTATTACTAGTTTTTGGCACTCAGCCCTTCATTTATACGATGGTAACATTAGCCAGAAAGAAATTGTCTATAATTAAATATAAATTGTCTGTGGTAAAATGTCACTTGAAATGTAAACATCTCTTTGCTGTGCATCTATAATATTAGTAAATCTAAAAGCCACAAGTTTCTATAAAATTACTAAAGTGTTGTGTGTTTGTGACTTACTAAATATGCCTCCTATAAGGCGTCGGACAAATTTAGGCAGATGAACCCGAAATGCAAAGAATCAAATTAAATATAAATGTTATTTTACTGCCCAGGAACGTGAAGATCGCAATAAACGTGAAAGAATTCGGTTAAGACAGACTCAAGAAGCGCGACATTCGACTAATAATGGTGCAAGTTTGAATCGAGCTGCTGTGAATTCATTACAGTGCCTGCAGCTGTGTTGCTATTGGACCTATGAACTCAGTTTGACTATAAACAAATTCCAGGGGCAGTCATTATGTGTTTGTGGTATTCATTTAGAAAACCCATGTTTCTCGCATGGTCAATTTTATGTCGCCTTTTCCCGTGGTGGAAAAACCATCTGCTCTGTTGGTTTACGCGTCAGGTAATCAAAGAAAAATTATCGCGTACCATAATAAACTACAATACAAATGAAACTTAATTTAGAATAGGCAAGTAAAAGTAAAATGTAATATAACAAGTAGATATAATAATAAGTAATCGTAATTTTCATTGTGATTTTTTATTGACTATTAAAAGAATTTTAAGTGTTTTACAATTTCTATTTATTTTACATAATTTAATCGTTGACTTATCAACTTTCTTTTTTTATCTTACTAGTAGACATTGTGTCCCGAATAACAGAATAAGAAATAAATAAAAGAAATTCAAACATGCAGTAAATATTTTAGTCTAGTACCATGATTCTATGTAACCAAACCAAAAACTTGATGTAACAACTATTTTTCCGATTTTCTTGGAAACGGTTAATGCTATTGCTTTATCCGGTTCCAGTCATTTACTAGCTCAAGAAGCCTATAAAACGAGTACTTACATGCATGTGATGTAAGCGTAAATTTTTTTCGCGCGAATTTCGCTTCAAAAACCATGTTCTGTTCGTTAACAAACTTGATCTTTCAAATTAGACGAACGATTTTTATACCAAATTTCATGAAAATCAGATCATTTAAGACAAGGAAACCGCGAACAGACATATATATATATATATATATATATATATATATATATATATATATATATATATATATATATATATATAGGGGAAGGTGTTGTACCTTTGACCATTTTGCACAATTGAATTTTTTTCAGCTTGAATATTAATGGTAAATTCATTTTTTTTTGGTTGTAATTAGTATTATATTGTTTATCATATATAATTTTTTCAAGGTTCTAACTTTACATTTAATTTTTTTTATTAATTCATAAAAAATAATCGTACAATGGTCAAAGGTACAACATGTAGTTGTACCTTTGACCACGGGGTGTTGTACCACTGACCACCTAAAAACAACACAGCAGTGCAGAAAAAAAATTGTATTGAGTAATATTATAAATAATTGTAAGTTTAATAAATACAGGACATGGGTGTAAGCATAATAAAAAGCTATTATTGATATTATGTTATGCTTAATATGCTGAAAAATCCAGTCCAATCGATAAACGTTTTAACTGTGAAGCAGATCCACTAGCAATATTAGGGTATGGAAGTTTAGCCACAATGTCTTCAACATCTATATCAAACAAATTTTCATCTTCTCTCGTAAACATGTCACTTAAAGTTTGTTTTTTCAAATATTGGATCTTAAACATTGGACATTTAATACCACAGATCTCTGCGACTAAATATGTAATAGTCTTTTTACTTTTATTTTTAACTCCTTTTTTTCAAATTGTTGCTGGTTCGTTGACTTAATTCAGGACATTCATTAGACAGATAAACGTCACTTTCTCCTGGAGAAATTTCGGTTTCAGTATCAAAATCTGAATTGTTATTAGAATAATTTTCTTTTTATTTACCACTTTTTAAGGAAGGGGTTCATTTGTTTATGGTTTCTTACGTTTAGAGTGTGGCTTTTGTTTTGTTTTTTCACTTTCAATAGTTACCTTTACAGGAATATCTGTCGGAATACGAGTTTTCCCTTTAGGCCGGCCCCTATTTGACATTTTCCTAGTCTGCACTTTTCGATGGCGTATTACAACTTCAAGTGGAACGATAAGGGGCGATAGGATTGAACTGCTACACTGAGGATTAATAAAGCCAGCTTGAACTTATTAATTTATTATTTTTTAAGTTCTTTGAAAAATTGAAGCAACCAATATTAATTTAAAAGATATTGTAGCAGAAGAACAAAAAAAATGAATTATGTAAAAATCGCTCAGGTGTGTTGTACCTTTGACCTGGTCAAAGATACAACACCTAGTCGTGGTCAGAGGTACAACACCCTGGTAGCGCAAATTATAAAGCATGCTAAAAATGTTAGGGTTAAGATAAATCAATTTCAGAAGCTACACCATGTTTCTTATTGTAATAGCTCCTTTGTCAAATGATTTCCATCTAAAAAGAAGTAATACAAAAAAAATTATTAGGCAAACCGTTATCAATAAATAACTTACATTTTTATAATAAAAATGGATAAGTATTTTTTGCAAGAATATTCTTTGACTTGAACTATCCAAAGTACGTTACACAAGCCCTCTAGTGAAGGAGCTAAACACTAATCACACCAAAATTTATAAAATGTTGCTACGTGCCGCGACAGCCCCGGTGGTCAAAGGTACAAGACGGTCAGAGGTACAACACCTTCCCCTATTTATATATAAATATATATATACATATACTAGCTGTTACCCGGCGTGCCATGCTACACCTGCTTTCTTTATATAGAACAGCCAAAATAAATTAGGAACAAAATAAGTATTATTAAAATATAATAACACGGATCTGTAACTGTTTTGAGCCCGTGACCTCTCAACTGTGATTCCTAGACGACTTTGACCTACCCTATCACACCCACGTATCAAGACATACATGTATGCCAACTTTGGTAAATATCGATCTAACGGTGTGGATTTGTATAAGGCACAAACGTACAGACAGACAGCTGGAATTTTATTTGACCTAGTCTAGGAGATTTCTCGAATCAAGACCTATCATCAATCTAAGTTTGATCAAAATCGGTCAAACGGTGTGGATTTGTATAAGTAACAAACAAACAAACAAAATGACAGACAGACAGAGATATATGGGAGCGAGGTTAGCTCAGTGGTGGAGTACTGGACTAATAAGCTGGAGGCCTGAGTTCAAATCTCGAGCAAGCACTAAAGATTTTTTCTTCTAATGTGTTCGTTCATGGGTTGAATTCGGCCTCCCTGACCGTCCCTAGTCCAACACAGCATTTAATTAATTTAAAAATAGGTACCTTGGTTGGTGCTAATGACTCTAACAGTCGAAGCACCTAAGAAGAAAATTAGGTAGCCAGAGCATAGTACTAACCACACTATCTCCCTAGTATGCCGTATGGTCATGAATCAGATACCTCTATAGTGTCTGCCCCTCAGGGCCCTCGTGGCCTGTTACGGGGCTGATTTTATATATGTATATATATATATATATATATATATATGTATATGCATATATATATATATATATATATATATGCACACACAAATTTGAACCACCGTTATTTTCGGTCTCTAGGGGTTATGAAATGCAAAATTTTGTATTCGGCCCTCCCGGATTGCGTCGTGAGGTCAACCTTATAAGCGGATTTTTTCCCTATGGAGGGAGGGAGGACCCCCACCGTCCAGGTCATTCTGGAAGAGACATTCTCATATCATATAGTTTATATTAGCATAAATATGCTTTAACCGATGACTAAACTAAAAAAAAAATTACACAAACGTGTCCGCTGGTGTTCGCGCATGCGCAGTAGCCATGTAAGAAAAATAAGACTGTAATTTATACTGTAGTATCAACTGAAGCTACAGCATATTTATTTTCCTGAATTTGAGCAGAAGCTCTAAACGATTTTTCTTTATTTTATGTAATTTATTTATTAGTTATTTCCAAAGATGCATAGCTATTTAGGCGGTACGAAGTTCACGGATTCAGCTAGTTAAATACATAAATAAACAAACAAGAGAGGGAGCCGGCCCGGGCCGGGCCCGGACGGGAAAGAATATCTACTTCCCTTTCTCAACGGGGCCCGGCCGGGGCACGTGCCCCGTCCGGGGCCCGTCCCGGACGCGGCACGGTCTAGCGTGAATAATCCCTTATTCTAGAATTATTTCACTAAAATAATATTATTAATGTCATAAAAATATCCGTTTTTCTTATCACAGAGAGTAACAAGTTTAATTCCATTTTTATCTGGGGCTTCGGACATATAAACAATAAATCCACAATTATCCCTGTAAGGTATAAACTGCTCGTCAATACTTGTTTATTCTCCGATACAATATAAGCTTCTGCAGTTGGGTGAAAACTGCTATGAAAACGCATTTATGGGAGCAGTTTTTTTTTCCTACTTAGTTTTCGCTGGATGATCAATTCTAACAATTGAAAGCAAGGTCTCAAATCGTCTTTCGGACACGATGGACTGAAATATACGCCTACAAAATAATTTAGAAGTATAATTCGTAAATTTTTGTACCTGGATTTATACACCATAGCGAACATAAGATACCCAAGGAATGATGAGATACCCAAGTGTCTCTGAAATTGTATTTAGCATGTATGAATTTTCTTTCAGCGCGTAAATAGCAAATGTTTTCTTAGTCCAGTGTACCATTTTCTCAATCTTTTTTTTTTCAGTGATGCCTACTGACGTGGGACCTAATCCATGAACCTCAAGGCACATTCCTGGAAAACGATTCCCCAAGACAATAATGTTTTGTGGAGTAGTAACACGTCTTGTAGGAGGCTCTGCAGAAGTCCATTTGAATGGATGGAAATGGATACTTGAGGTTCTGCCACAACAAAATGTTGGCTTTTCTTGTGGAGAACATTTGTAAGGATCATCCATAATTGACTCCTTTCTCGTTTACAAATTCCTCATCATTTTTTTGATAATCCGAATCACTCGATGCTCCAAGGAAAAGTTCGTACAAAGGAGGATTGAGGTGTTCAGGCTGGGATGGAGAAGGAAAACGTATAATTAGGTCGTTGTCCTCATCGGACGAAAAACCTCATCATCATGAGCGAGCCCAAGTGAGTAGAATTAGCTATTTCCAGAAACAAACTTTGTTTAAAATAAATTACCCGGTCTCTGCGTATACACAGTGTCTGACAGGCACCACAACCTTGTCTCAGTAACAGTATATTAACACGTCGGCTTCGGCACGAAATTTCAGTGGTTCGTCATAGGAACGGGACGGGACACATGTGTCCCGTAGGGAATCTAAATGCTAAGTGGTACAGGACATATCGTCGATACAAATGCAAAGTATCGAATGTGAAAATCGCCACTTTACGGAGTGGTCCAACTTATTCATTACTTTGCTTTTGGACGGCCAAATAGACCGCAGATTCGAACTTTTGACAGTGGTTACTTTCTCTTTCACTGAGCGAACTTAAATTCGAGAGTTTGCCGTACATAAGTCCAAGAGCAATCAGTATAGATTGATACTGAACAATGCGTTTTTTAACAATCGATACTTCGTACTTGTATCGACGATAATTCTCCCGTAAACATCAATACATATACATAAATCTCACGAGGTCAAAAAAAAAAAAAAATAACTAGGGACCGGATTCTTAGGTTTTCACCTATTTTTTTCCTTTCTGCGAAACCTGGTAATGATCGGTTTTTTTATATGTTTGGCGTCTTGTAGTTTCAATCATGCAAATTTGGAAGAACCTAAAACAACCTATTCAGGATGATATCACCTAAATAAAGACCTAGACAGACCTAAACTTTGAAATAGAAAATACAATTCAATGAACTCATTTCCTCAATCAAACAAATTTTCTTAAAAGTATCTTCCCGGGCCCAAACGTTCTGGGAAATTTTACTTGGAGTGTCGCTTCCACCAGAACCAATTTCTAAGGATTCCCTGTTCCTCCAGAGCAACGAGAATCGTGGTTCACTCGCATTGCTATGAGCACATTTCTCTTCCAAATCTCATTGGAAAATTGGAATCACACTGGAGCTAAAAGATGCGATGAAATACTCCCCTATGACGTCTCATGACGTAAACCGTCGAAAACCTGGGCACCTATATGGTAGTTTACTGTAACAAGGGGTAATACCTATTTCAGTTTCATATTTTCCCTTTTATATGTTTCCAAGATTTAATTATGTGATTTTTAACATAGTTAAGTACCTTTCTATAGGCAGTGAAATTCTTCCTGATGTTTCTTAGAAGTTGCAACTCTTTAGGAGAGAAGCTTAAAAATCTCCTTTACATATATGTTTTAATTGTTTTTTGTTTCATGTTCTTATTTATTTATTTTTTATTAATATATGTTTTATTAAATAATTTACTTAAATAATAATAATAATAATTTTTTTTTTATTTTCTTTTAAACATTGCTTTATTTCTAAAATGTATTTTATTTAAATAAATTTCATTCACGTTGTTCTTTAAATAAATATTTTGTTGAATTTGGACAACTTATTCTTTTCTTAAAATAATAACTCCTGTTTCCGTTTTGTTTTTATTTTCTCATATTTTTTTTTTCCTTCTGAATATACTATTCTATAAAATAATGTTATTTGTTGTTTATTTTTGTGTCACTACATATATATAATTTTATCAATTATAAATTAATCGAAATTATTACTGATAAATTATAATAGATTGAACTTATTTTTCGAACATACTGAAACATTTTTATCACTTACAAAAAAAACTAAAATTGATTTTTAGATAAAAACCTAAAAAGACTTATTATGCCTGTTGCAAAAACCTAATTGGGTGCTTATTTATCCTAAAAATACGGTCCCTAATGATAACTACTTAGAAGCAGGAGTGGGATTAGACAAAAAACAAACGAGTATTGATAATGGACAGTACGTGCCTACGTTATATTCTCAAACTTTACAAATATTATAAACGGAAATCGTAACATAATATGTCCCGTACCGAAGCAAACGTGTTAATTTCCCACGTTAACCAGACGAGGTTCTCAGCAAAACTTCCTGAAGTGTCAAGCTACTCGAAAGTAGAGAGGCGAAAGATACTGAGCGGCTAGGAATCACAGTTTTGCGCATTCTGTATGCCCACTGATATATATATATATATATATATATATATATATATATATATATAAACATATATATAATACATATAATATTAGAGAAAAGGATTTAAAACTGTCTCATGGGACTTATGTGCGCTTCTCATTAATTTTCTTTTCCATCTAGAAATAAAGTAATATATTTAATGACCAAAGGGCAAGCGGTATAATGAGATTCAGTTGTTAGGCTAATCTGACGGGGGGGGGGTGTGTTAGGTCCGACATAGACCTCCCCCCTCTCCTCTTTTCTACATTAGAATTTCGACGAAAAAGTTCCTTTGTTGTCTCCTTTTTGGCTCTTTTGCACCTGAACTTCATTCTCTATGCTAAATATAAAGTTAGTCTAAGCACGAGCTTTCCCCTTTTGTGAGCATAGCCAGTAATCTTGGTGCTTAAAAGCGTGGCGTTTAACAGAGGAAAAACTCCATTACCAAACTTTTAAAAGATCTTTTTTATTCACGAATTCTTCGTTGCCTTTTTTTGTGATGTATTTAGAAATATATATATATATATATATATATATATATATATATATATATATATATATAGTCCGTCACGCAGGATCTTCATAACTAAGCACTTTCCTCAGATTGGGGAAGGTCGAGTGCATTCCTGAATAATTTGCTTAAAATAACCTATATAGATAAATAAAATAAAAACATAAATTGTTCTACTCTTTTGCATTTTTTATGAGCAGCTGTTTCAATTATTAATTTTGTAGTTAATTCCCTTTCAGAGTTTTGTGTATGCGGGGTACTACACTACGTAATAAATACACAAAGATTCACATTTTGATTTATTGATCTTGATGAGTTTCGCGAACCTAAGTTTAGCGGAAGCATATATATATATATGCTCTAGCAAGCTCAAAAATGGCACGAATTTGATGAACTTTGGTACAAAAATCTGTCCTCTAATTTGAAAGGTCAAGATCATTAACCAGCAGAATTCGCCCGCAAGAAGATGGTGTTTCGGGCGAAATTCGCCCGAAACACCATACCTTCTTTTCTATTGAAAAATATTTCAATAGAATCGCGGGATTCAATTGAAATATTTTTTACATATTGGAAATTAATCCCAACTATTTTCTTTTAAATTTTGGTTATATTTGGAGTTGAGGAAGTATGCAAAAAAAATATTTTATTTATAGACATGAAACGTTTTCGAATCTTTATACATTTTTCGTAAATATCTCGATAGGGGTTGGGAAATCGTAGTAGGTGAAAGGTGACCATTCGAATGCTTACTAAATTATCTACAAAAAAGGTTCTGAAGCAATATTCGAAAAGGCAAGCAAGCATGTCAGCAAAGAAAATTAGGGTTCATTCCACAGATCCCTCTTCTTCAGTCTGATTGCTCTATCTCAAAGATAATTAACCAAGAAAATCGAATATGGAAATTATATGTTTATAGTTTTTAGCACTTTCCTCCGAAGGAAAGTAGCTATTGAGGTTGGACTCATGACGGAATTTTTGAAAAATTTCTTCAAATCTTTATCGATCCTACCTAGTAGACACCAAAAATGACCCCCGTTAAAATTTATATATATATATATATATATATGTGTGTGTCTGTTAACACGATAGCGGCCAGAGTTTTTGTTTTTTCGTCACGAAACTTGGTATATAACATTCAATTAGCAAACGATTCAACGAGTTCGTTAACCACCAAAGTCGGTCCACCGGAAGGGGGGGGGGTTTACCCCGAACCCAAAACACTAATTTGACCATGTCAGCCGTAATATTTGTTATATTTCAACGAAACTTAGTATTCGTAGTGGTAATATAGAGAGAAAAGTGAGATATAAAAATGAACTAAATCGGTTCATTAGGAGGGGGGGGGGTTTACTCCAGACCCACAATACCAATTCGCCACTACCAGCCGTGATTTTTGGTATATTTCGACGAAACTCGGTATTCGTAGTGGTAATTCACAGGTAAATATGTGTTGTAAAAATAAACTAAATCGGTTCATTAGAAGGGGGGGGGGTTTACTCCGGACCCAAATTCCTAATATACTCATACCGGTCGTAATTTCTGCTGTATTGAAACGAAACGCGGTATTCGTCGTGGGTAACTCATGAGAATGAAGTGTTGTAAAAATGAGCTGAATCGGTCAATCGGAAAGCGGGGATTTACTTTGTAATATATTTCAATAGAAATGCCCGCTAGACGTAGGTTCACAAAGCCGCCGCAAGGAGCGCTTTGTATCTAGAGGGACTGTATCCTGTTCCTGCGTTAGATCTAAATACGATAATATGAGGTTTTTTGTATTTATTACGTAGTGTAGTAGGTACCATGTGTAAACATAACTCTGGAAGTAAATTAATAATTGATCAGTTACTCATTACAAATTTAAAAGAGAACTATTCATGTTTTTATTTTTTTTTATGTAGGATATTTTAAGCAAATTGTTCTGGAAAGCAGTCTACACTACCCAAATTCTGAGGAAAGTGCTTAGTTATGCAGCTCCTGCGTGACGGACTTTTTTAAATTGAATTTATCAGTAAAATTAGTATTGTAGTAAAATAAGCTTAGAAACGGTGAAAGGTATTGGTAATAAGTTTGGAGTGGCTGTGGTAATCAAGATGGCTTTGGCTAATCATGATGACGTATGCCTACTTTGTTTTGAATTCTCCTATCCATATAACCTTCCTCATAGCCTCCAACTGAAGTTATCGTTATTTCTTATTTTATAAAAAGAGTTAACCCACGACAGAATTGACTTTTATTCGCCATGAAGCACATATTTACAGTTGATTATAACAGTAAAACGAATTTGCTAGTAAAACAAGATACTTAAAATTTTTGGTTTTTTAGAATAGAGCCTTCTCAGCAGTAGTCGAAGAGTAAGTAAGGTTTTCAGTACATAATTGTATGGACTTATACAGATTAAGAATTATCCGCTTCTGTGTATGTTGGCTACTGTCAGTTTCCTGTGATTTGTGATGCTAATCTATTCCATTTCTTCGAGATGTTTGTAACCACGCTAAGATGACGCAGTTCCTGCGAGTCGGACTTTTTTTCTAATGTATTCTGCCCATAATGGCAATTAAAATCTATTTTTTTCCCAGATATCATTGGAGTAGTTAATTAATTTTTTCTCAAAATATTAACTGTACTTAATTTGAGCTTGCCGCCGTGACACTAGAGATAAGATAGACCGAGATCTGGCAACGCACTTTTCATGAAGTCTTGATCTTGTCTCGGCTTCTTTCTCCAGCGGTGCTCGTTGTCCGGCCGTTATATTTCGCCCAAATCCTATTGGGCTTCATCAGACTTGTTCTTTCCACTTCGGTAGATAAGAAGGTATATATGTGTTTCCTGGACATACCTCGGAACACCAGGTACTGCGCATAGGGGAAAGGTGCAAAACAATATTTCCGATAAATAGAGTTTTAATCAGAAGCTAACTATCTTTAATGTAAAATTAAGACAATTTTACAATGATTAATAAATATGGCAGTCACTTTTAAGGGGTATAACACGTTAAAAAAAAAAAAAAAAAAAAAAAAAAAAAAAAAAAAAAAAAAAAAAAAAAAAAAAACTTAATTGTTTTTATTCTCATATTAAATGAGATTTTTATTCGTGCTACCATTTAAACCGGAACAGCTGTACAAGTTCATATGAGCAAGAACCAATGAGAGCGCAGAGAATAACTACAAAATTTGTGGTTATTCCCTGCGCTGAGACGAATGACAGCACCGCGCATTAGTGGCACAAATGCGCGGTGCTGTCATTCACTCTTACGATTACGCGCAGTGTATTTCAGTCTATCATATTCATCATTTATTTTTATGTTTCCTGATAATTATACCCCACAAAAGTGTCTGCCCTTTTGTAATTATTTTCAAATATGTTTACTAAAGACGCATTTAAATCGCAGCGTGAATAAAGTACTTCATTTAATATTAAAAATAAAAACTAGGTACTTAGTTTTTTTTATTATTATCATTTTAGCCCCCTTAAAAGTGCCTGCCTTATTTATTAATAATTTGAAAATTGCCTTAATTTGCCATTTTTTTTTCATTAATAATAGTTTGATTCTGAATAAAACTCTACTTTTAGGCAATATTGTTTTGCACCTTTCCCCTATGCGCAGTACCTGCTGTTCCAAGGTATGCCCAGGAAACACATATTTACCTTCTTATCTACCTAAGAGGTACATAACAGCAAAATTTCAGGGTGCATAAAACACTTCATGAAAAGTGCGTTGCCAGCTCTCGGTCTAAGATGGTGAAAGATGCCTGGCGGACTTGTTTTCATCTTCTTTGCCAAGACATCTGTTTGCCAGACTAGTTTCATTGGTAGTATATTCGTCATTGGCATATAATTTCGAAAGGAAATCAAGCAAAGAATTGGAAGCGTGGATTCGGCCATGAAATTCTAATTGGAAACGCTAATTTGATAAAACCCTCTCGTAGGATTGTTATTCCGCACATATGAACAGCTAAATTGGTAGTGACGGGGGGGGGGGGGGGGTAACTCAGCAGTCTATTCTACAACTGCTTTATCAAAACATGTGTTTTCCGAGGGGCGGGCATGCGTTTTCGTCATCAGTTCTAACGAGAAAATTAGGTCATAATTTTATATCAGGAATAGTGGGAGGTCGTTTCTAATCAATTTATTATTTATAAATATTGTCAGATACTATAATTGTTGTTTTTATTTTTATGAATTCATGTTTTTATAAAATCTTTACAATTTATATAGTGCAATATTTCATTATACTGGCCTAAGTATACATAACAATGAATAGTATATGGGCAACTCCAGCGTAACGGGTGCAACACTCGGATTTCTTAGATATTAATTCTAACCATTTTAGAAATGAAATATTTTTTTAAGAGAATAACTAGAAATTTACCTATTGTAGAAAATTATAACAAAAAAAGAAATGAAAAGTACACTTTCTTTTAAATTTAGCCCTATAAAAATGCTGTAACGGGTGTAACCAAAAAGTGACCACTAGTTTTTTTTTTTTTGTAACTTCATGTCCAAAAGTCTGTGAATTTATTAAAGCCATTTTAATAATTTCACCTTAATCAATGAACATTTGGGTTGCTTTATAATTGTTTACCAATATGGGGAAAAAGGATTCCACATAAATGCAATGCCTGTAAGGTAGGGATGGGCGTAATCGATAGTTCGGCACTATCGATAGTCCGATACTATCGGTTAAAAATATCGATTCTATTGATAGTTATTCGATAGTGGCTTGTCCTATTCCTTACGTACCTGTCCAATGAAGAATTTAATCTTATTGAATTGAATTATCTATTACTTGCAGGATTAGATATATTTATAAGGTTACACAAAGGTTTAAAAAGAAAAAACGAATTTATTTAAATATATTAAAAGGCCGTCACGCAGGAGCTGCATAACTAAACACTTTCCTCAGCATTTGGGTAGTGTAGACTGGTTTCCAGAACAATTTGCTTAAAATATCCTGCTTAAAATAAAAACATGAATAGTTCTCTTTTAATTTTGTAATGAGTAACTGATCAATTATTAATTAGCTTCCAGAGTTATGTTTACACATAGTTCCTACTACACTACGTAATAAATACAAAAAACCTCATATTATCGTATTTTGATCTAACGCAGGAACAGGATACAGTCCCTCTAATGGTAGAAAGCGCTCCTTGCGGCGGCTTTGTGAACCTACGTCTGGCGGGCGTTTCTATTGAAATATATTACAAAGTAAGCCCCCCCCCTTTCCGATTGACCGATTCAGCCCATTTTTACAACACTTCTTTCCCATGAGTTAATACAGCAGAAATTGCGACCGGTATGAGTATATTAGTAATTTGGGTCCAGAGTAACCCCCCCCCCCCCCCTCCTAATGAACCGCTTTAGATTATTTTTACAACACATATTTACCTGTAGATTACCACTACGAATACCGAGTTTCGTCGAAATATACTAAAAATCAAGGCAGGTAGTGCCGAATTGGTATTGTGGGTCCGGAGTAACCCCCCCCCCACCTAATGAACCGATTTAGTTTATTTTTACAACACATATTTACCTATGGATTACCACTACAAATACCGAGTTTCGTCGAAATATACCAAAAATCACGGCTGGTAGTGGCGAATTGGTATTGTGGGTCCAGAGTAAACCCCCCCCCCCCCTCCTACTGAACCGATTTAGTTCATTTTTATATCTCACTTTTCTCTCTATATCACCACTACGAATACTAAGTTTAGTTGAAATATAACAAATATTACGGCTGACATGGTCAAATTACTGTTTTGGGTTCGGGGTAAACCCCCCTTCCGGTGGACCGACTTTGGTGGTTAACGAACTCGTTCTCAATCGTTTGCTAATTGTATGCTACATACCAAGTTTCGTGACGAAAAAACAAAAACTCTGGCCGTTATCGTGTTAACAGACACACACACACACACATATATATATATATATATATATATATATATATATATATATATATATATATAAATTTTAACGGGGGTCATTTTCGGTGTCTACTAGGTAGGATCGATAAAGATTTGAAGAAATTTTTCAAAAATTCCGTCATGAGTCCAACCTCAATAGCTATTTTCCTTCGGAGGAAAGTGCTAAAAGCGTTTCCAAAGAATGAAATATCAAGAGATACAAATAAGTACAATTATTTTAAATTGTTTTAGTATTGCCACATATTCCCAGAAAGGAAAACCAACATTTCCGCTTTCCTTTCGCTCCGTCTGTTTCGCTATTCAGAAATGATTTTTCCAGCGGCTGATAATCCACGTTCTGAGGGAGCAGAGTTACAGACGAGTTTGGGACACAAAGGTTTCCTGGCTACATCATGCAGTTGTTGTATTCACCAGATGGTTCTATTTTTTTTTTTTTTTTTTCTTTCTTTCTTTTAAGGCACTTCAGCCACTAAGATCATTGGCGCCTGTATATACTTAAATATGCCAAAGAATGTACTGTTATAATAAAAAAAAAATTAATCAAATCAATATATATTTATTAAGTAATTTTAAATAGAGTATATAACATAAGGATTAAAACTGGTTAAAAACACACATACTCACAGACGGACACACCCATCCACAGCTATTTTCTAGTTCTACGTTCTCTTTTAATTTTAATTACCATTTATATTTTTGTGAACAGATTTGTAGCCCTAAGGAATCTCTATGTTCTCTGACACAATTCATTGTCGTCTCCAAGTATGTCAAAGAGAGCACCATGAATGTCCAGTTGATTTCGACCTCCTGGTAGGCTCTACAGTCCGTGAAAATATGTTTAATTGTTAGATCTTCACCACATACTGTACATTCAGGCCTTTCTTCCCGCTTGAATAAGTAAGCATGGATGAGATTAGTATGGCCAATTCTTACTCTCGACAGAACCACCTCATCCCGCCTGCTGCCTTGGGACGAGGTTTTCCATGCCGAGGTAGTCGATTTTATCTCTCTTAATTTGCTATCTCTATTTCCAAGCCATTCGTATTGCCACATTGAGTGAATCAGATATTTTAGATGAGCCACATCATCCGACCGTAGGATGTGCGAGTAAGGAATGCCTTCGTTTACTGCTTGTCTTGCTGCCAAATCCGCTTTATCGCTTCCGCTGATGCCATTGTGGCTAGTAATCCAGCAGTGAGTAACATGTTGGTTTCGTTTATACTGAAAATCTATTCCCTCAATTAGGTCTGATATGATTGCATTGCGGGAATAGAAGTTCTGTAACGAAAGGAGAGAAGACAAAGAGTCAGTGTATATCACTGAGTTACTAGTATTTTGATTCAAACTATTTACTGCTTTGCTTAATGCAAGTAGCTCTGCTGTATAAATGGAACAAGATTTGGTAGAGATAGCATCTGTATTCTGGCATTATCCTCTACTGCACATCCTACGCCATCATGAGTTTTGGAGCCATCTGTGTATATCTCCGTTGCTCCATGATACTTCAATCTGATTCTATTGAATTCAACCTGAAATATCATAGGAGCGGTATCTCTTTTGATGTATCTAGTAAGTGAGAGATCGATTTTAGGAGCGTGAAGAGTCCAAGTTTCAAGATTCGGAAATGCCAGCTGATGAAGTTTGCTTAGATCGAAATCCACTTTGGACAGCAATCTTATGGATCTATGTATAAATTGGTTGCTGTTATCAAAAGTGTTGTTTAGATTAAAGTACAAGTTCCTAAAATTTTGGTTTAAAGCGTGATACGGAGATGTAATTGTCTTTAGGAAGTAAGATAAGGCCAGATAATCCCTTCGATACCGCAAAGGGGGTTCACCAGAATCTACCATTATACTATTTACTGGACTCGTCCGAAAAGCACCAGTTGCTATTCTCAGACCAGAATTATGGATGATATCTATTATTTTTAAGGTTCTGGGAATGGCAGATCCATAAGCCACACATCCATAGTCCAATTTCGATTTAATCAAACTTCTATAAAGCATTATCACACTCTTACGAGCTTCCCATTTAGTGTTGCTTAGAACTTTTAAAAAATTCTTTTAAATACGGTGCCCATGAAAGTGTGTAGTTGAAGGTTAGGCCCAAGAACCGAGCTTCAGGTTGAATCTGGATTTCCGCCCCATCTATATTAAGTGAAGGCAACTCCAATATTCTACGTCGGCTAAAAAGAACCCACACTGACTTTTTTTTTTTTTTTTCTTTGTTTATAGTGTTACAACCCTAGTGGGTCATCAAACACAGATATTCGGAGTTAATTTGTTGGAGCTATTTAATTTTAAAGTAGCAGGGACCGAGATAACAGACAGAGGGGCAGGCGGAATCCCCACGGCGGCACAAGGACGCTACTCTCATATATTCATGAGTTTCCTTTCTGTTTCTATCATCGAAGCCCTGAAAGGAGCTGTGGTCGCCCCCTGGTGCTGGAGGGCGAGCAAAGACTCCAAGGCTTGGGGCCAGAACTTGGCCCAGAGACCGTCCGAGTGTCGCCCCAGGAACACCCCCGTCCCTCCCTCTCTCATCCCCATGTCCCGTTCAAGTTAATAGCAGCAATTGTGTTTAGATTTTTGTGGGGTATTTTATCTAGAGGATTCTAAAATTTTTTGAAATGTTTTCTCTCTTTGCTATGTTCTATCTTTGCATTTTTGGGGGTATTATTTATTTGGATATGTTCAGGGCTGTCTGAGATGAGTATTACATTTAAATTTTTCCAAATAATTTCGTGTCTTGAAGAAATTTAAGTATTTTATTTAATGGATCTTGCTGATAGTTGAGAATTTCTTTGAGGGTTGAGGCTAGTTGACATTTATCACGGTAGTTTTTATAGATTGCACATTCAGTGAGAATATGTTTTACTGTCAGTCTTTCATTACATGGCTGACAGTAAGGAGGTGGGTCTTTGCTCATTAGATATGAGTGCGTGAGGAAGGTATGCCCAATACTTAGTCTAGTTATTACTACTTCCTGTTTCCTTGTCAATGTTTGTAAACCTTTCCTTGCTTTTACGGACTCCTTGACTTCCTTTAGTTTGTTGTCAGTGGTGCTATCCCATGTCCTTTGCCATTTTTCCCATACTAGATGTTTAACTGACGCCTTTAGGTCATTTTTAGGAATTTTGGGTACGAGAATTCCTTCATTTGCTGCTATTTTTGCAAAAACGTCTACTTTTTCATTTTCACTTATCCCACAATGACTTGGGATCCATGTTAGGACAGTGGATTGTTTACTACGTTGGTGATCATACATTGCCTCCTGTGCGCTAACAATGAGTGGATGTTTTGTGAAGATGTTGGTGAGAGATAGCAGGCAGGATAGAGAGTCAGTGAAAACATTCAGTCTATTGTTTTTAGGTATTATTATTTGCAGCGCTTTTTCTATTGCTGTCATTTCGGCAGTGTAAATAGTGGCTGAAGGGTGAAGTTTGAACATATATTGTCGGTCGTCAGTCCACACTGACTTGCTTATTGATATTTTGAATCCATTCTCATTGAGCCAGGAAGGAACGTTGCAAAGGGCTCGTTCAAGTTCGGCAAAACAGTAAGCCACACTTTCGTGATATTGTTAAAGCCACAGTATATTGTTAAATCATCAGCATGCAACATTCCGAATACCGGAGCGTGTATCTGATTGAGGGCATCATTAATGGCGACGCAGAATAGTGTTGCACTCAAGACACTGCCCTGTGGAACACCATTATGTTATACAAAAATATCAGACAGAGTTGAACCGCATCTTCCATAGAAAGATCGGGTTTTTAAAAAGTTTTGAACGAACTTCAGCATATAACCATCAATCCCGTTCGTTTTGAGCGAATTTATAATATGCCTTCTCCAAGTGCGATCGAATGCACTTTCTACATCAACAAAGACGGCTAAGAATCTCATTTTAGCTTTAAAAGCATTATGATTAGCATTTTCCAGGCCCACAAGTTATCAGTAGTACTCTTGTTCTCTCTAAATCCACTCTGCCAAGGATGGAGTGAACTATGTGCTTCTAAGAACCATTGCAGATGGTTCTAGAACCATACAGAGATGGTTCTATGTATTTAATTCACCAGACGTGTCAGTATTTAATACCCCAGCCATCCAGATGCTGAGAAATTCAATTCTAGAAAAAAAGTAAAAAATCTATCGATAGTTCATGACTATCGATAGCTACTATTGATAGTCATGAATAGGGAACGGATGTTCATGTAAAATAAAATTCAAAATATGTACAAATATATGTAACTATTTATAATGAAATATGTAATAAAAAATTGAAAATATGTAGTAAAAATACCTAAAGCACTATAAAATATTAAAAAGAAAAGCATAAATAATAACTAGGAACTCCGTTATTATAAATGGCTAGAACAAAATGACTTAAACTCTATAACATATAGAAAAAGAAAGTATAAATTAAAATTAGGAACTTATAAAAAGGGGAAAAGAAAGTTGAACATTTTAACAGATGTGCATTATTTAAATTAACAGATGTGCATTAACAAGAGACATTATAACATTATTCTGGCAAAATTCGTGGACACAACTAACAGAAAATAAACTCAGTTCTATCAAATATACAGTATAAGAATGGCCATCCAGTTCCCGTATAAACCGAAAAGAAGAAGTGGTTTTGACCCGCTTAAGGATTGGTCATTCTCGACTTACTCACAGTTACTTAATGACGGGACAACCGCGTTGTGAAATATGTAACACACTCTTACGATAAAACATTTACTCACAGAATGCATGAGACTGTTGATTGAGCCAATTTGTGAAAAAGCACTTTATTGTAAACTTGCAATTGTTGGACTGAATAACAACATATGATTATAAAACATCTGTCTTGAGTTTGGTAATACTGGGTAGCTCAAACACCTCCCCCCAAACACAAGACTCCAAGAGGCCTATTATTCAAGAAGTATGATGCTGGTAGACTCTTCTTAAGCGGGTCTGCCAGCTGGTAGTTGCTTCGGATGTGCTGAAGTTTTGTCCAAAATCCACATCCTTTTTCTGGATATAACCCTTCATGACTAAGCGGGCCTTCTTTTGATCATCGACAGAATCATTAGGCTTGGTATTGAATTTCAATGTCCATTTATTTCCAATGACTTCCTTGCCTGGAGGTAGACTGTCAAGATCCCAAGTCTCATCTTCTGCAAGGCAATCAAACTCATTTCGCATTGCCTGCTTCCGAACTTTACTCTCACCTGTCACAGTGAGCCACCGACACTTCATGACTGATTTCACATGTTGCTTGTTCTGATGGCAAAGACTTTGATGCCACAGCTGCTTGGAACCAGTCGCCGATGGTAACGGTACTTCTCCAGCCTTCTGTAGAGCATGGAATTTCATGTCAAGGACGTACAACCCATTTGACATTTTTCTCCCAGTCAAGCATGTCTGACTTTCTTTGGTTAGCTTACAACCATCTTTGTTTGCAAAAAAATCCCCCGTCCCAAAGAGCGGTTCAAAGAAAATAAATTCCGACTCACATCAGGCACATACCAAACGTCCTTCAGATGATTAGTGGTCACCTTCGCACTAATCTTCATATCAACAAGTATGTCTCCTTTTCCATATGCCTTTATGACATTGTGATTCCCAACCTGAATATGCACAGGCCTCGCAAACTTCTTGAAGCGCATGAAGTAGCGATTCAGATTTGTCATATGCTGTGTCGCCCCGGTATCAACTACCCATAAATCATCACCTCGTCGGACATTGAGATCACCATCACAAATAAAGGCATGTCCTTTTGAGTCCTTGGACTGAATGTCTTTGGTATTAATTTTACGGGTAGGGCAACCCCGAGCCCGATGGCCATCCTGTTTGCACTTGTAACATCTGGACGGAGAGGGGCGCTGACCTCGACGTGGAAATGATGTCTTGTCACGCTGAGGAATAAATTTCTTGGAGCCGGTTCCTTCACAGCTCCCATCCTCCCTCTTACCCTTTTGAATTACGGCCATTATAGCTAAAAGTGCAAGTTGTTGATTTTGACTGTCTTTTGAGGGTAACGTATTTCTATTAATCTCAATCGTTCAGTCAGACTGCAAAGGGTTCTTTCAGCAATGGTTACACTTTTAAATTCGAAATAATGAGGGGGGAGTGTTGACATGACTCGTCCCATCAATATTATATCAGGAAGTTCAGCCTTGGAGAGCCTTTTCAATTCCACATTGAGTTCATTGAAATCACGCTGAAGGCGTGCTATATGGTTCACAACCCCTTCATCTAAACTCATAATACCATATGAAAAGAATAATTTCAACAGTATATCTGTGGCTTGAACTCAATTCATACACAGATGTTAAAATGTCCCATACCTCCTTAGCAGTCCTGCAAGATGAGGTAAGTTCCTCGTTGGTAGGATTCAGGGTGTTCACCAATATCAGCTGAACAAGTGAGTCCTTAGTTTCAAACTCATCCATATTGAAACCATCTTCCAACAACTTTGTATCACCACTGACAACATCAGAAACTTTATAATGCTTCAACACAAGAGTAATTTGTCTCTTCCAACGTGACCAGTTACTTTGATCCACCAGTTTCTCCACAGAAGCCTTGAAATCAAATGGTCTTGATGTGTTCATCCTCAACATACAGTTGAAACACAGTAGGAACTGTAACCCACCAACACAATTTAGGCACTTCAACACAATTAAGAATTCACAGTTCGCGAAAACCTGGTCCCATAACCTACTGATTGAGCAAATTTGTGAAAAATCACTTCATTGTAAACTTGCAATTGTTGGACTAAATAACAACATATGATTATAAAACATCTGTCTTGAGTTTGGTAATACTGGGTAGCTCCAACAGAGACGACGTCACCTGAACTTAGCCTACAACTTATGCGAGTTGTTAAGTGAAGATAGCCAACACATAGACTCTATACTACATTACCTAAACAACTATGGATTATACCAACTCTTTTGAACGCAGCTTAATATTTCGTTACCATAGTGTCCTATAGAGACATGAATATCCTACCGAAGGCAGATAATTCATCTATCTTCTGATCCATACTGATTTTCCTAGGATGCAAATGCAAAAATACTGATGTACAAACAAAATATAAATAAACTTAATTTAAAATCATGTAATCAAATATTATATGTGCATGTATATATTAGAGAACTGCACGAGTAAGTATGGGATCGCGTAATTACGAGTAATTATTCTCGTGGCATAATTTAAATTCTCGAGAAACCTCTGATTTATCGATATTAACAAAAGTGCATTGGACGTCCAGAAATTACCTTATATCAAGAAGATAATTTCGCGTTTCGGCGTTTAGTCTAAACAATCTATATAAAATCCATATAATGTCTATTTTATGGTGGCATAATTAGAATTTAAATATCTTGAACACTTTTTGAGCAATCCTTTCTTATTACATAAAAAATATGTGTACCTACGTTAAAAAACGAAAAAAAACAACAAAAACGAAAATTGGATATAACTGCTTTTCGGACGATACTTCAAATGAACTTTTTTGTTGGAAATTATGTCTAGATTAACCTCTTATAGTTTGGATGTTTAAACCTGAATCGCCCTGAACAACGTCGCGTGAGCCCAAGGAATAACGGGCTAATACGTCTCTCATAGTTTATAGAGGCAGTTCCTAAATAAAAATACCCACATACCTCTCACAAAAATAATAATTAATTTTATCAATAATCAATTCAAATACAAATTATTATTTATTATAATTAATCCTAATAAGGGTTAATTATAATACCCCTATTTTATTTACCCCTAAAAGTACTTAAACATTTGAATATAAAAAAAAAAAAACTTTCTTACTTAGTGGTTACATTCTAAACGGATTGTACGTGCAAAATTTAAAATATTTGTGTCAAGTGGTTCGGGATATTATTACCTCGGATAGACCATCACCAGGTATAGCGTAAACTCTATGAGGGACAAAATCACAGTTTATTTCTAATTATTCAAGGTCTGCCATCATAGTTGAAATGAAGCTCAAATAGAAATAATATTATGAAAGTCGCTACTTTCGCAAGCTCTTTATTCAATATAAATAAATAATCCTAATAATGATGAATTCTAATAATAACTAATTCTTATCATAATTAATTCTTGATTTTGTTGTTTCAGTTTTTTTTTTATATATATTTATATTTTTTGCCAATTTTTTTAAATTATTCCTGTGAATGTGTTTGTTTTTACATTTATTTAAGTAAAAAAATACATTTTTATAAGTAGAATTCCGCCCTCCTCTGTTAGGAGACTAGTAGATCACATCGATGTATAAAGATTGTAAGATATCTTAATTCTTTTAATTCGTAAAGTGTTATAAGAGAAAAAAATAATAATAAGAGACATGATGAGGACATTGTGATTGTGTTTTAAGGAGATTTCGGACGGTAATTTCCAAGTTGTACAGCCACTTAACCAAGACTACAAAAGGCGCACAACCGGAAACTGCTGAATTCATCAAGTGTAACGAAAGCCCCTTTTTCAGCTTATATCCTCGCTGGGAGTTGATAATTGCAGCTTCGACAATCCTCGTTAAAGCCTCATAATTACGCGTAGCACTACTCTGCGGGATTTGTTGCTCGTACAAAAGTAAGGGAAGAGTTTAACCTCATTAAGAGCTGAAACTTTTCAATGTTGCTGCTTACAGCATCATTCTACTTAAATGCCTAGAAGGTAAAACGAAGTATTACTTTGAATAAACTCAATAAAGTTTCTGTGCTTGTCTTGAGAACGTCTTATTTTTATATATCTTTGTTGGATAATTTATTTAGTTAAGATAACAATATTTCATGATAGGACTAATATTTAGCTAAGGAAATAATAATCAACAGAGCTAATGGCTATAGCCTCGCTGAATACTACGGTTTCCGTAGAAAACCAAAATTAGGCGCGGTTCAGACTGGAGCGATACGATACCGATCTTTTTAAATTATTCAAGGGCTATGAAACCAACTAATCTAGTGTACACCGGTACGATAGCAATACTACATCGATAAATATCGAAGTCGCATCGTTCGTGGCGACAAAGCTCTCAGGCTGCTCTATAGAACGATACAAACTATAGAAGGCCTCTCAGCTTGGAGGTGCCTTGACCCAATCATTCTGACTGTCCCGGTTCTTTTAATTGACCTCCTTGGGCCTCTCAGCTTGGAGGTGCCTTGACCCAAGCATACTGACTGTCCCGGTTCATTTCCTGGGCCTCCTTGGGCCTCTCAGCTCGGAGTTGCCTTGACCCAAACATACTGACAGTCCCGGTTCTTTTCCTGGGCCTCCTTGGGCCTCACAGCTTGGAGGTGCCTTGACCCAAACATACTCATTGTCCCGGTTCTTTTCCTGGGCCTCCTTGAGCCTTTAACCTTGAAGGTACCTCTATCCAAACATACTGACTGTCCCGGTTCTTTTCCAGGGCCTCCTTGCGCCTTGACCCAAATATACTGACTGTCCCGGTTCTTTTGCAGAGCCTCCTTGTGCCTCTCAGCATGGAGGCGCCTTGATCTAATTATGCTGACTGTCCCGGTTCTTTTGCAAGGCCTTCTTGAGTCTCTCAGCTTGGAGGCGCCTTGATCTAAATATACCGACCCTCCGGTTTCCTTTACAGGGCCTCCTCGTGGCTCTCTTCATGGACGTGCCATGACTATCAAACAAACTCCTCTGTTTAATTCTCGACGTCTTCATGACAACCTGAGGTTTATCTTTATTTTCTTCAATTCATGCCATTCGGTCCATTCATAGCATCATTAGCTTCCTTTTGATATTTTCGTTGTCCGTCAGGATTTGATGAATCCGAGCGGCCCCAGATCTTCACTCTTTCCGCGCCCATGGTCAAACCAGTTTAGCGTTTCCTATATACAATATTCAATTGCGTTCATCGAATATATAATATTCATATATATTATTATAAAGTCGAGATTAAGAAATTAGAGTTTTGTTTTCTTCTTGGGCTCTCCCTTGACATTTCTTTCTTTTTTTTTGTGAAACTCCCTCTTGCATCGCATGAAGAGTTGGATCGAAGAACGAGCCTTATCGTGCAGATTTATTGATACATAAACCTTTAACCTTGGTTTTATGAAGCTCCTAACATTGGATGAAGTCCTGAGGTATACCGGTTTCTTTCCGGGTCTTTATGGCAAATTAGCTTTTCTCTTTTATTGCTTCAGATGGAGAAGGGAGCACATAATGTGATTCCCTCCAGAGATAGGCCCTCTCAGGAAAACGTTTAAGCCTCCATTTACTCGGATTAATTCCATCAGTAGTTTCTTTCTTGAAGTTGATGGCTTTGGCGAGGATCGCTTTCGTCACTTCAAGATCTCACCTTTTCCTTCTTCATCTTCAGTGTTCTTCGTGATTTATTTTTACCACTTCTTCAGATGTTCTGCACCTCGGAAATTAACGGGATATTTCCAATTATCAATTATCAATATTTTGAACTTTCTCATTGTAAATATTAGGACTCATTGACTTACATCTACATTTACCTTGATTATGTTTTGGCGCATCGACCGTGCTTTCTACTAGCTTGTTGATATCTTTTTGATAAAAGTTTGCTTTAAATGATAAAAAAAATGCCCCTCTCTCTCTCTCTCTCTCTCTCTCTCTCTCTCTCTCTCTCTCTCTCCTCTCTCTCTCTCTCTCCCTCCCTCTCTCTCTCTCTCTCTCTCTCTCTCTTCTCTCTCTCTCTCTCTCCCCCCCCCTCTCTTCCCCTCTTCCAATCTGTTCGCTTGAAAATTGTTTATATTCAGCAAGGTGTAACGCGTTTGCTATCCATGCTAAAAAATAATTACACAGCTGAACGTTGTAGTAAATTTAATTATATTTAAGCTTTATACAAAATAATTTCCGCTAAAATCAACCATTTCTGAAATATTTTTAAAACACAAAACAAGTAATACATTTGTGTGGCTTTTCGGTTGTAAAAAGTTCTCCTGGGGTTGGCCATGTTTTTTTTTGTTTTTTTATATTCACACTGATATGTACACATTAAGAAAAATCTTCTACCCCACCTTTTGCAAGGTATTATTTCACTGGACTATATCTGCTCTCTTTCCGTTTAAATGCTGTTCACTTCCGGTCTAGCTCCGTTTTCATTTCTGATAAACATTCTGCACACAGCCAGATAGTTTCCTGCTCGCATTCTGATCATAATTATTATGATCATGAATATGTCTTTTTGAATAGTAGTGGAATAATTATTATTCCCCGGCAGGTAAATATTTTTTAAGTAATTTTTCAAATTTGTTGAACCAAAAACAAATTGTTTTTTTTTTTATCACATAAAATAATTATCATTCCAAGCAGGGCCGCCACATGGTGGGGCCTCGCTAATTGGAATAAATGTACAGGTTTGAGCTTGTAAAAAGAATGGGGTTTAGAAATTTAGACGGGCGTAGCCTGTATTTATTGGAATGGGATTTATATTTTTTTTAAATGTACATAAACGAAAAAACAAGTGCAGTCCCGGAATAGTATATTTCATTAGGAGTCGTAATAAAACTACAAGTACCGAAAGTGACCTTTGCTGCACCGATTGTCGGCTTTTATTCTCATTTCGCTTAAAACTCAAGATGAAAATAATTTTAAAAAGTCCTATAGCAAAGTACTAGAATTTTCAGTCTGGCTCTGAGAAGTGGGGGCTCTGATTCCAAGATAGAATATTATTACAAAATCAAGTTTTGTTCGATAATTTAGATTTGAAAAGAATTTCCAAAATGTTTCGCACAAATAATAATTATTGCAAAAATCATAATTTCGCCCAACGGGAAATAATTAGGTTAATGGATGTGTCTTAATTAACACTATGAGAACAGGATATGACCGAAGGTTAACCGGATGTATGCTAGAAGTGAGCAGAAAGTGCCATGGAAAGGAGTCGAAAATAGTATTGATGTACTTGGCCAAGAGATCTAGCACATTGTTCTGGAGATTTCTATTGTTATGTGTGTTATCGTCTGTGAAGAATTGTTTAGCTCTCTGTTAGATGTTAAAAATGTGTTTAGCTCTCTGTTAGATGTTACAAATGTGTTTAGCTTTCTGTTAGATGTTACAAATGTGTTTAGCTCTCTGTTAGATGTTACAAATTTGGTTTATTGGTTTACTTCGTCTATAAGGGTGCGTTTACATCTGACAATTCAATGATATATATCAGGTGCCGGATAGATAATTATCATAATTATTATATCCGACACCTGAGATATATTTACTGCGAGAAGTGTCAGATGTAAACTGTGACATGGCACCCTGCGGGGAGTGAGAACCTGCTTTCTCTACCTCTTTGGACTGATAACATTTCACGTTTTATATTTTATTTGGAATTCGCACCACTTGTAAATGTTTACTATCCACAAAAGATAAAAAAATTTGTGTTGTAATTTGATATTGGTGGCTATGCCAGGTTGAGGAATTGTACATTCGATAATTCTTCAGTATGTGTTTTCTATGCCAATTTGTTGAATAGTTATGGACTTCAGCCCTATTACGCTGGAACAGCAACATTGCAACCCCAACTTCTAACATACTCAGTAATTTGTTGCTAATTTGTTGCTAATTTGTTACACTATTTTCAAATTTGTTGCTCCGGCCGTTACTGAGAAAACGTGGCTGTGCTAGCGTAATATTACGCCAGCACAGCCACCCCCGTAACTTTTGATCTAATTGTCTGACGAAATTCAGATTGGTACGAGAATTTGTTGCTAATTTGTTGCTCTAGAATGACACCAATCACGAATTTGTCGCTCCAGCCGTTTCCGAGAAAACGTGGCTGTGCTACCGTAATATTACGGCAGCACAGCCACCCCCGTAACTTTTGATCTAATTGTCTGACGAAATTCAGATTGGTACGAGAATTTTTTGCTAATTTGTTGCTCTAGAATGACACCAATCACGAATTTGTCGCTCCAGCCTTTTCCGAGAAAACGTGGCTGTGCTACCGTAATATTACGCCAGCACAGCCACCCTTGTAACTTTTGATCTAATTGTCTGACGAAATTCAGATTGGTACGAGAATTTGTTGCTAATTTGTTGCTCTAGAATGACACCAATCACGAATTTGTCGCTCCAGCCGTTGCCGAGAAAACGTGGCTGTGCTACCGTAATATTACGCCAGCACAGCCACCCCCGTAACTTTTGATCTAATTGTCTCACGAAATTCAGACTGGTACCAGAATTTGTTGCTAATTTGTTGCTCTAGAATGACACCAATCACGAATTTGTCGCTCCAGCCGTTTCCGAGAAAACGTGGCTGTGCTACCGTAATATTACGCCAGCACAGCCACCCCCGTAACTTTTGATCTAATTGTCTCACGAAATTCAGACTGGTACCAGAATTTGTTGCTAATTTGTTGCTCTAGAATGACACCAATCACGAATTTGTCGCTCCAGCCGTTTCCGAGAAAACGTGGCTGTGCTACCGTAATATTACGCCAGCACAGCCACCCCCGTAACTTTTGATCTAATTGTCTGACGAAATTCAGATTGGTACGAGAATTTGTTGCTAATTTGTTGCTCTAGAATGACACCAATCACGAATTTGTCGCTCCAGCCTTTTCCGAGAAAACGTGGCTGTGCTACCGTAATATTACGCCAGCACAGCCACCCTTGTAACTTTTGATCTAATTGTCTGACGAAATTCAGATTGGTACGAGAATTTGTTGCTAATTTGTTGCTCTAGAATGACACCAATCACTAATTTGTCGCTCCAGCCGTTTCCGAGAAAACGTGGCTGTGCTACCGTAATATTACGCCAGAACAGCCACCCCCGTAACTTTTGATCTAATTGTCTGACGAAATTCAGATTGGTACCAGAATTCGTTGCTCTAGAATGACACCAGTCACGAATTTGTCGCTCCAGCCGTTTCCGGGAAAACGTGGCTGTGCTAGCGTAATATTACGCCAGCACAAATTCGTGATTGGTGGTTAATGAACATAAACTTTTAAATAAGAAGATAGATTTTTGTACCAAATGTTATCAAAATCGAACCATTTCCTTCTTAATAATTCAAACCCCCCTAATAGTACTTAAACGTTTGAATATAAAAATAAAAAACCTTTCTTAGCGAGTGTTTACACTCTAAACGGATGGCCCGTGCAAAATTTCAAATTTTTGTGTCAGGGGCGGAAACTTTTTGAGGGAAAAATTCACATTTTATTTCTCAGTTTTAGTAATTCAAGGTCTGCCATGATAGTTGAAATTAACCTCAATTAAAAATAATACTATGAAATAGATACAGTATAGTAACAGCTGTTCTGTTATCGTCCTAGCAACGCTTGCTGCCTAGGCTTGCATGTTCTAAACATCTAAGACTTTAAACCCCTCTAAAAATACTTAAAAATACAAATATCAAAAAATCCTTTCTTAGCGAGCTCCTACGTTCTATACGGAGTGTCCATGCAAAATTTCAAAATTTTCTGTCGTGTGGTTTGGGCTAGGGGATGATAGGTCAGTAAGTGAGTGAGTGAGTGAGTGGTATTTGACAAATATATAGTAGATTTTTCAAAAATACCTATCTCTTTCCTCTTCGTCCGAATCAATACACTCATCTTCTCCATCATTTTCACACATTTACTTAAAACGCCTCTTCATTATTTCTTGATTCTCTTCATATAAAATGTCAAACGGCGGTCTAAAGAAGACATTATATTTTAAATTTTTGTTGCGTAAGTAGGGTGTTGTGAACACCCTAAGCCAGTATAAGGCCCAGAAAATAAACAAATAATGTTTTTTTTATGCGAATGCAACCTCAATGTGAACAGAACTACTATTTATGAAGGTACCAAAGCGATGAAATGGATTGTAAATTTTTAAATTCAAAATATAGTGCTAATTAAGTCATGGGGTGCTGAAAACTCCCCACATCTCTACTTAAAGGTTAATATTATGATTTGGTATTTTGAGAAAAATTAAAACACCGACGCAATGGCATACCGGAGAACGGGAGATTATAAGAATCAGCCTTCACAGGAATCTGACAGTACCTAGTAGCTACAGGAAATTCACCGCTTCCTCCCTCATTCTTAACTCTCTTAACTTGTCCACGTGATGTTATGTTTACATACCTGGTAACAACAACTCTAGCAGGCTCCCTTTATAAAATCCTCTTTTTAGCGCGGTTACTCCCTATCTCCATAGGGAGAACCCGCTTATGAGGTTGACCTCATGACGCAATCCGGAAGTGCCGACTAGAAACTTTCACGTTTCAGACCCTATAGATCACGAAAATATAGGTGGCTAAAATTTGTATGTATGTATATATATATATATATATATATATATATATATATATATATATATATATATATATATATATATATATATATATATATGCTTGTCTGTTCGCGCTCCTGACGGCTCAAAAATGGTCCGATTTTGATGAAATTTGGCACAAAAATCTGTCTTCTAATTTGAAAGGTCAAGTTCGTTAACCAGCAGAATCCGCCCACTTGAAGATAGTGTTTGGGCCAAATTCGCGCAAAAAAAATCGTAACGCTTACGTTTTTGAGTTTATATGCTTGCAGGTACTTGTTTTATAGGTTTGTTAACATAAGAGAACGAATGAACCCATTTTTAAGGCGATATCTGTAACCGTTTCTGAGAAAAGTGGAATCAATGTTTTTGTAGGTCATTATTTTTTTGTGAGTACTTAGAATCGCGGGATTCAATTGAAATATTTTCTACATCTTGGAAATTAATCCCAACTAAGATGATTAAATTTTGGTTATATTTGAAGTTAAGGAAGTATGCGAAAAAAAATATTTTATTAATAGACGTGAAAAATTTTCGGATCTCCATACAGTTTTCGTAAATATCTCGATACCGGTTGGGAAATCGTGGTAAGTGGAAAGTGACCATTCGAATGCTTACTAAATTCTCTACAAAAAATGTTCTGAAGCAATATTCGATGGGACAACGTTAATGAGAGATATAAGCGCTTAAATCTTAAAAAGTGTTGGTTTTGTTGTTTTGAAATGGTTTTTCTCTTTCTTTATCTCACTTTTTAATTGGTTGTTTCTAGTTTTAAATTTCATTTATCAGTAAAATTAGTATTGTAGTAAAATAAGCTAACAAACGGTGAAAGGTATTGGTAATAAGTTTGGAGTGGCTGTGGTAATCATGATGGCAGTGGCTGTCAGTTTCCTGTGATTTGTGATGCTAATCTATTCCATTTCTTCAAGATGTACGTAACCGCGCTAAGATGACGCAGTTCCTGCGAGTCGGACTGGGAGTTGTCCCGCCGGGACGAAGTCATCCTATCCAGGCTTCGTATTGGACACACCTTACTTACCCACTCCTACCTACTAGACAGAAAGGACAGACCAACTTGTAGATATTGTAACGAGGCTCTGACCGTTAAACATATACATACCAACTGCAGACAGCGCAATAACCTGACCATACCTTACTTACCCATTCCTTCTGACTGGACAGAAAGAACAGACCAACTTGTAGATATTGTAACGAGACTCTGACCGTTAAACATATACTTACCAACTGCAGACAACGCAATAACCTGACCATACCTTACGACTTACACGAAATACTGACAGAAGGTAGCCCACACATCAATGCATTACTCAAACATTTAAAAAACTCTTTATTATACACAAAAATTTAATTTACTAAATTTTGTCTGTTTTGATTATTTTATTTTTTTTTGTTTGTTTGTTTTTTTCTTCTTTCTTTTTCAAGTTTATTTCTTCATATGTTCTTATATACATATATATCACATTTGAAGTTGAAGACTGACATTTAAAGAGATTTTCGCCTCTGTTGCAGAACTCTATAAATTAAATAAATAAAAAAAGGAAATAAAGGCCCATAAATGTTGTTAAAGGCTAATGTACATTAAATGCCCACAATTATCTCATTCAAACCGTAGTATCAATTCAAACAATAATAATATAAACTTCTGGTTAGAGACAACGTTTCGAAAATCACTACTCTTCGAAAATAAATCCTCCAGACTGCCGAATCACACAAAAGTTGTTTTATTTAATCAAATTTCCAAAGGAATACTCAAAACGGAGATTATCTCTCAATTTCATAATGTAATTGAAATTCTAGAATAAAAAAAACAGCAAATAAATAAGAGTAATTTGTGTTTTTTTTGTGATATCATCAAAATTAAATGAAAATTATTCTTGATATTAATTCTTGCATAAAAGCAGAACAAATAGATCGAAAATTATGAACGTTTTTACAAAAGGCTTCCTTGCAAAACACACTGACGACACCTAGTCACACAGGTGATGTGATGATGTGCCGACTAGAAAATTTTGCGTTTCCTATCCCCTAGAGATAGAAAATAATGGTGGTTCAAATTTATATATATATATGTATATATATATATATATATATATATATATATATATATATATATATACAGGGTGTTCAAAACTCGATTGACACCCCCCTTTTTTCCACAATTTTTGATATTTAAAAGTGAAACTTGGTGGGTCTTAACGTGGTCGAATGTACATTCATTGGATCCAATGCACGACCCCTCAACTTTTATTATTTAGGAAATTCCTCGCTGCGCCCTGGATGTCGGCACTAATGGCCTAGATGTCAAGACGCCGTAAAAAATAAATAAATCGTCCAACACAAAAATAATTGCTACGAAATTCTAATCATTAGGTGAGTTCTACTGCTTTAAATTTATTATTTTAATGCCTTTATAAATTAATTGAATTTGATTTTTAGGTGGAGCAAAAAGTTTAAAAAACGTTTATTAAGTTTTACGGAAGCGTAGACCACGTTGATCATAAACTTTTCTGAAAACTTCAAAAACAAAAGTGTGTTTTGCCCCATTCCTATTTACGTTTTAGGCATTTAAAGGCTCTGCAACGTTTATACCAATTACTTTTTCCATTACGGACATACTTTCTGCGTTATTTGCAGAAAAGTGACAAAAAACAAGGGTTTTAACGGTTTTTGGCAATTTGTTACTCATTTGTGCGCTTTAGCGAAAAAATGACCGATATAAAATCGACCTAAAATTCAATTCTCTACAATAATCCGTCATAAAAATAACCCCCTTCCATTGAAGATTCCAGAGTTAGGGTTGCTGGAGAAGAACTGGAGAAAGTTGAGGGGTCGTGCATTGGGTCCAATGAATGTACATTCGACCACGTTAATACCCACCAAGTTTCGCTTTTAAATATCAAAAATTGTGGAAAAAAGGGGGGTGTCAATCGAGTTTTGAACACCCTGTATATATATATATATATATATATATATATATATATATATATATATATATATATACAGGGTGTCCCGTAAATGTCTAGTCATATTGTGAGGGGTGATAGAGGACCCTTGGGGGAACAAAAAATGTTCTATAACGATTTCCCGAATTCTCACCTATAAGGGAGAAATCGTCGTTTTATTGTTTTTTTTCGAGACAAACGTGGTTTTTGGAAAAATAATTCTTGTAGCTCCGTCCCAGGTTGTACTACTAGAAAGGGAGTGAAACCAATCGAAAGCTGAGTAAATTTACTATAAGACTATTTGGGAGTAAACGTAAAAATGATTGAATGTAAGTATGTATATCTTACCAAAAGAAAGATATTCTAAATTCTAAAACAGTAAATAAATAAAATACACATTTATTTTGAATTTATTAATCCAGGTACCTAATACTGGGTCCAGGAGGCGGCCATTAAGGAACCCGAACCATACATTAACCTCAAAATTATTATTTTTACCTAGCATTTGAAAACATTTTTACAGGACTATGTACATCTTATTTATGAGGGATAGAATTTTTAATTAACACAACAAAAACGTATGGGCTCACGAGAATCCCTGTGAGTTTCATAAGCGTAGCAATCAGTATCAATTCAAGGTAAAGCATTTGTTTTCTAAATATAAATACCTGTAAAACTGTGTTCAAATGCGTGCGTGATCTAGGTAAAAATAATAATTTTTGGGGTTAATGTATAGTTGGGGTTCCTTAATGGCCGCCTCCTGGACCCAGTATTAGGTACCTGAATTAATAAAATCAAAATAAATTTGTATTTTATTTACTGTTTCAGGCATTTTTTTTGTGTTCGTGGAAGTAATTTTCTTTTCACAGATCCATGTTTTTTTTTTAAAACTTTTGTTTTAAAACCGTTCAAATACTTCAATACAGGGTTGTGATACATGAATGGAAAGATAATTAAATGGGGAAGTTTTTCTGAAACCCGGAAATCTCTAATTCTGCCCATTGAGGAGTAACGCTGGAAAGAAATATCAAGAAAATGTCAGGAAATATAGAATAGCTTTCTTTTGGTAAAATATACATACTTACATTCAATCATTTATACGTTTACTTCCAACGAGTCTTATAGTAAATTTACTCAGCTTTCGATTGGTTTCACTCTCTTTCTAGTAGAATCATCTGGGACGGAGCTACAACGATTATTTTTCTAAAAACCACGTTTGTCTTGAAAAAACAATAAAACGAAGTTTTCTCCATTATGGTTGAGAATTCTCGAAATCGTTATAGAACATTTTTTGTTCCCCCAAGGGTCCTCTATCACCCCTCACAATATGACTAGACATTTACAGGACACCCTATATATATATATTTTAACGGGGGTGTAAATAATTTTTCTAGAATAATTTTTATTTTTAAGGTTTTGAAATAAAAATTATTAAACATTTTTTTTTTAAATAGTAAAATATAATATATTTTATATTTTTAGCGCGGTTCCTCCCTCCCCCATAGGGAGGAACCCCGCTTATAGGGTTCATACAATGAAACAATCCGGAAGTGCCGACTAGAAAATTTCGCGTTTCAGAACCCCTAGAGACCGAAAATAACGGTGGTTCAAATTTGTATATATATATATATATATATATATATATATATATATATATATATATATATGTATATATTTATTTATATATATATATATATGTATATATTTATTTATATATATATATATATATATATATATATATATATATATATATATTTGTCTGTTCGCTCTCTAGATAGAAGACGAATGGTCCGATTTTGATGAAATTTGGTACAAAAATCCTTCGTCCAATTTGAAAGGTCAAGTTCGTTAACCAGCAAAATCCGCCTAATGGAAGATGGCGTTTGGGGCGAAATTCGCGCAAAAAAAATCGTAACGCTTACGTTTTTGAGTTCATAAGCTTGTAAGTACTCGTTTTATATGATTCCTGGGTTAGGAAAACGAATGAAACCATTTTGAAGGCGATCGCTTTAACCGTTTTCGAGAAAATTGGAAAAATAGTTTTTGAATACCGTTTTTGGTTTGGGTACTTAGAATTACGGGATTCAGTTGAAACATTATCTGCATGTTCTACATTCATTAAAACTAATATGTTGAAAGTTTTGTTACGTTTGGAGTTAAGGAAGGGTTAGAATAAAATATTTTATGAACAGACATGAAAAGTTTTGGGAAGTTCGTATACTTTCATTAATATCTCGAACACGGTTGGGAAATCGTGGTAAGTGGATAGAAACTATTTAAAAGCTTACTAAATTCTCTACAAAAAAGATTCTAAAACTATTTTTGATTAGGTTATGTCAATCGGAGAAAGAAGTGCTTAAAACTTCAAATACGTCTGTTTTGTTCTTATGAACGGGTTTTTGTCGTTCTTGTTGTAATTTTTGTCTCTTTCCCTTCGTTTTTTATTGCTTTTTATTTTTGTAATTTCTTATGTTGCGAACATTTTGTGTGTAAAACAGGATATGAAAAATGAGGCCAATTTTCTGTTGCTAGAAATAATATAAATTTTGGGAACTTTCATTAATATCTCGAAAACTGTTGAGAATTTTGGTAAATTTTGGCATTTTGGTGGTTGGAATACCATTAGAAAGCTCATTAAATGCTCTACATAAAATGTTCTAATGAAAGTTTTGATTAGGCGATGTCAATCGGAGAAATAAGAGCTTAAAGCTTTAAAGTAATTGATTTCGCTTATTCGAAGTGTTCTTTTTGTCTGTATTTTATTCCTTGTTATTTTTTAATTGCTTATAGTTGGATAATGTATTCGAAAATAAAACAGGTTAAGTAAAATAACAAAAACAATTTATTGTTAGAAATATAGAGTTCCAAGATTCCAAGACCTTGTAACTAGCGGGACGGTTTCTAGTGTTGCCGACCCTTCCAGGTAAGATTGTAAGTCCTACCTTTCAAGACTGGTGGAACCAAAATATAACTGTCAGGGTTCGGTCACTGCTACTTAATAATACTACATTTTACCGTAAAAATGGTTTCATTGTGCCGACGTTTCGGCTTGAACTTCAAGCCTTCATCAGGGCTGTAAATACAAGTAGGACATATTTAACACTAATAGCACATATCTATGTAAATATACCTAACATATATATATATATATATATATATATATACATATATAATATATATATATTTATATATATGCATATACACATACACATATACACGCACACATATGTGCATATATATGCCCACATACATACACATATGGGGTATGTATTATTAAGTAGCAGTGACCTAACCCGGACAATCCCTACCTTGCATCATCAACGGTCAACGATCTCCTCTCAACAAAATAATAACTGCTTCTATTTTAATCTTTCGAAATTAGACTAGGGATAAGAACGGAACCGCGCTAAGATGAGGCAGTTCCTGCGAGTCGGACTTTTTTATATCTAATTGATATTATCAATTACGATGGAATTTCTATTTTTATTTCCTAATAATAAAAATTAAAGGTTAAGTGAAACTCATTTGAAATAAAAATAGTTATTTTCGGTCTCTGGTTATTACCATGAAATCAAAATTCCGGGAGGGGCTGCAGCCCCTCAGCCCCCCCCCCTTATATATGCCCATGTAAACAAATGTTTAATTACATACACAGTCGTTTCATAATCTTCGAAAATCATGGGAATTAGCACTCACCTTAAAATATTCGTTACTCACTTCAAAGTGTTCTCAGGGCGATTTCGGCTTAAATATATAG
The DNA here is from genome assembly GCA_946811695.1 of Gonocerus acuteangulatus. Classification (NCBI taxonomy): domain Eukaryota; kingdom Metazoa; phylum Arthropoda; class Insecta; order Hemiptera; family Coreidae; genus Gonocerus; species Gonocerus acuteangulatus. The sequence continues at coordinate 152,482,977 of OX328123.1, read as the reverse complement.
GAAAAATGGAATATCGGTCGTATTTGTCGAACCAATTATGGCCTTAATGAAAAAACTTGCTCAAGGTCACGTGATTTCCTGCGCTATGCGTCCGAACTCGTGGCGTAATATTATGCTTGCACAGCCACGTTTTCTCGGAAACGGCTGGAGCGACAAATTCGTGATTGGTGTCATTCTAGAGCAACAAATTAGCAACAAATTCTCGTACCAATCTGAATTTCGTCAGACAATTAGATCAAAAGTTACGGGGGTGGCTGTGCTGGCGTAATATTACGCTAGCACAGCCACGTTTTCTCGGAAACGGCTGGAGCGACAAATTCGTGATTGGTGTCATTCTAGAGCAACAAATTAGCAACAAATTCTCGTACCAATCTGAATTTCGTCAGACAATTAGATCAAAAGTTACAAGGGTGGCTGTGCTGGCGTAATATTACGGTAGCACAGCCACGTTTTCTCGGAAACGGCAGGAGCGACAAATTCGTGATTGGTGTCATTCTAGAGCAACAAATTCTCGTACCAATCTGAATTTCGTCAGACAATTAGATCAAAAGTTACAGGGGTGGCTGTGCTGGCGTAATATTACGGTAGCACAGCCACGTTTTCTCGGAAACGGCAGGAGCGACAAATTCGTGATTGGTGTCATTCTAGAGCAACAAATTAGCAACAAATTCTCGTACCAATCTGAATTTCGTCACACAATTAGATCAAAAGTTACGGGGGTGGCTATGCTGGCGTAATATTACGGTAGCACAGCCACGTTTTCTCGGAAACGGCAGGAGCGACAAATTCGTGATTGGTGTCATTCTAGAGCAACAAATTAGCAACAAATTCTCGTACCAATCTGAATTTCGTCAGACAATTAGATCAAAAGTTACGGGGGTGGCTGTGCTGGCGTAATATTACGCTAGCACAGCCACGTTTTCTCGGAAACGGCTGGAGCGACAAATTCGTGATTGGTGTCATTCTAGAGCAACAAATTAGCAACAAATTCTCGTACCAATCTGAATTTCGTCAGACAATTAGATCAAAAGTTACGGGGGTGGCTGTGCTGGCGTAATATTAAGGTAGCACAGCCACGTTTTCTCGGAAACGGCTGGAGCGACAAATTCGTGATTGGTGTCATTCTAGAGCAACAAATTAGCAACAAATTCTCGTACCAATCTGAATTTCGTCAGACAATTAGATCAAAAGTTACAAGGGTGGCTGTGCTGGCGTAATATTACGGTAGCACAGCCACGTTTTCTCGGAAACGGCTGGAGCGACAAATTCGTGATTGGTGTCATTCTAGAGCAACAAATTAGCAACAAATTCTCGTACCAATCTGAATTTCGTGAGACAATTAGATCAAAAGTTACGGGGGTGGCTGTGCTGGCGTAATATTACGGTAGCACAGCCACGTTTTCTCGGAAACGGCTGGAGCGACAAATTCGTGGTTGGTGTCATTCTAGAGCAACAAATTAGCAACAAATTCTGGTACCAATCTAAATTTCGTCAGACAATTAGATCAAAAGTTACGGGGGTGGCTGTGCTGGCGTAATATTACGGTAGCACAGCCACGTTTTCTCGGAAACGGCTGGAGCGACAAATTAGTGATTGGTGTCATTCTAGAGCAACAAATTAGCAACAAATTCTGGTACCAATCTGAATTTCATGAGACAATTAGATCAAAAGTTACGGGGGTGGCTGTGCTGGCGTAATATTACGCTAGCACAGCCACGTTTTCTCAGAAACGGCCGGAGCAACAAATTTGAAAATAGTGTAACAAATTAGCAACAAATTAGCAACAAATTACTGAGTATGTTAGAAGTTGGGGTTGCAATGTTGCTGTTCCAGCGTAATAGGGCTATGGACTTCAGTTTTACCGTCATGTATTATTCTCAAGTAGTTATTGGCCAGGCCAGACTACGGGATTTTATGAGTTTTTGAGAATTGTGTTTTTCCCAAATTAAATGTGATATTTCTATATATATATATATCTATGCTTTTATTAAGAGTCTAATTTTGGTCTTCCCAGATTACTGATAGTATCTGGTGTATATGCATATATGTTTATCTATCGATACCTTTTGCTATATTATTCAATACTTGAATAATATTGATTCTTCTTGTGATATTTCTATATATATATATATATATATATATATATATATATATATATATATATATATGCTTTTATTAAGAGTCTAATTTTGTTCTTCCCAGATTACTGATAGTATCTGGTGTATATGCATATATGTTTATCTAGCGTTACCTTTTGCTATATTATTCAATACTTGAAGAATATTGATTATTCTTGTGATATTTCTATATATATATATATATATATATATATATATATATATATATATATATATATATATATATGCTTTTATTAAGAGTCTAATTTTGTTCTTCCCAGATTACTGATAGTATCTGGTGTATATACATATATGTTTATCTATCGATACCTTTTGCTATATTATTCAGTATTGGAATGATATTAATTCTTCTTGTGATATTTAAAATATATATATATATATTCATGCTTACCCTTTTATTGGGAATTTATTTATTTTTTTTTTGGTATTCATAGATATTTATTATATTTAAGGTATATATATGTGTACATGTATTTGTTATCTTACTGGGAACATTTTGTACTTATCTCAATATAGTTACCAGCTCTTGAGTATCTTGTTGTTTTCTTTTTTTTTATTTGGATCACCTGGGTTTCATACCTCATTGAACCTGGCTATCCGTTGGTCTATCCGGATAAATTGTACCACCCCAGGTGTTGGTGAGTCTTGCTTTAAATTGTGTTTTTTTATAGTTTTAATATTCTTTCAAATTAAATTTATTTCAGCACAATTTAATGGCGCCCGAACATTGGACTTTTGGTTCCACTTTTATTTGGTAATTTAGCTTCTTATGTTACATAGATTTTTATATTCGCTCTTCTTTGTCTAATATCTGTCTTACCCTAGTAGTGGTTAGTTCCTATTTTTATTCTATATTTATTTAGTATCGTTTCTTGTATAATTGTCATCATGTCTTCATTTGAGAAGTTGTCTACCGCACAAAAACATAAACTTTTACTTTCTCGTAGGGGAACAGTGTTTGCCTTGGTCAGCGAGATTTATCAGGCGTCAAGAACATTGACAGCTGAAACTGCTTCTAAGTTTAGAACTAAATTTGATAGGTTGGTTAAGTCGGAAGTGGAATGGGCAGAAATCCGTGCAGCAATTGAGCTCTTTAATGTCTCATTAGACGATAATGAAAGTGGGAATTTCACCATCTCGGTCTCAGCGGAGGAAAGGTCTTTCTCTGATGCAGTAGATCAGGCAAAAGAGAATTATCTTGCCTTTGCGCAGACAGCAACTGTTCAACCTTTGAATAAAGGAGAAATTACTCATGTTACTCCGCTCAGTGATAACCTCCTCCCTCGTATCTCTATTCCTACATTCTCAGGGGAAACTGAGAAATTTGTGGAATTTCTGTCATTGTTCGAATCTGTCGTTGATAACAATAAAAATATTTCCGATATTACAAAGTTTCAATATTTAAGATCTTCATTATCTGGTGATGCACTCTCGGTCATCACTGGAATTGATTTACTTCCCCAAAATTATGTCATTGCTTTAGAGGCCTTGAAGAATAGATATCAAAATAAGAGACGCTTGGCCAGTATATATTTCCGTAAGGTCATGGAGTTTTCTCCTCTGTCGAATGGTTCACATAAGGAACTTCAGCGGTTTTTAACCACCCATACTAATAGCTTTTGTGCTTTGGAAAAAGTTGGTATTCCTGATATTAAGGACTTCATGAAATTGCAATTGGCTTTGACAAACCTAGATCCTGGTAGTCGTCGCGCATTTGAAGATGAATATTCATCTACTTCCTTTCCTTCATATGATGATTTAATTAAATTTATAACCAGTCGCAGTCGGACAGCAGAGTTGATGTCTGAAGAAGTTCGACCCGTGAAGAAGCCTGACAGTTCAGCTGGCAAAAAGAAGAGGATTACCTCCCCGACATACCAGTTATATTCAGTAGAGGACAACTCATCCTCTCCATCGGAGGAGAATAAAAGCCTGAAGGTATCTTATTGCTCCCCTGTTCTAGCTTGTCCTGTTGCACCTCGCCCACATCAAGATAAAGCTCCACCACCGGTTCGAAGAAAAGCTCCACTGCAATGCTGGAATTGTAAAGGACCTCATGTATATCGTAAATGCACTTTGCCCCGATCACGATTTTGTTTTAGGTGTGGACATTCTGGAGTAACAAAAATTAATTGTCCCAAGTGTAAACCGGGAATCCCGGGTGGTTCAGCCCCCAGAGTATTTTCAGTAGAAGCAGTTGGCCCTGCTGATTTATGGTATGATTTGAAGATGAAGCGGGTGAAGAGTCAGCCTCATAACGACCCTGAATGGATGGTTCGTCAAGAACGTCTGTACTATTATCGAAAAGATGCCAAGAAGAATGGAATGGATCGAGAAGAACCTGAAGCTTGGAAGTTAGTCGTGCCCTCGTACCAAAGGAACAAGGTTATGGAGGAGAACCATGCAGCTACACAAGCAGGACACCCTGGTATTGCCAAGACCTATTGGCGCGTTGCACAATCATATTACTGGCCTGGTATGTATGATGATATTTCACGTTTTGTTCGCCGTTGCAAAGTTTGTCAGATAGTGAAAGCCAATAATCAGCCCAGTAGAGGATGGATGCAGCATCGGCATATCCAAGCCCCTTGGGATTGCGTCAGCTTTGACATAATGGGCACTTATCCTCGTAGTGCTCAAGGATTTACCCACCTTTTGGTGTTTCAAGATGTTTTCACACGTTGGTTGGAGTTGGTCCCCTTAAGGAATACCTCTGCTGCTTTGGTTGCTGAAAAGTTTAGAAATGTCATCCTTAACCGTTTTGGTTGTCCCAGAGTCATCATCACCGACAATGGTACTAATCTCGTAAGCAAATGTATTGGTAAGATCACCGAGTCTTGCGGTATCTATCATCACCGCACACCTTTCTATCATTCCCAAGCCAATCCTGTTGAAAGGTCTAATCGTAACATTAAACAGATCATCACTTCTTACTTGCAGGGATCTCACAAGAACTGGGATAAGTTCATTGGCGAAATCCAGTTTGCGCTCGATTCCGTTTGCCAAGAGTCCACCAAGTTCTCTCCGGCTTTCCTCAATTATGGTCGGGAACTCCGCATGGCTAATAGCCCCCGTTTTACTAGTCATGACCATGATATTGATCTGAATCAGGATGTTAGTCCAGCCAAGGAAAGATGGGCTCAACGTATGAAGAAAATGAAGGAGATCTTCCACGCTGTAGAAGAAAATGTGGTGAAAGCCCAAGATACACAGATGAACCGTTACAACCTTAGACGAAGGGAAGAGACCTTCAAGCCTGGAGATCAAGTCCTCAGCAAGAGCTTTCCGCAATCCTCTAAACCCAATTCGTTCTGTGCCAAGCTAGTGCCCAAGTTTATCGGTCCTTTCAAGGTCACCCGTGTTAGCCCAGCTGGAGTCTGTTGGTTGGAAGATGAGAAAGGATCACAAGCAGGGAAATGGCATGCTCGTAATCTCAAACCCTACAATCGTTGATAATTTCTGGCGGTTCTCCCTCTAAGGAAGGGGGTATTGTGACGTGGCACCCTGCGGGGAGTGAGAACCTGCTTTCTCTACCTCTTTGGACTGATAACATTTCACGTTTTATATTTTATTTGGAATTCGCACCACTTGTAAATGTTTACTATCCACAAAAGATAGTCAATTTTCTTCTCCATTTTGGATGTAACAGTTTCGTATATAATTTAAGATTTTTATTCTTTTGTTTTTTTTTCCCGTGGTCGGTAGGCCTTGGGGAGAAGAGGCGTCGGTTCTAGGGGAGTCTGTGAAAAATGGCGTAGGTAGACGCTAGTGCCAGGGAAGAAAAGTTTTTTTTTGTTGCAAGTATGAGGTTTCCAGCTTTTTAAGGAGGGACTGAGGCGTCCTTTTTTTGTTAATAATGAAACTGAAGATCCAGTAGCACGAAGAGGCGGCATTTGTCTTCTCCGTTTATCGTTTTGGCCGAACATGTGATTGGAACTCCATGTGGTAGGCTTTTAGAGCATATTGTGGGACAAATGAGTAACCCATACATTTTATCTTCTGCTGGACACCAGGCTCCACGTTTTATTAATCTCCAGGCCTCATTATGTCAAATTTTGTCGTTCAATTACTGCCATGAGTGCAAGTAACTATATTGTGCATAGTTTAAAAACTTGGGAAAAGTTAAGTTTATTATCGCTAAATAAGTTATTGGCAATGCCAGATTACCAAAATTTTGTGTTGTAATTTGATATTGGTGGCTATGCCAGGTTGTGGAATTGTACATGTAGTTGCAATTCGATAATTCTTCAGTATGTGTTTTCTATGCCAATTTGTTGGATAGTTATGGACTTCAGTTTTACCGTCATGTATTATTCTCAAGTAGTTATTGGCCAGGCCAGACTACGGGATTTTATGAGTTTTTGAGAATTGTGTTTTTCCCAAATTAAATGTGATATTTCTATATATATATATCTATGCTTTTATTAAGAGTCTAATTTTGTTCTTCCCAGATTACTGATAGTATCTGGTGTATATGCATATATGTTTATCTATCGATACCTTTTGCTATATTATTCAATACTTGAATAATATTGATTATTCTTGTGATATTTCTATATATATATATATATATATATATATATATTTATGCTTTTATTAAGAGTCTAATTTTGTTCTTCCCAGATTACTGATAGTATCTGGTGTATATGCATATATGTTTATCTATCGATACCTTTTGCTATATTATTCAATACTTGAATAATATTGATTCTTCTTGTGATATTTCTATATATATATATATATATATATATATATATATATATATATATATATATATATATATATATATATATATATTTATGCTTTTATTAAGAGTCTAATTTTGTTCTTCCCAGATTACTGATAGTATCTGGTGTATATACATATATGTTTATCTATCGATACCTTTTGCTATATTATTCTGTATTGGAATGATATTAATTCTTCTTGTGATATTTAAAATATATATATATTCATGCTTACCCTTTTATTGGGAATTTATTTATTTTTTTTTGGTATTCATAGATATTTATTATATTTAAGGTATATATATATGTGTACATGTATTTGTTATCTTACTGGAAACATTTTGTACTTATCTCAATATAGTTACCAGCTCTTGAGTATCTTGTTGTTTTCTTTTTAGCGCGGTTCCTCCCTCCCCCATAGGGAGGAACCCCGCTTATAAGGTTGATACAATGAAACAATCCGGAAGTGCCGACTAGAAAATTTTGCGTTTCAGAACCCCTAGAAACCGAAAATAACGGTGGTTCAAATTTGTATATATATATATATATGTATATATTTATTATATATATATATATATATATATATATATATATATATATATATATATATTTGTCTGTTCGCTCTCTAAATAGAAGACGAATGGTCCGATTTTGATGAAATTTGGTACAAAAATCTGTCGTCCAATTTGAAAGGTCAAGTTCGTTAACCAGCAAAATCCGCCCACTGGAAGATGGCGTTTGGGGCGAAATTCGCGCAAAAAAAATCGTAACGCTTACGTTTTTGAGTTCATAAGCTTGTAAGTACTCTTTTTATAGGCTTCTTGGGCTAGGAAAACGAATGGAACCATTTTCAAGGCGATAGCTTTAACCGTTTTCGAGAAAACTGAAAAAATAATTTTTGAATGCCGTTTTTGGTTTGGGTACTTAGAATCAAGGGATTCAGTTGAAACATTTACTACATGTTCTACTTCCATTAAAACTAATATGTTGAAATTGTGGTTGCGTTTGGAGTTAAGGAAGGGTTAGAATAAAATATTTTATTAACAGGCATAAAAAAGTTTTGGTAACTTTGTATACTTTCCTTAATATCTCGAAAAAGGTTGAGAATTTGGGAAACGGAAGAATACCATTAGAAAGCTTACTAAATTATCTACAAAAAAGATTCTAATGAAAGTTTTGATTAGGCGATGTCAATCGGAGAAATACCGTATGAAATGTCAGTTTTGGATTTGTCGATTTCCTTCAAATGTCTTGAAACTGTCGAGGCTCCTACTCCGAGTTCTTTGGCATATTCCCTAGTGTTTTTAATTGCTTATAGTAGTCAAATGTATTTGTCAATGAAACAGGATACGTATAATTAGAATCAATATTTTGTTTGTTAGAATTCGAAGATGCCGTATGAATATCTAGATGTGACAGTACTGGTGTTGATTTCGTTCTTTAGAATTATTCTTGGTATTCCCTATTTTCATCTGTTACCCATAGTTTTTTATTGTTAGTAGATTTTTCTTATTGATTATAGAACATTAATCTATTTGGCTATAAAACAGGATACGTAAAATTAGTGACAATATTTCGGAGATTTCTGAGCGAAATACGTTTAAGATTTTCTACCACCACGAACGGCTTTTTTCCTCTATTTTTATCCACTAGATAGGCTTTATTTTGCATATTATTCTATATAAGTTTTATTCAGCAGGGGATTCTGATGAAATGTCGTGTTTTTGCTGTGGATTTTAAATACGATGTATCTAAGATTGGATAACATTAGCGAGTCTACATAATTAAGAACCGACGACGGAGGATTACTTCTTGCTATGATTTAGTCTACATACGTATATTAAGTCCTAAATCCAATCCTCCTAAAGTTCAATGCCCGTAGAAACCAGGGGGCCGCAGGAAATTTACCTGCTAAGAGTTAATCCTCAAGAGCTGTAAATATACCCCAGGTATCTGCCGACACAAATACAAAGCCTAGGCGGAGAGCACCCCAAAAACTCAGATCCAAACATAAGGTTATATACTAAATATTGATAAAGACTACTTAGTTGTAAACCGATTCATCAATTAGCAATCAATAGTTTTCAACAAAGGTTATATACTAAATATTGATAAAAAGTATTTAATTAGAAAAAAAAAACAATATTCCACAAGACTTGTTTTTGGTCCATTTGTGTCTACTCCATAGACTTAATTAGGTATATTATTCTATTGTAGTTGGGCAACTAAACTTTGTTTTATTTTGTTAAATAAAGTTTTTTTTCTTGATTTGTTATTCGTCAAGACTTTTATTTGTCCTTGTGTATTTACTAGATAGGTTTTATTCAACATATTATTCTATATAGGCTATATTAGGCAGGGTATTCTACTCAATCTTGTGTACTTCTTCTTGATCCTTCTGTACATGGGCGTATATAAAAACAATTTCGGGGGGGGGGGCTGAGACCATTTCCAGGGTATGGAATACTAAATATTTAGAGCTTGGAATAGTTTTAGGCAACTAAAACGCTATTACACGTAAAATAAAATATGTTTTATGAACTAAGTGATCTTATTTAATTTATTTTTAAGGGTTTTACGAGAAGTTTTTATCATCAATTCAAAATTTCGGGAGGGGCTGCAGTCCCCTCAGCCCCCCCCCTCATATACGCCCATGCTTCTGTATCCTCTAGAAAGGCTTTATTAGGCATATTTTGTATTCATTTATAGAGCTTTGCTTTAGAATGAGAGCCAGATTCTGTAATATCCGCTTCTGTGTAAAAGTTAGCTATTGTCGGTGTCCCTGACGCCTTAATATCACTTTTATTCGAGATGTTCGAGAGGATTTTGACAATTTTCACAAGATATATAAAAAAAATAAGTTTATTTTTTTTCAAAGCTTATCAAATGGCACTAGGGACATGAACGGAACCGCGCTAAGATGCTGCAGTTCCTGCGAGTCGGACTTTTTTTTATTTGGATCACCTGGGTTTCATACCTCATTGAACCTGGCTATCCGTTGGTCTATCCGGATAAATTGTACCACCCCAGGTGTTGGTGAGTCTTGCTTTAAATTGTGTTTTTTTATAGTTTTAATATTCTTTCAAATTAAATTTATTTCGGTACAAAACGCACCAATGTCTGTCTGACATAAATATCCTAGTATAACTATCAGGTGTAAACGCACCCTAAGAATTCATCTATATGCTGAGTGCCCCATCCGTAGTTGAACCAGAACTACGTTGTTGGCTGGTCAGTCACGTTTCTTGTTGACAGTAAAGCAAATCCTCGACAACAGTTCTAATTGTTATAGGTAGTAACGTAAAGTAGTTTCAAATTATCAATACATAAAATAATATCTCACAATGTTAAATGTATATTTAATAAAATGGAAAATAAAATTAATTGATTCCATTGATAAAATAATAAACAAATATCAGTAATATAGGTACACAATATTTTACATGTATCACGATTATCAATTGAGTTTCCTGTAAAATATTGTGGAGGTTGAATATTTTACAAGTATCACGATTATCAATTGAGTTTCCTGTAAAATATTGAGGAGGTTGAATATTAATGACCTTGTCGAAATGAACGTTGTGAAAACAAGGGGTAAAAGTGGAAGAACATTAAAACGGTCTGTTGAAAAAGGCCCTAAGGTATTTGTTTTTCACGGCTCTTCTGCCGTTATTAATTGGTTTTCCCTGGCAATCCAGTGACTTTTCCATGTATGAGGTTTCCCTCTGTCTCTCTCGTTTTTTTTTTGTTTTTTATTTCAATTCCTCTGCTGGCCAATGCAATTCTATTGGTGCATTATAACCATCAACGTCGTATTTCCAAATTCCTAGCGGGTATGAAGATATAATTACAAAAGTTATTTACTCAGGTTCATCAAAAGCACTGAATAACATGGAGATTTAAACCAGCATCAGAATTTAGCATATATTTTCATCAAATGAACAAAAATGTGTTGTATTAACCGATTAGTATTTATAAATGGGAGTTTACTTAATAACGAAATTATTTATTTTCACGTACTTTTCAAAATTTCGTCTTAATTTCTAGTAAGCCCCCGATATTTCATGCTAAACTAATTAGGTTGATTAGTTGCAAAATACGTCAGCTTTAATTATAATTTAGCCCCATAGCTACTAAAATCCTTGCCAGTGGTAAAGACCCTCGCCCTCGATTACTGGCATTCATTGCTGCTTGATCAAGTCCTAGAACCATAAAAGACAAATAGCAATTGAACTGGAGGAGCATAACAGAAAACAAACTTCGAAAAATTAAGCAGACCATAACCGGATTTAACGGCGAGAAGAAGTGGTGTCGGCCGGTCTCAAGTAAGGCCACACACGTATCTTGGATATCTTCTGACGAAGTCTGATAAACCGTTGTGCCAAATTCAAAACAAATATTTGACAGTTCGAAATATACTGTCTGACTGCAATTTTAGACAAGACTTGGAAATTCCACGAGACAACTACTTCGTGATAGGAGTCAAAATTTAACAAGCACCAGTCCAAACTTCCCAAACAATTAACATGTGTACGAACTAAAACAACCACTTATTTTTTTTAATTCATATTTCCATACTATAGGGTAAACCGGACAGTTATTGACACCCTTAAGACTACATTTCTGTGGTGAAATTAAAAAAAAAAACTTTAATAAATACTTTTTACGAAGGGATCAAACTGAAACTTGCTATAGCTCCTCTTTATCTATCCTTTGAAAGACTCAAGTGGATTTTTCTTTCAAAAGTTCAATACATTTTAACATATGGCAATAATTATAGTAAAAGGTGCAAAAACTAGTTATTGACACCCTGTGGATGGGTTATTGACACTACGGTCATTATAAGGATATAATATCACAAAAATATCATGAACTTTATTGTAATATAAAAAACAATTAAAATATTTCTTCTTTTTTAACATTATGAATGTAACTAGTAAAAAAAATAGATAAAAAATGCTGGTAGGCATTATGTAACATGAAATAAAATAATTAATTTACATTTCATCATCTTCATTTATAACTTCATCAAACTCCAGGATGTAACACGCAAGACAAACAAATTCATCAGACTCGTTACTTTCAGGGATATGTTCATATCCTTTCAAACATAATGAACTATCAAAATAAATTACCTCTACAATACTGCCACATTTGAAACATACGGTTAGTTTTTTTGGTTTGTTTAATTTCCCTTTTAGGAATTTTACTGTTGTTTTCCCACTCCAACCTTTTTGCTTCCTTTTTTTCTGAAATTTTTCTTTTTTCTCCTATATTATCTTCCAGCATTTGTTTTCATCGTTTACTTGTGGCGAATGACATGTGATCTGACAAATGAATAATTTGAATGTTTCTTTTCGGAGATTCTGGCCAGTATGGCACTTAAACCAAGGGCAGATCGTTGCCAGGTGGACCAAACGGATTCCCTTTGGATATCCAGGAGGTGTTGTTGTTAATGGAAAATATGTGGTAGGCATAGCAGGATCTACTTTTTCAGGTGTGGTATGACTTTCAGTACCTTATTGAAGTCCTATGGTATCTTCATTTGGTTTTGGAATGACGATCTCTAACCACTTTCAAATATTAGCTTCAGAAACACGTGCGTTGGCCCCAGTAACGGCTTCGGAAATCCTCTCTGTATAGAGGGGTGCCTTTGTAAGAAAGTCTTGTACCAGCCAACACCAGGACAATTACCTGTAAAGGGAGGGCTCATATTTTTAAATTAAATAAATACTTTTAGGGATTGCAAAATGTAATTTTTCTTCCCCAAGAATCCCTTTTTCGCACATTTTCCTATCCAAGCAACTAGAGTTAGTTTGTCTTTATCCAAAAGAATTTACCTTGGTACAAACAATGATTTTACAAATTTGTCGCTTAATCTGAAGTGCAGATTTGATTAAATCCTTTGGATGCCGATTTAATGGAGTAGCCATCCTTTACGACTTTCAAGGCATTCTCTAAATACTTCTGGCTATAACTGAGTTTCATAGAAATACTAACAACTGTTATAGACACAATAGAAACTTTATTATTAGGAACTGACAGTGTCAATAACTAATCATTGAACCAAAAACTAGTTATTGCCACCCCATGTCAATAAGTAGTTACACTCGAATTAAAGTTAAAAAAACATCGCCGATTAATCAGGAAGATTAAATCATTAAAATTAAAACAAAACCATCAATATTTTAAAAAAAAATCATAATTTAGTTATTGACATGGGGTGTCAATAATAAAATACTTTGGGAAAAAATGACCAGTTATTGTCACCCCTTTATAATGATATTTAAATTGATTATTTTAATTTAAAACCACTCAAGACACTTCAATTATACATTAACTAACAATATAAAGTACTTAACTTTATTGCAATAAATGTAGGAAGAGAGAAGGAACAAAAACATTCAATGAAAATCCTTCAGGAAATCAAAACCTTGTAGCCATTAACTGGCTCAGGTATATCATAGATGACTTAGAAGACCCCTCAAGCATTAGTTTCCTGTATTTCTTAAAATGAAATTAGGACTAGTTCGCTTATTTCTTTAAGTTGAAGGTTGGGGTGTCAATAACTGTCTGGTTTACCCTACGTATTTCAAACTGTCTTTGATTGTCTCGACGATCCAAACTGAGGGGTTTAACATCGTCCTTAAAGGTTATAACTAGAGCCCGGAAGATAAGCATTTATTTTTGGTTAAAATAGGCAGGCAAAAAGGCACTTGAAATACTGAAAATAGGCAGTGTTGTAATTAAAATAGGCATTTATTAGGAGTGAAGGCAAAGAGGAATCTCACTCATTATTAATGAAAATGTGTATTTTAAATTCTCACTCATTCCTTTATTATCAGTTTATCACAGAATTAGTGTACTTACTCTTACTTTCCCTTCTTACAAGCAACAACAAGATGCTTTTTCAAAGTATCAACTGTCATAGACCTTCTAAGAAAAAATGTTTTCATCATGGAAAAACTTCCTCTGCATTATCTTATCATTTCGAAATCCGGAATACCAGGTAACTACAACATTGTCACAGCAAAAGGGGTGTGAGGAAGGAGACGTACTTTTCTCATCCTCTCTTTTTCCTCCTATTCATTATGCCTGTGCATTCCTTCTACCAAGGAAGGCTCTGTTATTTACAGAGGGTCAATCCACGGAGTAGGAAAATAAGCTTTCGAATTAATATTTGTGACGGCAAAATGTAATTTAATTTGTGAAACCTTTTTTGTTTTCGACGAACTGAAATCCGAAATTCGTTATGTGCTTTTTAAAATGTTTAAATCGCAGAAAAAAAATTGCATAACGAGCAAAAAAGGCAAAAAAAAGGCTTTATATCTTAAAATAGCCAAAATAAGCAAAAAAGGCAAAATAAAAATTGTCTCTACACTTCCTAAATGCACGGAAACATATTTATTTCTATCTGATTCTTCAATATATCCATTCAGATAAAAAAGGCATTTTGCCTAACTTCCGGGCTCTAGTTATAATAATAAATGCAAACCACTCGTGACGTGATGTATTCATCATGTCATGATTATACATAGGATCCTCCTTGTGTAACTGTGATTGTACAAGGGAGCTATTGTTCCTATGTATAGTCATATTATCCCTGTGACATAAATTGTACATAGGAACTGTAATCACACACTATTATTTATACATAGGATCTTCCTATTTTAAATGTATTTGTTTTTTACGTTCTTTTTTTATTATTATTTGTATGTTTTTTACCAAGTTATTTTTAACTGTTTGTTGTTCACGAAATTGATTATTTGTACTATTAGACGGACATGTAAAGTTGTATAATTTATTTTTGTGTAATGGGATTTATTATTATTATTATTATGAATATACATTTTATATGTTTATTAGACAAAATCGCCTTCGTTGTGGGTGGCGTAAATAAAAAAAAGTTCTTCAACCAAAGATAAGTGTTGGCATTCCTTGATTTTTATAATAATTAAATTGTGTAATTTTATTTTACGGGCTTATTGGACAGTTCATTCTCCCTTATTATTTGTCATTCGGTAGCTACTATTTGCTAGCTACAAGAATTCTGGCTTGTTCAGCTCTGAACAATAGGCAGGATTTGCATTTCAAATCCAGTCGTGAACTTCTTCAAGGCAGTAACGGAGCTGCTTACTGACCACTCTTAGTTGTTTCACCTCCCCATGAATAATTTAAAATGGTTATTTTCATTAGTACACCAGATTCTCTCTCTTTCTCCAAAATTCCTCTTACTCCTACCCTCTCCATTTATTCCAAACTTAAGAATAGTTAATCACAAAAGCTGCGAAATGAATTTGTCTGAAAACGCACGAACAGACGGTGGCTCGATCATGGAACTTTCGACGATTTTCTGTCGAACGCGTGGGAAGTCCGAACCAATCCCTTTCTGCTACGATTTAGTTGTAAACGAGTGCGAAATGGGGGAGTGAAAAATGGTACGTCAGAAGTTAATTTTACTTGTTCAGGAAAGGAAATATCTGTGGGACCTACGGGAAACGAAATGTCATATCCAGAACCTACAAAAACAATTGTGTAATGAGGTTTCGATTTTAGAATAAATGAATGTATCAAGGATGTATCGTCATGTATCCTTTCTCATTCGAAAAAAGGAAAAGTGATGGTCATCGGCGATTTGAAGATCGTTCCAAAAAAGTGAAAATTCACCGAACTCGTTTTTTTGGCGTTAATGTGATTTACCTACATTTCCCGACTTGGTCGATATCGCCTCAGCCGTCGATAAATCAAAGGTGATAATTCAAAAGCGAAATAATCGTCTCGAGAAAACCCTTTCCGAAGAGCCATCACGTCTACTGCGAATCCAGACGAATACTGAAGCATTCGCACGATTTCGTAAGATCGGCGTTCGCTTGAATTCGTTTCTTTGCAGTACGCAGCTTTTCGGTCCCAGTGGACGAGAAGCCTAAAGGTATCTCGTTCATTACCATACGCCACTTTAGCGAGATAGAGTGGTCTGTACTATGCTGCCTGATTTCCCCCCTTGCAGGGGCCCATTAATAACTTAATTAAAGGTGGGGTGGGCTTAGGGACGATCTGGGGACCCGAATACAACGTTCGAAGTGACCAGATGATGAAAACATTGGTGCGCTCGAGCTTATATATATTTACTACTATTACACGAACCATCTTATTATAATACTTATTAATATACGTAATAAATAAATAAAATAACATTGTATTTTACGCAGCGATAAAGCATCCGAGGCAAACATAAAGCAATATTTTATGAAGAATTGTAAAAGTTGCGTAAATTATAAAGCATTAAAAAAGTGTTCAACCGAACAATTTGAACCGAAAATTCTTCAATGAATAAATTTCATCTTTGGATTCGCATTAATTCATGCCTGGAATAATGATTCCTATAAATGGACTATGGTTTATGGGACTCTAAAGAAACCTTTTAAGACGTTCTAATGTAATATGTAACGATCCATTTGCTTTTCAAAGTGAACAGTAAAGGGATTAAGAGACAACTTGAAAAGAGAGTCGCCTTTTTCAATTGTTTAAGACTTAATTTGCATTTTCCTATGGCACTTGGAGTATTTATCAATATTTCCGCATCAACTTTTTCTTAACCTAATAGTAATAAATAAAACAATTTTTTTTTATTTTGTCAGTTTTAACTTATGATACATGGAATAATAAGCAAATATCGTCAAGAAAGCCAATAGTAAAAAAAGTCCGTCACGCAGGAGCTGCATAACAAAGCACTATCCTCAGAATTTAGGAACTGTTTCACTTATTAATTTTGGAATTAATTTCATTACAGATTTTTGTACAGGCGTGGTACTACACTCCTTAATAAATACTCAAAAACAAACTTCACATTTTAATCACATTGTTCTTGATTAATATATTTTTTTATTTGTAAGCAACCCGCATCGAAAATGATTTGGCCTCTTGATGAATAATAAAATGTGTGAATGGGACACAGAGATTTCTGAGAGAAATCAGAACTCTACAACTCTCTCTCTCTCCTAGTGGAAGCTTTTAGCGGGAGAATTCTATTCAAGCCTAGTACAAAGTATACCCCTCCCTCTTCCAAAAGACCGATTTAGTTAATCTTTACAACACTTCTTTCTTATTAGATACCCACGACATATACCGCATTTCGTTACAATACAACCGAAATTACGAACGGTATGAGCAAATTAGTTATTTGGGTCCGGAATACCCCCCCCCCTCCTCCTAATGAACCAATTTAGTTTATTTTTACGACAAATTTTTCTCTTCAGTAGACCACAACGAATACGAAGTTTCGCCTTAACACTAATTTAGGCTGATATTGGCAAATAACTACTTTGGCTCCGAAGTAACCACCTCCCCCTCCAGATGGACCGATTTTGTAGGTTAACGAACTCATTTGAATACTACATAACAAGTTTCGTAGCGAAAATGCAAAAACTCTGGCATGAATCGTGTTCACGGACACGTACATAACAAATATATATATAAATTTTAATGGGGTCATTTTCGGTGTCTACGTAGGATCGATTCGCAGAAATGTTTAAAAAAATCCGTCATGAGTGCAACCTCAATAGTTACTTTCCTTCGGAGGAAAGCGGTAAACGTAACTGAAATTCAAATTTGAAAGTAAGAAAAAACTTTAACCTTAAAACCTAACTAATTGGGACGGGCTCTTGTTCGGATAAACAAAAATTCGGATTAGGTGCCCATTTGTCATGTAATGCCATAAATTGACTTCACAAGACGTATCAAGCGTCGGATGTGTTTAAAATTAAAGGCAATAAAGTACACATCTTAGAACTTCCTGGGAATGATTTATTTATTTATTTTAGTTTTTTCATCATTTGATGATAAAACAAAATCTTTTTCCGTTAAATCTTCTCACTATCCGGTAAAAAATCTTCCTATTTTTCCATTTTAAACTGTCAACAAGTATGTTGTGATCGTGAATGTACTGTGTTCTGTTCCATTGACCCAACAAAAAGAGAGTAGTAGACCCCCTTTTTGTTGGGTCAATTAACGAGAAATCAATTTTACTAAATTGCTTTGGTTATCCTTTCTTTTTTAAATGTTGTTGTAATAATTTGCATGTTTTAGGTATTTCATAAGCTCATCAATGTACTGGATACCATCGTTTAGTAAGTCGGTCAAGAAGTCGGGTAATTTCAATTTTGTCCAGAGTCTACACTCTGTCCTAAAAATGAGAGATCTCTTTAGAACTTCCTGCACAGTAGAGATCTTCTCAGAACTGCCTGGTTAGTAGATATATTTTCGGAACTCCCTGGACATTCTTGTCCCTCTAACATTTAGCTGGACAGAGATCTTCTTAGAACTTTCCTGTCTGTAAACATCACAACAGTACTTCCTTGATATAGATATCTTACCAGAACTTGCTTGACCGTTGCTTGATCTTCAGAGAATTCATTTTAAGTTAGTCTTCTATCAATCCTTTCCTTTCAGATCTGCCTATTCATCTTTGTACTCCTTCCCGTTTCCTCAAAGGCCTTGAAAGGATGAACGCAGCTAGAAGATTAAATCCTTTTTCTATAGGCATCAGTGATTACCACCACATTGAGGAGAAGTCCATCCACGGGCATCCGTATTGAAGCTCATAAATGGATCCTCATCCCGTGATATCCCATCTTCTCGATGAGGTCGTGGGCATTTTTCAAATTATCAAAGCGAGGCCGGCTGAAAGTTACTTCAAAAACATTCTAAAAGAACTTAGTTCTTTGTTCAGCAACTTTCAATAAGAGTAGAGGGATAATAGGGTTTCTGGCGCAGTCTTCAAAATTCCCTATTTCCCCGAAAAAACCTGATCGTCGATTTTTGTAGGATTTTTCATTTTTATCTCAAACATCTAATTTTTTTAAAAAATATACATTTTCTAACATATTTCTTTAAAACCTAACAAATAAAAAAAAAATACATATTTTTAACATATTTCTTTAAAACGATACAAAAATTGGGATCACCCCCAAAAAGTAAAAATATTATATAATTAATTTAATTATTATTTCCATTTGTTATACACGTTTAATCATCAATATCACTTTCAGATTTCTTAGATTTAGATCTATTTTCATTTTTATTTTCTCGGAAGTCAATAATATGAATTTTCTTCCCATCATTTAATTCTTTTAAACCGTCATAAACGAATAATAGTTTTTGTGAATTTAATTGTTGAATATCTTTTTTATTTAATTTGTCATTAAATCTATCTGGTAGAAAAACTTGAAATTTATCTTCCTTATCTTTTAACGTAACAACTACACGTTTTCCATACTTCGTAATAATTTCTTTAAATTCTTTAATTGAATAAGATTGACCACATTCCAATTCTGTTAGTTTCTTTATTAGAGTATTTTGACATTGACCAACTCGTTGGATCTTTTTTAATACTTCCATTTATTAGAAATGAAATTTTTCATTTCTTAACATGAGGAAAACATTGGAATAATTTAAAAGGTCATTTGTAGAGATGCAATCTGGCTTCAGTTCCCTTGTACATACGTCACCTGACCTTGGATTGCTCGAGCTCGAACAATGTCCTTGGATTGCTCGGCTCCAAACAATACTGCACAGTTTTTCCTCGTTGTGATTAATTTCTCTTGATTGTATTTTTTACATCCATTCTTTTTTTATATTGGGATGACAGTTGATTAGAATTGTAGTCGAGATGATGTTTACCTTCTAATAAAAACCTTTCCAGTTCTTCATAGTTTAAATTAGTCGTTGATGGTATACTTATTTCTGTTCTTTCTTCAATATATATATATATGTTGTTTAAGCCAAAGATTTAACTCCTCACCATGTTTTCGTTTAAAGATCCATCAACTACTCTTTTTTTTTTTTTTTTTTTTTTTAACTCCATCGAAGTCTTTCTTAGATTCTTCTAGAATTTTTATTAATGTATTTGAATCCTTAATAATTTTATCTATTTTATAATTCATGATCGCTCTACACTAAACTCGACGGACTCCCGAGAACTACTGACGGTTGTTATCATGTTGTTTTATCCTCCTTCTATTTCAAGGGTAGAGGAAAAATGAACAAGTTCTATCATCTATTCTGAGAACATACTTTGTCTATTATCTGTACTGCTAACATACTAAACTTCTAATATATCGTTTTTAAGAAAATCGTATCTAATTTTTTTCTCAGATAAAATAACCACGTATATATTTGTACCTCCAGGAACTACATTATGAAAATCAACATTCAGAATAATATTATTTTAACTATTTGAAATATTAATTGGTCCTTTTCTAACATCTATTACATATAAAGGTCTATTTTTTATGAAATCATCAGGACCATAAAGCATATTCATATTTCCGATATAAGACCTTTTATAATCTTTATACATATCATATAATAATGAATAATTGTTCTCTTTAATATCTAAATTTAACATTTCTTCCGGATAATATGTTTCATTAATTTTAACTCTAATATTTCTAACATCAACATGGTCAAATTTAGAAGGATCTTTCTTTTGATCATTTCTTCTCGATGTTTGGAATCCTACAATTATGAATTTCGGTTTATCAATGTTCCTATAAATATTAGTTATATCAAAACTTAAATTTGATCCCATAATACCAGTTTTTTCAATACACTCCCAAGTTTTAAATACAAATTCTTGTGTTCCACCAAACTTGTCCATCTCATTAATTAATTCAATTTTTGAAGGTGTTGAATACTCTATGATAGGAACACGTAAATAAAAATCAGTTATTGTAATTTTACCTGTAGGTGCATAAGACTTTCCATCTGCTTGAAGTGATAGAAAAATCCCGTCATCATCAGTGTTTCTAAGAAATGTTATTAAAAATCCTCCTTTGTATATTGGTATGTTTATACCTCCAAAATATCCTAATCCTAAATCGTTTAAGGTTCCACAATAATTAAATTTTCCGTATTTATGATCACATTTCACTGCACCATTCATTTTAGACAAAGTTTCATCTTGAGACAGTGATATCGTATGTTTTACAGTACTTATAATACCTGGATCTTCAATTCTATCAATTAATTTGTTATGTTTTTTTACTTCTATACTTCGAAATAAGAAAGGAATAAAATTATCTATTAATTTAGTTCCCGAATTCATACCATAGTGTTCACCATCTTTGGCATTGAAAGAACCTGAAATAACAAACTGAAAATGGGAACTTAAAAAATTATCACCAACATCGATTAAGAATTCTATTCTCTGATTTTCTTTATTAAAATTCAATTCGGTATTATTCGATGGGAAAAAATGTTTAAATTGTTGTTTTTCTATATTAGGATTATATTTTGAATACATCTCCATTTATTAAGATAAAAAATCGTTATAATTTAAAAACTAGTTTATAATTATTAGACCCCGTCTCAGTGACGAGGTTTGAAAATTTAAAAAACATAATTTATTAATGAAGGTACAGTATCAACATTAAATCTATTTTTATAATATTTCGAAAATTCTTCATAATGTTCTTGTTTAAATTCATTTGATATATCAGTTCTTTCGAAAATTATTATCCAATTAACCAAATGTTTATATTTTATTAAAGTATCTGGAGAAAACTTTTGATAAAAAGACATAATGTTCCAATCAAATAATGAGTAATAAAACTCGATCTTTTGTTCATCGATTTTCTGATATCTCGAAATGATTTTCCAATCTATTTTATTTGAAAACATTCCTAATTCTTCTAATTTAAACGGATGGTATTGTGAAACAAGTTTCCAATTTAATTTATTCTGAAATACAATTAAAAATTCTGTTGTTAAACCAGGAAATGAAGATATTTCATCCCAATCATTATTTTGTGTTGTCTCCATTTATTAAGAAAAAAATCTTTTTAATTTTCAAAATTGTCACCACTTTAGGAAATAATATTATTCGGAAGGTAAAGCAATATAATGAAGTTCTCTTCGCAGTTCTGATACTTTTGTGTTTAATTCTTTTCTTATTATTACTATTTCTTTAAGAAATTCTTCTTTCGCTATGTCTTTTTCCAGTTCTTCTATTTTATTGTTTAAATCTTTCATAAATTGTTCTACTTGTGGGTAATAACCATTATATAAAGTGTCAGAAAATATTTGAAGATGTTTTTCTAACTCTGTTTCTGTCAAATATTCTTCCATTTTGTTCTTTATATCACTATCAACTTGTACTGGTATAACATCACTAATTAAATCCTGAGTGAGTTTTTTCATCTTTTCATCTAAATCTTCTTTAGTTGTATATTCAAATAATTTCTCATCGATGATCTCTTCAAATTCTTTTGTATCAGTTGTTCTTTTATCTCTTTTATTTTCATTAATTACCTTCTCTATCATCGTTTTCACTTGTTTCATAATAACTACATCATTATTATCTCTTCCTTCTGAAACACTGACAAGTCTTTTTTTATTAAAACCAATATAACTTTTAGTAAATGTAAACAATGAACCGATAATTTCATCAACTTTTACTTTTAATTCATTCTTTAATTTATTATTAAAATCATTTTTTAAATCATTCTTTAATTTATTTTCATCATCTTTTAATTTTGTTTGGAATGTTGAGAATTCTGTTCTAAAAGAATTTGAAAGTTCATTTACAATATCACTTTTTAATTTCGTTTCATCAATATCGCCAGATTCCGGAAAAACAATTTGATTTCCTAAAACATCAAATTTTAAAATAACTCTTGAATAAGATTCCATTTCTTTCTATTTATTATATTTAAAATTTCATTAAAATCCATATCTTTAGAAAAGAATTTAAGAACTAACAAACATAAATGTCCACAAATAGGTGGATCATTAATTTCTTGAAGTCTGTCTTCATTATATATTAAATTATCTTTTCCCAAATATATAACTAATTCCTTTGATGGATGTAAGTTTCCATATGAATTAAAATAATATTTTTTATTTCCATTTTTATAATAAGAAACCCAGTGAGTACCATTTCCGAAAGAATTATCAATGTTTACAATTCCACACTCAATATTTCTAGGATGTTTCGGAAGTTCATCTTTCATAAAAACTCCTCTAAAATGTTTTATGTTTAACTTCTTAACGATATTCTCGATATCAAAATTAGATAAAGGAGTTATTTTTTTTTTTTAACTGTTACAAGTTTTCCTCCCTGTTTCTTTTCCATTTCTTTATTATGTCTTGTTTGTTCTTCTATTAGTTTATCTTTATATCTTTTATCGATAACCGAGTTTGCAATAGAACTTGCTCCACTCGCTAAAGCAGCTAAAGCTCCTAATCCTGCAAAAATTAAAGGAAGTATTCCACCATCTTTTTCATTTTCTCTTAATTGTTTATATGTTAATTTAATTCTAGTTCCCTTTCCGTCTTTAGCATTTCTGTTAATCTTATCGATCTGTCTTTGAGTTAACAAAATTGAATTATTTCCTTTTTTTGTATCGATTGTAACATCAGTTTTCTTTTTTACAGCACCAATAATTTTAGATTTTTGACCTTCCGTTAGTGAAATTTTAAAAGGTTTATACTCACTCATTTTCTTTAATTTATAATGAATAAAAAAGAATATAAATTCTTTCTACTGGAAATTTTTGCAGGATTTAAAAATGTTCGTTTCTAATAAATGGAGGGGATTCTAAATATTCTGAACAACAAACTTAACTATAATAATAAAGAAATATTTATGATTTTAGATGAAAATAACGATCCTTGGTTTAAAGCTAGAGATATTGCTGAATTATTAGAGTATAAAAAAATAACCAAAGCATATAATCTTGTTGATGAAGAACATAAAACAAATCTAAATCTTATTTTAGAAGGGTGCTCCTTAGAAGAGCACTCTTCAAATATGCAAGCACATACTATTTTTATTAACGAATTAGGTTTATATTCTTTGATTATGAAATCGAAATTACTTCAAGCAAAAGAATTTCAAAAATGGGTTTACAATGTTATCAAAACAATTAGAAAAACGGGGGAGTATAAATTGAAGGAAGAATTATACAGTAAAGACAAAATTATAAAAAAGAAAGATGAAAAAATTGAAAATTTAAATAATAAAATAACAAATATCAAATCTGATGTTGTACCTAAAACTAAAGATGAAAAATTAAGACATTTTTTCCTATTATTTAAGTTAAACGACTATGAATGTGAATATAGTTATTATGTTATAAGATGTCAAAAAGTATATTTAAAAAGAGCTGTTGATAAAATAGTTTTAGAACATCAAGATTGTGAGGAGATAATAAAATTCTATGATCCAAATAGTGTTAATTTATATTCTAGAATAAAAGAAAAATTAAAAAATGATTTAGAATTTCATGGTAATTATTTTAGAATAAATAATGAAGAATTTAGTGAGGAATATCTAATTATAAAAATAGAGGAATTACACAGTGAAAAAGAAATTTAATTCACAACATTTTTTTTATTTATCCAAGTATTATGTGAATTATCAAAACCTAACCATTTGACATAAACTTTATCTCCTTTTCTTTTTAAAACCTTTTCAACAAGATAATCATGTGGATATTTGGTTTTCATTAATTCTTCTTTATAAAATCTACCTTCGATTTCTTCTTCCTTCAAATCTATTAATTTATAAGTAATAGGAACTGAATGTATTATTTTACTTATTTTAAATACCTCTGTAGACCAATTAGGTGTATATCCTTTTTCAAATATTCCTTTATATTTACTTATCCTTACATAATCGTTTAATTTAAATTTTGGTTTTTCATTTTTAACATTGTTATCATTATAAATATTCATTAATACTTCTTCTCCATTTTTCTTATTAACTCCTATAGGTTTCATTTTTATAGTTCTATGATAGGAATTATTATATTCTTTAATTAAGTCATCTAAAATATCTATCCATTTATATGATCCTCTCTTAGAAAATTCTTTCCACATTTTTTCTTTTAAAGTTCTATTAAATCTTTCTACTATAGCAGATTTTATTTCACTATAACTAGAATAATGATTGATATTATATTCTTTCATTAAATTCTGAAATTCTTTATTATAAAATTCTTTTCCGTTATCCGTTTGTAAATTTTTTGGTTTATTTTTATCGTTCAATATACTTTTTAATGCTTCAGTCACTAATTTACCAGTTTTATCTTTAACAGGAATTGCCCAAGAAACTTTAGAAAATGTATCTATTACAGTTAAAATATATTTAAATCCTTTATTAATTTTTGATATTCCTTTTAAACTTCCAGTATTCATCTCAACTAAATCAGATTGCCACAGGTCATTTATTCCTCGAGTTATAATTTTTGTTCTTTCAAAATTTCTTCTAACCGGTTTATGAATTTCTTCAATTATTCCTTCTTTTACACTCATTTCTTTTTCATTTTTTGACCTAAAAAAGTATTCTTTTTACTTCCACAAATTTCACAAATTCCTTTACCCATGAGTTTTCCATTTTTAGAAGTTTCTTCATGATAATTCTTACTTTCTGTTTGTTTTTTACACTTTACACAATATATAAGTACCATTTATTATAGGATAAAATCTAGTCTTTAAAATAGATAAATTTCTCTAGTTTATGGATATACTTTCCATTGTTTAATTTATTATATGTATTTATCGATAGAAAACCATAATCATCCTCCCAACAATCATTACAAATTTTTTTAAAAATATCAAAGGATGAAAAATCACTTCCAGCAAAATCTTTATATATCATTTCAGTGTAATGAAGAGATTGTTTAAAAGAACAAATAAAATTAACATTATTTCTAATAAACTTTCTATCAACTTTACTATAACATTGACTTAAATAAATACAAGAAATATTTTTATGTCTACCTCTAACAAAATATTCATTAATTTTTTCATGATTTTCAAATATAATATCATCAAAGATAACTAAACTATTCGGTTCACAAGTATCTACATTTTCCATTTCTTCAATATCATTATAAAAACACCCTACATCCTCTCCTATTTTATTTCCAATATCACTAAACAACTCAATCATTTCTTGATAAATATCTTGATCTAAAGATTTACTACATACATATAATTTAGAATAATCTAACCAATCTCCATAAATAAAATTTGTTAATAAAGTTGTTTTTCCAGAACCACTACTACCGATAATTATACATCTTAATGGTAATGGAAAAGGTTTATTGTTAGTCTTATTTTTATCTTCGTGGTAAATTTTTATACGATACTTTTTTTCCATTATAAATAGAGTAATTTATATAAGATGAAATTGTTAAAAATAACTGGTAAAACTTCTAAGTTGACTTTGAAATTAGCACATCCAATATTTCTAGACGAAAATATAAATTATAAAATAGGTCTTGTTGGTTTTTATTCGGATAATAACATTCCTAACATACAAAAAGATTCATTCATTTCATTCGATATTAATAAATCAAGAAAACATATTAAAATTGAAAAAGGATTTTGGAGTTTAAAAGAAATCGATAATCTAATAAAGAAAGAACTTGTAAACGAAAAGTTCTATATAAAAAGTAATAATGATGGAAAGGTAAAAATGTTTTCACCGTATCCATTTGATCTGGACGTAAATCTTAAAAACATTTTTGGTTTCGAAATACCAACTAAAAATGAAATTTCAACAGATTATGCAAGTAACACAGTACATGTTGGAAAATTCAGACCTAAATTAAGACCTTTTGATGTTATCGAAATTCATTGTAATTTAGTCGAATCTAGTTTAGTGAGTCATTCTTCTAATGAACACATACATGAAGAAACTGATTTAGTATATAGTTTTTTCCCGAATGTTCCTTTTGAATCAAAGATTTCAGAAAAACCCTTAGAAATTGTTTATGTTCCAATTAGAAACGATATTCATAAAATTCAAAAAATAAATGTAACTATTAGGAATGAAAGACATGAATTATTAAATAATGAAAATGTTAATAATATTATATATTTAAGTCTGATTCATGACAAATAAACTTAACGAAATGTTAAACATAGTTAAATCTAGTTAAACCGTTCTGAACTTTTTAATATAATAAATGGATCCAAAACAAACTATTAAGATAAGAGATAGATTAATTAAAAAATTTGAACATGCCAGAAAACAAAGAATACTTGAAGAAGATTTAAAAGGTAAAGAATATTTACCGATAACGAGTGCAATCAATAAACTTGATAATACTTTTAATGAAAAGATTTCTCAAGTCGACAAGAGTATAAAAAATGTGTTAGAACAAAATAAAACATTAATTACAGATCTTGTACCGTTTACAAGAAACATAGCAGATATGGAAATTCCACCTTCAGAAGAAGAAACATGTTTTGAACGAGAATTATACGATAAAGATACACCACTTGCAAAAAGTACACCTTTTTCAAAAGACAAAAAGAGAGTTACATTTGTTCCAATGGAAAAAGTTTCAGAAGACGAGTCGGATTTAAGTGAAGACAGTTTAAATGAATCAGATACTCCATTGAATATTTCATCATCTGTTATCGGTCAAATAATTGGTCCTCTTGGAGCAACATATTTACCAAAACTAACTGATAAACATTATGGAATTACTTACGATGAAAAAAAATTATTTTTTAAAATCGGAAAGAATAAAGTTAATATAGATGGAAATGATTTAATTATTGATGGAAAAAAATATATTGGAACAAAAGGATTATGGGTTCTCTTAACACAAAATTATGAAAACTTATTTGATAATAAAGGTGAAAAATTATATTCACAAGAAGAATTTAATACCTATAAAGAAATTTTAATTAATAGTGAGGTTTTATATAACAAAAATAACTCGTCAACAAATAGACCAAAAGCTCCACAATCAAAAAAATATAAAAATTTATTAAAACCTATATACGAAGAATTAAAGACCATTCCGGTTACGGGAAAAGGAATATTTAATTATAATGAACATTCTGTTATGTATATACAAAATTTGAATGAATTGATTTCAAGATTGAATTTAATATATGCTTCAGAATTGGCTGGAGATAATAATTTTCATAATGAAAAAGTCGGTATTATCAGATTTTTAACAAATCTTTTAGAAAAACATATTGATGATCGAAAAGGAACTGAATATTTAATAAGATTAGTGAATGCTTTTCCACATAAAATAATTAAGGATGAAACTATAGGATCTGGATTGTTTAATAAAATATTAAGTGGATTACCATTCGAATTACATTATCCGGGTTATAACTATTTAGGTCCAGGTACTAAATTAAATGAAAGATTGGAAAGAGGTGATAAACCAATTAATAAATTAGATGAAGCTGCAAAAGAACATGATATATCTTATAGAGATCATAAAGAAGTATCAGATAGACATATCGCAGACAAAATTTTAGAAAATAAAGCATGGGAAAGAGTTATTTCGAGTGATGCTGATATAGGAGAAAGAACTGCGGCATATTTGACAACGAATGCAATGAAAATTAAAAGACATTTAGGAATGGGTTTGATACATTCAGAATTTGATATATTTCAGTAGATTTCTCATTACCTCTTAACGTGACCGATTCTGTCACCTTTAACTTTTTTAAAACTATAAAATGAAGAAGGTAAGATTTAATGATCTTGTAACTATTTATGAAATACCTTATGAATGTAGAATTAATTTTAATTTAATCAATAATCAGAGGTTTAAAATGAGAATATTTGAGTTTGAAAAGATATTTAACAAAATATTTCGATGATAAATTTTATATTGATAAAAATTATTTCTAAATAAATGGAAGACCTGAAAAATAAGACAGTTAAAGATTTACAAAAAATATGTAAAGAAAATAAATATCAGGGTTATTCTAAATTGAGAAAACAAGCATTAATCGATTTAATATTAGAAAAATCTAAAAGTAAGGAAAAATTAAGTAATAAAAATATAGGTGAATTAAGACGTTTGGGAAGTCAGTATAAAATAAAAAATTATTATAACATGAAGAAATCTGTTTTAATTAAGTTATTAGAAGAAAAAGAATCTATGGAAGAATTTAAATTACCTCCACATTACGAAGACGAATTTGAATTAACTTCAGTTTATGGAGACGATTTAAAAAATTCGGATACAGAAGGAAACTTTATAGATGAAAATTTGGATCATGGAGAAATGGAAATGTGTAGTATATGTGGAAGGTATAGTGTATTAAATAATAATTGTTATAATTGTGTAACAGAGGGGTCTCCCGTGGTCTAATGGCTAGCGCCTTGGATTCATAAGCGGGAGATGGTGGGTTCGATTCCCAACCTCTGGCAGGAATTTTATCATCCCACGGCTCGCTGGTAAAATTCCTCGCTGCACCCTGGATGTCGGCGCTAATGACCTTGATGTAGATGCGCCGTAAAAAAAAAAAAAAAAAAAAAAAAAAAAAAAAAAAAAAAAAAAAAAAAAAAAAAAAAAAAAAAAAAAAAAAAAAAAAAAAAAAAAAAAAAAAAAAAAATTGTGTAACAGACATTAAAATAGGTAAATATAATCGTAAATCGTATAGAATAAATAGATTTCGTAAAAAATTGAATAATTTAATAGAAAATGTTAATGATAAGGTTGAAATTGAAAAAATATTTGAAACTTTTATTAATAATTATAGAGGTAAATATATGCCTTATAAATATTTAGTAAAAAAGATTGCAGATTATTTAAAAGTAGGAAATAATATTGAAATTAAGGAAACTAAGAGAATGGTGAAAATATGGAATAACTTTGAATATAAATTAATCTATTAGAGAGTATATTTTAAAACAAATGATGATGTAAAATTTTGTAAGATCTAAAAAAGTTCGTTCCTAATAAATGGAGGAATTAGAACCTTTCGAATTTTGTCAGATCTGTTGTAAACAATCGGTATTAGATAATCGTTGTTATAGTTGTTATCCACCAACAAGAAATCCTCATAATAATTTTAAATATAGACAGAGATATTTTCATAAACATTTATTACAATTAATAGATGAACCTGAAGATAGAATTAAAATTGAAGAAGTGTTTGAAGTTTTTAATGAAAATTATAAACGAAAAGCCCTACCATATAAATTTTTTATTGCAAAAATTGCAGATCTATTAGAAATTAAACATAATGTTCGAATAAGAAAATTTAAGAGAAATGAAGAATTGTGGAATGAATTTTTAGAGATGAAACCATTTGAGATAATTGAAAAGAAAAACCAATTTAGAGGATATATTTTGAATCAGTTTAAAAAAATGTATTAATTTCTAGGATGGAAAAATTTGCAGGATTTAAAAAGTTCATTTCTAATAAATGGAGAACCAACTGAGAAGTCAAACTCTCAAAAACCTTCGAGATTACTGTAAATCTCACAATATTAAAGGATATTTTAAATATAATAAGAAAGATGATCTTATAAATCATATTATTGATGAAATAGAGAAAAAGAAATTTATAAATGAATTCAATTTTGATTCTAGTTTGTTTCCTAGACCAAAACCTGATAAAAACTTTGAATTATGGACGATGAAACAATTACAAGATTATTGTAGATCACGTAATATTAAAGGATTTTCAAAATTAAAGAATAAATCTGATCTTATTAAGTTGATCACTAATGATGAAAAAAGAAAGAAAAACCGAAAGAGATTAATAAATGAATCCATTAAAAAATCGATAAATCAATCCAAAAAAACATCAATAAATGAATTCAATTTCCATCCAAGTTTATTTTCAAAACCTAAACCTCCTAGGGAAAAACAAATCAAATGTGATGATTGTAATAAATATTATAAAAAATCATATAAAGAGAAACATATTGAATCTTTAGCACACAAGAAAGTAAACATTAATGATGAACAAGAAATTCAGGAAATTGAAACAGCTTATGAATCAAGATTAAAAACCTATATAGTTAGGAATATGGAAGGAATTTTTCATCCAAGAGAATTCTTGGAAGATAAAAGAAATATAATAATCGATAAGATAACTGAAAATGTAAAAAATATGGATTTGAAAGTTAATCTTAAATTTTTCCTTACCTTTAAAAAAAGGGGGGAAGTAAAATGGTTTGGTGGAGCACACTATTTTCTGGAAGAATTTTCATTTAAAACTAAAAATGAAATCATATTACAATCTTCAGATCTAAATACATTTTATGATAGTGCTATTGAGAAATTGATAAAAGAAATGGATGATTTTGAAAGAAATGGTTCAGGATGGGAGTTTGTAAGTATTGATTATTTAGAACTTCGAATCAATAAATATAATCCATTGAGAGGTTCTTCATATATCGATTTACCAGAAAAAATAAAATCTAAAAAAGCAATTATTAATGTAAAAAATAATGATAATAAATGTTTTATGTGGTCAGTTCTATCAGCATTACATCCAGTAGACAAGGATCCTCAAAGAGTTACAAAATATGAAATGTATAAAGATGAATTAAATTTTGATGGAATCAACTTCCCAGTTTCCTTTAAAGATATTAGTAAATTTGAAAAACAAAACGATATATCTATAAATGTATATGGGTATGAAGAATCTGTTCATCCTTTAAGAATTACAAAACATAAATTAGATAAACATGTAAATTTATTTTATATTAAAGATAATGAAAATGATCATTACTGTTGGATTAAAGATCTTTCTCGATTGATCAAAACACAACTAACAAATATGAAAGTAAAAATTTATCCATGTGAAAGATGTTTAAGATATTACTATTCAGCTGAAAAATTAGAAAATCATGAACTTGATTGTAAAACTAAAACGGCGGTAAAAATTGAAATGCCGAAAAAAGGTGAATATTTAAATTTCAAAAATTATAACAGATCGTTAAGAGTTCCTTTCGTAATATATGCAGATTTTGAATGTTTAACTAAAAAAATTGATAATTGTCAACCTGATTCATCAGGTTCTTATACTATGAAATATCAAAAACATGAACCAAATAGTTTTTGTTATTATATAAAATATCAAAATTATGATTACAAACAACCTGTAGTATATAGAGGATCTGATTGCACTGATAAATTTGTAGAAATGATTCATGAGGAAGTTAAAAATATTCAAAAGATTTATGAAGAAATTAAACCGTTGGAGATGACTTTTGAAGAAGAAAAACATTTTCAGGAAACTGATATTTGTCATATATGTGAAAAGGATATAATAACATGGAATAATTATAAGAAATATGGGGAAAAACCTATTGGGATATTAGGAAAAAAGGTAAGAGATCATGATCATTTAACTGGAAAATATCGAGGTCCAGCTCATGAAATTTGTAATTTGAATTATAAAAATCCTTCCTTTGTTCCAGTATTCATTCATAATTTATCTGGATATGATGCACATCTATTTGTTAAAGCGATGGGGAAATTTAAAGAAAATATTGAGGTAATTCCAAATACTGAAGAAAAATATATTTCATTCACACAGAAAGTTGATAAATTAGAAATTAGATTTGTTGATTCATTCAGATTTATGGCTTCGAGTTTAGATTCATTATCTACGAACTTAAGAAAAATTCCTGAAGAAATGAAAGGTAAAAAGTTAGAAAAATATAAATTCTTGAAATCTATGTTTAGAGAAACCAGTAAATATTATAAAGATGAAAAATTAGATTTGATTACGAGAAAAGGTGTGTATCCTTATGATTACATGGATTCAGAAGAAAAATTTGAAGAGTCAAAATTACCTTCAATCGAAGAATTTTATAGTAAATTGAATGATTGTGATATTTCTGAAAACGATTATAAACATGCAAAAAAGGTATGGAAAACATTTGAAATTAGAAATTTAGGAGAGTATTCAGATTTATATGTTAAATCAGATGTTTTAATATTGTCTGATATATTTGAAAATTTTAGAGATGTCTGTTTAAAAACTTATAAACTTGATCCAGCTTGGTATTTTACAGCTCCAGGATTATCTTGGGATGCAATGTTAAAAACTACAGAAATCGAGTTGGAATTATTAAATGATTATGATATGATTTTGATGTTGGAAAAAGGAACTCGTGGTGGAATATCTCAATGTTGTAATAGATATTCTAAAGCAAATAATAAATATATGAAAAAATATGATAAAAATCTTCCATCTAGTTATTTAATGTATTTAGATGCAAATAATTTATATGGTTGGGCGATGAGTCAATATTTACCTTATGGAGGATTTAAATGGATAAAACCAGAAGAAATGGAAAATTTAGATGATGATTCAGAGAAAGGTTATATACTAGAAGTTGATCTTGAATATCCAAAAGAGTTACATGATGATCATTCTGATTTACCTCTAGCTCCAGAAAATGGAATACCAGGTAATTCAAAACATGTAAAATTATTAACGACATTATTTGATAAAGAAAAATATGTGATTCATTACAGAAATTTAAAACAATGTTTGGATATGGGATTAAAGCTAAAAAAAGTTCATAGGGTATTAGAATTTAAACAATCGAATTGGTTACAAAAATATATTGATCTCAATACGAAAATGAGAACTAGAGCTGTAAATGATTTTGAAAAAGATTTCTATAAACTAATGAATAATTCAGTGTTTGGAAAAACTATGGAAAATATAAGAAAACGAATTGATGTGAAATTGTGTAATAATTATGGGAAAGTTGAGAAATTAATATCAAAACCAAATTTTAAAGGAAGAACAATATTTGATGAAAATCTATCAGCAATTCATATGAACAAAACAAAAGTTAAATTTAATAAACCGATTTATGTAGGAATGAGTATTCTAGATTTATCGAAACATTTAATGTACGATTTTCATTACAATACTATGAAACGGAAATATGGAAATGATCTTAAATTAATGTACATGGACACAGACAGTCTTATATATAATATTAAAACAGACGATTTTTATGAAGACATGAAAGAAATGATTGATCTGTTCGATACTTCAGATTTTCCTGTTGATAACAGATTCAATATACCTAGAGTAAATAAGAAAGTATTAGGTAAAATGAAAGATGAAAATAATGGAGTTATTATGACAGAATTTATTGGATTAAGATCTAAAATGTATTCTCATAAAAATGAGATATCTATTTGTAAGAAATCAAAAGGTGTAAAGAAATCCGTTGTAAATAAGAATATATCATTTGAAGATTATAAAGATTGTTTATTCAATAAAAGAGTTCATTATAGAACAATGAATCAAATCAGGAGTTATAAACATGAGATATATTCAATTCAAGTTAATAAAAAAGCTTTATCACCAGATGATGATAAACGTTATATTTTAGAAGATGGAATCCATACTAGAGCATTAGGACATTATAAAAATATTTAAATAAATTTTAAATAAGAATCTTATAAATTAATATCTTTAAATGTTAAAGAAGTAAGAATATATCTTACTTCTTTAACATGTAAAGAGTATAGAATTGAATTGAAATATTTTGCAGGATTTAAAAATTTCATTTCTAATAAATGGAAGTATTAAAAAAGATCCAACGAGTTGGTCAATGTCAAAATAATCCAATAAAGAAACTAACGGAATTGGAATGTGGTCAATCTTATTCAATTAAAGAATTTAAAGAAATTATTACAAAATTTGGAAAACGTATAGTTGTTACGTTAAAAGATAAGGAAGATAAATTTCAAGTTTATCTACCAGATAGATTTAATGACAAATTAAATAAAAAAGATATTCAACAATTAAATTCACAAAAACTATTATTCGTTTATGACGGTTTAAAAGAATTAAATGATGGGAAGAAAATTCATATTATTGACTTCCGAGAAAATAAAAATGAAAATAGATCTAAATCTAAGAAATCTGAAAGTGATATTGATGATTAAACGTGTATAACAAATGGAAATAATAATTAAATTAATTATATAATATTTTTACTTTTTGGGGGTGATCCCAATTTTTGTATCGTTTTAAAGAAATATGTTAAAAATATGTATTTTTTTTTTTATTTGTTAGGTTTTAAAGAAATATGTTAGAAAATGTATATTTTTTAAAAAAATTAGATGTTTGAGATAAAAATGAAAAATCCTACAAAAATCGACGATCAGGTTTTTTCGGGGAAATAGGGAATTTTGAAGACTGCGCCAGAAACCCTATTATCCCTCTACTAATAAGGATTTTCTAAAAGATTCCAAAATTCTACTCTCAACAAATACTGGCCTCTAGAGCCCTCTATAAGATTGGTTTAAACAAAGTAAAATGCAAATTTTAGTCAATCAGTTTAATAATTAATTTAAACATCTTATATTAAATAATATAGTTTCAATTTTGTAGATCCTAGGTTGAAGACTAACATGTTGCTTTATTCAGTCCACATTTATTTTATATTATACACACATATGTATATATATATATATATACACATTAATATATATACTATATATACACCTAAATATATATATATATATATATATATATATATATATATATATATATATATATATAATAGTTTCTCTTTGTACTCTATAATGTAAATTGATTGAATGGAGATAATTATTGGGCAGCCATCAAAGGTTTCATGTATTATACATTCCTATAATTGAAGGAGATAGATCAAGAGCATACATGATAGGTAATAACACGGAACTTATCTTCGTACTTAGAAGTTCATACACCATCAGAGACTTTACTACTGAAGTTGCAATACCTTAACACTTGTAGATATGTTATGTCTACAACCGTTTTACTAGAAGTTCCAATTATCTTAAGAAAACTCCTAGCCGTTTTCTATAGCCTTCCCCGCTCATCAGTCGGAATTGTAATAAGATTGCATTTGTATATATATCTTTTACATAACTTTCCAAGCTGCTCAATAAATCTTTGGCTCAAAATATCTTTAGTTCATTTGTTTTGTGGGGGGGGGGGTTAAAAACCGTAGCCTTATCATGTCGAATTTGTAAGCGTATTTTCCTCTTTACAGAGTGGGAATAAATTCACTAAAAGGTGTGTGCTGCAACATCCTTCATTCCCCAAGCGTGGTTATACTTGGCCGAAAACAAGTTGACAGTTACCATTGTCGCGGAATGGCTTTAGAAGGGAATCCACTCCCCGGAGACTATCGAGCCAAGAGCTGCATGATTTATTGTAAAAGGCCCTAGCTAGATATGGGATTGAAGAAGAACGGGAGGAAGGTACGGCGATGGAGTGTAAAAGTGTGTTTTGCGGGTCTGCGAACGTGATCCGAATCCCAGGAACGAGTCTGCCCGTCAAGGAGTCCTTGATATACAGTCCAGGATTTTATATGTTGCCCCAATGGGACTTTTAACAGCCAGTAGAAACCAAATGTGTACCAAATGTGTTTGGTGTAAACCAAAATGCCAACATTTTATGTACATGTATCACACTTTATGACGCACATTTAGACGCGTTACTCCTGTTGGCAATTTTATGAATATCTAAATCAACCATTATTTTTAGGCCTTTTCAGTAATGCAGTACAAGCCGTTCGACATTGACGCAACTTAAACATTTTATTTGTGTTAATTTGTTGAAATCAATTTATTTCAACCATATTTTATTTGTGTTAATTGATTGGAATGGATCCACATTTTATTTGTGTTAATTTGTTGAAATCAATTTATTTCAACCATATTTTATTTGTGTTAATTGATTGGAATGGATCCACATTTTATTTGTGTTAATTTGTTGAAATCAATTTATTTCAACCGTATTTTATTTGTGTTAATTGATTGGAATGAATCCACATTTTATTTGTGTTTGTTTCTTGGGGTAGATCAGGGAAAGGGCCTCTGGATTTTGATGGGTGGAAAGTTTAGTGTGGAATAGGGAGGAAACCCCCTTATTTTATACATAAACCTTTTAGTGCATTTATTCCCACTCTCTAAAAAGGAAAATACGCTTACAAATTCGACATGATGGGGCAATCAAGAAGTTCTGGCTACGTTTGTTAACCCTCCCCCCCTCAAAACAAATAAACTAAAGATATTTTGAGCCAAAGATCTATTGAGCGGCATGGAATGGTATATAAAAGATATGTATGTTACCGGCAATGTATAGAATCCAGGCATTATATAGAATGACTAGGCATTCTATAGAATGCCTAAGCGGTTTAGGCAAAGTATAGAAAGAATTAGTTTTTACAACATATTACACACATTGCCTAGGCATTGTATTAAATGCCTAGTTATTCTATAGAATGTCTGTTGCTTATTTGGCATTGTATAAAATTAAAAACAATTCCAGTTTATTCTATACACTTTAACCTAGGTAATTTGAATAACTTTAAAAATTAGTTAAAAACGAGCTCTTTTCGTACGGCAAACAATTTATTTAAAACAATATATTAAGTGAGATTGTTATTTACATAATTAGAGCTACTTGTTGGAGCAGTGCTGAGTATTGTTACACTTAGAATTGCATTTTCTTTGCTCTTTTACACATTTACACTCTGTACTCTAGACACTGATTCACTGCTAGAAGCTATATATTCTGTCTTACATACTTTGCCTAAAGCGCAGTAGGCATTCTATAAAATGCCTAGGGAAAGTATGAATTACGCTTTACGCCGACTGGATTTAGGCGTTCTAAAGAATGCCTAGGCATTCTATACATTGCCTGATTATATACCTTGCCGGTAACATATATACAAATGCAATCTTAATACAATACCGACTGATGAGCGGGGAAGGATAAAGAGGCACCTTCATACCTTCTTGAAAAACAGGTTACTAGTTAAAATAAGGTCTTATTTATTTTATCCAGTTTAACAATAATAATATTTTTAAAGTTCTAATAAATACATTGTATCTCATACATTTATAATAAGTAATAGAAATTTATACAAAAAAATAGTGAGTGACACAACGAAATTCCGCCTGCAATAAAATACTCCAAAACGAAGACTTCCGTAACAGCCATCTTTGGTACTTTGGTGTAGCTTAACGACTAGTCAACAAATCAAAAAAAAACTTCATAAATAACTTATTGAGCAGCTTGGAAAGTTATGTAAAAGATATATATATACAAATGCAATCTTATTACAATACCGACTGATGAGTGGGGAAGGATAAAGAGGTACCTTCATACCTTCTTGAAAAACAGCTTACTAGTAAAAATAAGGTCTTATTTATTTTATCCAGTTTAACAATATGAATATTTTTAAAGTGCTAATAAATACATTGCATCCCACAGATTTATATAAAGTAGTAGGAATTTATACAAAAAAATAGTGAGTGACACAATGAAATTCCGCCTGCTATGAAATACTCCAAAACGAAGACTTCCGTAACAGCCATCTTTGGTACTTTGGTGTAGCTTAACGACTACTCAACAAATAAAAAAAAACGAAAAAAAACTTCATAAATAACTCTCAGGGATACTCTAGAAAATAAGCATAACAAGGCTTTGCTAGAAATAAAATGTTGATTTTTTGCACCATGATTCTTGAAAACGGACCATTGTGCGCCGCCGCAACCTAATAATCCACAGAAGAGGGCGTCTTGTCGTACGTTCGACCTTCACGCCCGAATCTGAAATCCTGTTGTCCTTCACACGCATCGGTGTGTTGGAAATAACAACAGTTCAACAAGTAGTAGGACAGGTAACAAAATACATATGCTTCATGAGATTGCCGATATAGTCGGAGAGCTGTTAACACACTTTTCATGAAGTGTTTTATGCATCTTGAAATTATGCTATAATGTACCTCTTGGGTTGATAACAAGGTAAGTATGTGATTCCTGGACATATCTTCGTACTGCGCATAGGGGAAAGGTACAAAACAATATTGCCCGAAAATAGTGTTTTATTAAGAAGCCAATTAATGTAAAAAAAAATGCAAATTAAGGCGATTTTACAACGAATAATAAATAAGGCAGACACTTTTAAGGGGGTTAAAGTGTAAATAAAAAAACAAAGTACCTAGTTTTTATTTTTAATATTAATTGCAGTGCTTAAAACAGCGTCTTCAATAAACATATTTGAAAATAATTACAAAAGGGCAGACACTTTTGTGGGGTTTAATTACCAGGAAACATAAAAATAAATGTTGCCTCTGATAGACTGCAATACACTGCCTGTAACCGTAAGAGTGAATGAGAGCAACGCGCAGTTGTGGTTATTCTCTGCGCTCTCATTGGTTATTGCTCACATGATCTTGTTCAGCTGCCCCGGTTTAAATGGCAGCGTTAATAAAACTCTCATTTCATATTAGAATAAAAACTTCTTTTTTTTTAACATGTTAGAACCCTTAAAAGTGTCTGGCTTACTTATTATTCATTGTAAAATTGTCATAATTTTACATCAGAAATAGTTTGCTTCTGAATAAAACTCTATTTTTGGGAAATATTTTTTTGCACCTTTCCCCAGTGCGCAGTACCTCGTGTTCCACGGCAAGTCTAGCCAACACATATTTACCTTCTTATCAACCCAAGATGTGCATTATAGCAAAATTTCAAGGTGCATAAAACACTTCATGAAACGTGCGGTTACTGGCTCTCGGACTAATACCTTTGATCTGGGAAACGACCCAGGAATTTATTTCCAATTTTTTCGGGAATTTATAGTCGGGAGGCGGGTACCTTTGCACCATGCTGTGCCAGCCTGGAGGATACCATTTCGAACGGGAGAACACAAGTCCATCCGCACGCGTGCTACAAGACGTCGCATCATTTTTTAAAAACTAAAAGCACAATCTTACCTGTACCTTAATAATAATATATTCATGGGTTAAATAACTGACACTTAATGTACAAATATACAGGGTTATTCATATACTATTTACATTCCTTTTATTTTTTACCCCTTGCTGCCATACCGGTATTCTTATTTTGATGGATTAAAGGCAGAGTAGGGCAAACGTTAGCGGTCACTAAGGTCTAATACCTTCCCGCTAATTTAGCGGTACTGATAAGAGCCTGCGCTAACGATTAGCGCTAGCTAAGGCAGGGCGCTAATCGCTAATTCAGTTATGAAATGTTTAAATATCTTTGTTGCTAACCAGGAGGAATATTGAAGGTGGAATAAAAAAAGGATATTGGAAGTGTTACTACTAGAGCCCGGAAGTTAGGCATTTATTTTTGGGTGAAATAGGCAGGCAAATAGGCACTTAAAATATTGAAAATAGGCAGTACTGTAATTAAAATAGGCATTTATTAGAAGTGAAGGCAAAGAGGAACCTTACTCATTAATGATGAAAATATGTATTTTAAATACCCATTCATTTCTTTATTACCAACTAGCTGTTACTAAGCCTACTTTCTGCTTCCATAAAATCAAAAATAAATTAGGAACCCCGTTCATTGTTTCGAACCCGTGACCTCCAAACTGTGAGTCATAAACGATTTTAACATAGCCTATGGCACCCCGAATCAAGACCTACATGTGTGCCAAGTTTGATCAAAATCGGTCAAAATATGTGGATTTGTGTAAGGCACAAACATACAGACAGAAAGCTGGTAGTCGTTTTTGACCTAGCCAATGACCTTCACCGTATCAAAACCTACTTGTGTGCCACTTTTGGTCAGAAGGTGTGTTTTGTATTAGGAACAATCATACAGACAGTCAGCTGGTAGGCGTTTTTGACCTAGCCTATGACACTCATCGTAACAATACCTACATGTGCTCCACGCTTGGTCAAAATCGGTCAAACGGAGTGGATTTGTATAACGAACAAACATACAGACAGACAGCTGGTAGACGTTTTTGACTTAGCCTACGAGACTTCCCGGATCAAGACCTACCAGTATTCCAAGTTTGGTCAAAATGTGTGGATCTGTATAAGGAACAAACGGACAAACAGTCAGACACGTGATTTTTATATTTATAAATAGATTTATCATAGAATTAGTGTACTTATTCTCAAGGGAATTACTTCCCTTGTTACAAGCAACAACATGATGCTTTTTCAAAGTATCAACTGTTATAGACCTTCTCAGAAAAGATGTTTTTCATAGTGGCAAATCTTCCTCTGCATTATCGTATCATTTCAAAATCCGGAATAAGAGGTAATTACGCATTGTCACAGCAAAAGGGCTGTGAGGAAGGAGCTGTGACTTATTTCTCTCATCCTCTCTCTTTCCTGATATTCATTATGCTTGTGCAATCCTCCTACTAAGGAAGGTTCTCTTATTTACAGAGGTTAAATCCATGGGTTGGGAAAATAAGCTTTCAAATAGATATTTGAGACGGCAATTTTTAATGTAATTTGTGCAACCTTTTTTGTCTTCGATGAACGGAAATTCAATATGTGCTTTTTGAAATGTTTAAATCGCAGAAAAAAATTGCATAACAAGCAAAAAAGGCAAAAATAGGCAACGGAAGCCAAAATAGGCAAAAAAGGCAAAATAAAAATTGTCGCTACACTTCCTAAATGCACGAAAACATATTTATTTCTATCTGATTCTTCAATATATCCATTCAGATAAAAAAGGCATTTTGACTAACTTCCGGGCTCTAGTTACTACAAAGGATATTGAAGGTGGTATTAGGAAGGATATTGACAGTGGTATTGGGAAGGATACAGGAGGTGGTATTAGGAAGGATATAGAAGGTGGTATTAGGAAGGATATAGAAGGTGGTATTAGGAAGGATATAGAAAGTATTATTAAGAAGGGTTTAGAAGGCGGTATTAGGTAGGAAATGGAAGGTCGTATTAGGAAGGATATTAAAGGTTGTATTAGGAAGGATATAGAAGATGGTATTAAGGAGGATTTTGAAGGTCGTATTAGGAGGGATATAGAAAGTGGTATTAAGGAGGATATTGAAGGTGGTATGGGGAAGGATATTAAAGGTCGTGTATTAGGAAGGATATAGAAGGTGGTATTAGGAAGGATATTGAAAGTAGTAATAGGAAGGGTTTCAAGGCGGTATTAGGTAGGACATAGAAGGTCGTATTACGAAGGATATTGAAGGCTGTATTAGGAAGGATATAGAAGATGGTATTAAGGAGGATATTGAAGGTTGTATTAGGAAGGATATAGAAGGTGGTATTAGGAAGGATATGGCTGATGGTATTAGGAAGAATATTTAAGGTTGAATTAGGAAAACGTTTGAATGTAGGTATTAAGAAGGATATAGAAGGTTGCATTAGGGAGGAAATGGAAGGTTGTATCAGGAAGGTCCTCCCATAGTTGTTGGTTGCTCTCTAGTCTTACATTAACATAGAGAAGATCTATTGTACGCTTGACGCTACATATTTGTTTACGGGCATCAATCAATGAGTTCCATCGTGTTTCGCCTAGTATTGATAAAGTGTGGCCTAATGCTTCTTGCATTACTTCTGCTGTCATTGGTCTTGAAGCAAAACGCTATAGCGCACTGCACTTCCTTAACATATTATTGTGGCGGTTTGCTAACGTTGGATGCTTCTTAAATCCTCTAGTTACGTCATACGTCGCTAGTAACATCAGACACGTAGTTGTGTGCGACGTCTGATGTTATATCATATCTATATGATATGATATCCTTCAATATCCTTCCCAATACGACCTTCAATATCCTCCTTAATACCACTTTCTATATCCTAATACCACCTTCTATATCCTTCCTAATACCACCTTCTATACCCTTCCTAATACCACCTTCTATATCCTTCCTAATACCACCTTCTATATCCTTCCTAATACCACCTCCTATATCCTTCCCAATACCACTGTCAATAACCTTCCTAATACCACCTTCAATATCCTTTGTAGTAACACTTCCAATATCCTTTTTTTATTCCACCTTCAATATCCCTCCTGGTTAGCTAAAAAGATATTTAAACATTTCATAACTGAATTAGCGATTAGCACTCTGCCGTCGCTATGCGCTAATCGTTAGCGCAGGCTCTTATCAGTACCGCTAAATTAGCGGGAAGGTATTAGATATTATCGACCACTAACTTTTGCCCAACTCTGATTAAAGGTATATTGTTATATCGTTGGCCCAGAGAGATGTTCTTTTGTAAGGATATATTCGAATACGTATAATGACAATGCGTATCCGTGACTAGATTAATACACGTTTTAATATCCCAAGGAGGGTCTCCCGTGGTCTAGTGGCTAACGCCTTAGATTCTAAAGCGGGAGATGGTGGGTTCGATTCCCACCTGACGTCGATGCGCCGTAAAAGAAAAGAAAAAAATATCCCAAGCAGCACAACAGCTAACAAACTTAATCCTGAATCTCTTTAGACAGCGCATTACTTTGTACAGGTAAGTTACCTCAATGCAATAATATATAGTGTTTCCAAGCAGCTTGAAAAATACTGCTCTTGTTTTAGTATTTTTATTATGGGTAGATAAAAAATTAACCACAAAAAAACAAACAGAATTAAATAAACTTCTAACTTTGATCTAATCCACTTTTAAAGAATTCCGATAAAATTCATTAAATTCTACCCTTTGGAGGACGGGGCGGTAGAGATTTTAATATTCAAGTCTCGAACAGAACCACAAAGATATTGGAAATAAAAATTCTAGCCGTTATTCACGTCTAATTTCCCCCAATAGAAGTTTTATATATTCCATTGCCGTATTTTATTAGAAGAATGAAAAGATTCCGGAGCGAACAAAAAGTCTGAACCAACATTATTAAACCCTCAAGAGTTTTAAAATAAATCGGAGTAAGCCTTTTATTGAGTTCATATTCAATAATTTTATTGTATACTAACTACTTTGGAATTTTTGTGATAACTATATATGTATTTATTTAATTATTGAGTGTTCCGCTTCTTCGGCGACAACACAACGATCAGTATCTTTAGTAAAATGAAATACGTCCAGTTTCTCCACAAAATTATTTTACTAAAGATCTTCCTTCTCTGCCGGCAACCTCAAAGTACTTTGGATCAGTATCTTCTGAATGGTCTTGCTTGGAAACCAGTTTGCTTTTATATGTAAGTTTATGTGTTAAGGTGGTGGATAAACGAAAATATTACTTAATATTCGTGGAAAGGTACTAATGTTTTTAAGACAACATGCTTCAAGTCATCAAATAAGATCGTACAGCCCTATGTATGTCAGTAAAGTGTTTATAATCTGGCTATCATTGCCAAAGTGTTCTTGCATATCAGGTCCTTGGAAAAGTTGACTTTTCTATTTATTTTATTTTCTGATTCAGAAAGATGTAGGTTACATGACGCATCGCCTTGTTTCTCTGGTTCTCCTTTAGTTCTCTCACAGTTTCAAGTTAAAGTGAATACCAGCATCATCATGAAAAATTCTACGTCGGATTTTAAGGCCAAATCCTGCGCCTGAAACTCCCGTCCTAGCATTTTGTTACCCATAAATCACTCGTCAAAATTGTAATTTAAACTTTGAATTTCATTCGGCTACTTTTTCAATCATACTTATTAATCAGCATTCCGTCCGAGTAAATAGTAGCCCTAGATATCCTAAAGGGTTTCTAGAACTTTGACTTCGATTTCCCAACATCCAGAATTCGTGATTCGCCCTTACTCCTCCAAGGTTCCGATTTTATACGGCAGATGAATGCTGTTTCTTCTGCGGCAGTCCGTCAGTAAATGATTAATTAAGTTGGAAGTTGCATATGTCACATATTGGTCTGGTAGGTAAGTCTTGTCATTAAGAATTCGTGTGTTAGTCCAGTATGTC
This sequence comes from Gonocerus acuteangulatus, assembly GCA_946811695.1. Lineage (NCBI taxonomy): Eukaryota > Metazoa > Arthropoda > Insecta > Hemiptera > Coreidae > Gonocerus > Gonocerus acuteangulatus. The sequence continues at coordinate 152,438,671 of OX328123.1, read as the reverse complement.
AAATTCGTAGTAGAGCCACAACTATTTCTTCTCGTCTGTTTTCTTGGAAAAGAAGACAGGAGTTTACGTTTTCACTTTTATTTTCATTCATAATTTTGACATTGTTACTAGTTTCTTTATTGTTTTATTATTGTTATTATAGTTGCTATCATTTCTCTATCTTAATTGTATTGTTGTCATACTTTTAAAATTTAGAAAAAAAATAATTATAAAATAATATACATTACATTAATTGTAATGCAGGCAGTATCGACAGATGGCATTGTGGAAAAAAAAGAGGAATACATGAAAATAAAAACGTAATTTTACAGAGAACTAGTTGACGTTTCGAAAACTAATTTGCACAGTTCTTCTTTGTATTTTTATTACATTTCAAAAATGTAATGAAAAATATGGGTAAAGAGGAACCCTTATCTTTAAAAGTCTATTTGAGCCCTTAGAAGGGTTAGTTTCTTATTTCTGAGGACACTCATTCATAGGTCTCGACAAGAACTACAACTTTGCCCCTTTGAAAAATTGAGATCTCCAACTGTTTAGTAGTTATTTCACTTGTTGCCTACTTATCTGGGCACCTTTTATACAATATATATATATATATATATATATATATATATATATATATATATATATATATATATATGTGTGTGTGTAAAGTTCCTTCACTCTAGGACTATATCATGAAGGCATGTGATCATGGAGGCAGTGGGTCTATTTAGGTAGGCAGTGTATATCTGTGTGTTGGAACATGTGTTCAGAACACTAGAAGAGTTAGATTGTTATAATGCTAAGTTATGAGTTATGGACTTTGTGATTTAATTATTCTTTACAGGTATGTATTTTGGTTACCGCTAATGATTGTTATTATTGTTGTTTGTTTATTATAATATATTTATGTATTCTTTACAGAATAATAAAATCTAGTTACTGAGAGATTTGAAAAGAACTTGTTATCTATTGTTACATATGTATATATATATTTAATGAAATTTGAACCACTGTTCGTTTCGTCTTTCCATGGGTTCTGAAACATGAAATTTCTAGTCGTCACTTACGGACTGCGTCATGTGGTCGACCTCATAAGCGGGGGGCACCCTATGGATGGAGGGAGGAACCGCGCTAAAGCGATTAAGGAACTTGAAGTGAATATTTTCGTAATAATCATCATGATGGCTTAAATTTGAGGAATCGATGTTCAACTAATAAAATAAAATCAAAAAGTTATACTCCCAGGAACTTAGCGCGTTTCCCTTCTTATGTCATCTGGAAAACTGAGAAAAGAAAAACTTTTGATTTTTCGTGAAAATTGTAATTTGAACTCTTAAAGATTTTAGGACAAAAATATGAAACTGACAGTATCTTAAGAGGAAATAACTTCGGCCGCCTTCCCTTTTGGTAAACAGGGCTACAAATGCGTTTCTTATTTTCTTGCCTCGTTTTATTAAAATACTCCTTTTTCTGGTAGATGCAATGTAATTAATAACAAGACGTTTAAATGAACGAAATGGACAGTTTTAGACACTTATTTCTCGGATTTATATCATTCAATTGAAAATTACTTCAGAAACTTTTTTTCTAGAAACTTATGTAAGCCTTCGAATGGATAATAGGGTCTTCCATGGTCTAGTGGCTAGCGCGCTAGATTCATAAGCGGGAGATGGTGGGTTCGGTCCCCACCGGTGCCAGAAATTTTCTCATCTCAGGGCTCGCTGAGAAAATTCCTGGCTGCACCCTAGACGTCGGCGCTAATGGCCAAGATTTATGCCGATTCGCCGTAAAAAAACAGAAAAAAAAAAAAAAAAAAAAAAAAATTAGGATAATAAACGAATATCCCAAAACTTATGATGCCTGTCAATACCTCCTCTTAGTACTTCCTTCACTCCAAACCTCCTCCAAAATATATATAAATATATAAAATATAAAAAAAATGGATTAACTAAAACAATAATATTTAATAAATAAAAATACAGATTATTTAATAAATAATATTATTAAAAATAAAGTCCGATTCGCAGGAACTGCATCATCTTAGCGCGGTTCCGTTCTTATCCGAAGTGCGATTAGTAAAGGAATAGTAGCAGCTATCAGTAGGTTTTGATCTTTCGTTAAAAATATAAAATAATATCTCAAAAAGAAGGAAGCTAAAAGCGCCACATATGGAAACTGACAGTTTTCTAAGCGGATGGGACTCTCCCGTCATCGCGACGCTCTCTCTAGGAAAACTCTATTACCAATATGATTCTTATTTTCTCAGCTTTAATGAAATACTCATTCCACCGTTAAATAAACTTAAAAAACAAAAGTGAGGTAAACAGTGACAAAAACCCGTTTAAAATAACAAAACTAAAACTTTCGTAATTTTAAGCACTTACTTCTCCGATTGATATTGCCCCATCGAAATTTTCTTCAGAATCTTTTTTGTAGAGAATTTAGTAAGGTTTTGAATGGTTATATCGTACTTCCCACTGTTTTGAAGATATTAAGGGGGAAAAATGGTGCTAATACCTACCGTTAGCTGCTATATTCCTTCACTAATTGCACTCGAGATAAGAACGGAACCGCGCTAAGATGATGCAGTTCCTGCGGGTTGGACTTTTTTTCAGACAAATTTATGTATTATGTTTATATTATAATATAAATATTATATTTGTAAGGAGAGCAAGTCACTTTAATTGCGGTGTAAAATATTGTCGCTAGCTATATCTAAGTATTATATAAGCTCATAAGGAAAAAATGGTGCTAATGGCTCATTTTCGATGCACCATAAAAGAAATAAAAAAAAAAAAAAAAAAAAAAAAAAAAAAAAAAGGACAATATACGAAGATTCCGAACCATTTCATGTCTGTTAATAAAATATTTTATTCTAATCCCAATAACGCTACACTTATACACAAATACATTTTTTTAGGTACCTATTTAATACGTATAAAATAAGGTTATAATGAGCGATCCGCTGTGGCATACACTAAGTATTACCACCGTGTGGAGTGCAACTAGTATAGACCGGTACGTCAGTACCACTGTGGTATGTAAAGAGCGGCTGTTCTGATACTGGCAAAAATTAGAAATCCTACATTCCTAAAGTTCTTTGGAGGCTTATCTTTATGACTCAAGAAAGGGACTTACAGATGACGAGGGTACACTGGGCACCGCTACCTGGGGACAGGGTAAATGCCCCCCACCCTAAGCCTCCTAGCTCCTCACCTTCGAATTCCTATGATTTTGTTCAATGAATTTAAACAAAAAAATTAATAAATAGATAAAAACTGCTGAAAATAAGGAATACCAAAAACAATTCTAAAGAACGAAATCAACACCAATACAGTAATCTAGATATTCATAGGGCATCTTCGAATTCCAAGGTGCCGTTGAAACAAAATATTGTTTCTAATTATACGTATCCTGTTTTATTGAATAATACGTTTGACTACTATAAGCAATCACAAAAATAACGAGCAGTGAAAAAAACTGTAGGAAACACACAAAAAGATTCGTTCAAATGAACGAAATTACCTATGTTTTAAGCACTTATTTCTCCAAATATGACCATCCCATCGCAAATGTCTTCAAAACATTTTTTGTAGAGAATTTAGTAACCTTTCGAAGGGTAATCTTTTGCTTGCCAAGATTCCGAACCGTTTACGTGATATTAATGAAAATATACGAAGTTCCCAAAACTTTTCATGACTAAAAATGAAATATTTTATTTTAATCCTTCCATTACTCCAAACGTAACCAAATTTTCAACATATTAGTTTTGATAAAATTCAAACATGCAGAAAATGTTTCACCTGAATCCCATGATTCTAAGTACCAAAATCAAAGACAAAAAGAACAGTTCGAATAAGGGAAATCAATTACTTTAAAGTTTTAAGCACTTATTTCTCCGATTGACATCGCCTAATCAAAACATTCATTAGAACCTTTTTTGTAGAGCACTTAGTAAGCTTTCTAATGGTATTCTTTCGTTTACCAAGATTCTCAACCTTTTTCGAGATATTAAGGAAAGTATACAAAGTTCCCAAAACTTTTCATGTCTGTTAATAAAATATTTTATTCTCTCCCTTCCTTAACTCCAAACGTAACAAAAATTTCAACATATTAGTGTTGATGAAACTCGAACATGCAGAAAATGTTTCAACTGTATCCCATAATTCTAAGTACCAAAATCAAAGAGAAAGAACCCTCCCTAGGAAGGACGCTAGGCAGTTGAAAAGCTATATATCTTGGAAATCCATATCTCTAACATTAAATTGTTTTTCTTATTTTTCTTAACCTGTTTTATTTTCAAATATATTATCCAACAATAAGCAATTAAAAAATAACAAGGAATAAAAAACAGACAAAAAGAACAGTTCGAATAAGCGAAATCAATTACTTTAAAGTTTTAAGCTCTTATTTCTCCGATTGAGATCGCCTAATCAAAACTTTCATTAGAACCTTTTTTTTAGAGCATTTAATAAGCTTTCTAATGGTATTCTTCCGTTTACCAAGATTTTCAACCTTTTTCGAGATATTAAGGAAAGTAAACAAAGTTACTAAAACTTTTTATGTCTGTTAATAAAATATTTTATTCTAACCCTTCCTTAACTCCAAACGTAACCAAAATTTCAACATATTAGTTTTGATGAAAGTAGAACGTGCAGAATATGTTTCAACTGAGTCCCGTGATTCTAAGTACCCAAACCAAAAACGGTATTCAGAAAATATTTTTCCAATTTTCTCGAAAACGGTTAAAGCTATCGCCTTTAAAATGGTTTCATTCGTTTTCCTTGCCCAGGAATCATATAAAGCGAGTACTTAGAAGCTAATGAACTCAAAAACGTAAGCGTTACGATTTTTTTTGCGCGAATTTCGCCCCAAACGCCATCTCCCAGTAGGCGGATTTTGCTGGTTAACGAACTTGACCTTTCAAATTGGACGAAGGATTTTTGTACCAAATTTCATCAAAATCGGACCATTCGTCTTCTATCTAGAGAGCGAACAGACAAATATATATATATATATATATATATATATATATATATATATATATATATATATAAATAAATAAATATATACATATATATATATATATATATATATATATATATATATATATATATATATATATATATATATATATATACAAATTTGAATTACCGTTATTTTCGGTCTCTAGGGGTTCTGAAACGCGAAATTTTCTAGTCGGCACTTCCAGATTGTTTCATTGTATCAACCCTATAAGCGGGGTTCCTCCCTATGGGGGAGGGAGGAACCGCGCTAAAAATTAATATCTTAAGTTTAAGAAATGATTGTAATTAGTCTTACTTTATTATAATTGTCTTAATTAGAAACGATAACTACATTAATTTATAAGTCTTAAAATACATTAGTTGTCTAAGTTTAAGAAAATATTATTATTAGTCTTAGTTTAAATTATAATTTCCATATTAGATTTTAAGACAATAATTATAGTAATCTGTAACTAATTATTTTATGCAATAGTAAAGTATTACTAATACAGTAGCGATTTACAATAATATGAGAAACATAACACCATTACACACAGGCGAAGGACTACATCTAACCCTGAAACTCACTGATGTCTCAAAATTTAATTAAATACCTAAGTCAAACATTTGTAAAACAGAACCCAAACCTTTTCTAACCGATATATTGGGAGGCGCAAATCGCAGTAGAGCGCCAAACTCCATATCCATCTATCTTAACTCCAAAAGCAACCAAAATTGAAATATCTTCCTTAAGATAAATCCTCGAAAAAACTAATGTTGAAAAAAAGGCCCCACCTACAAGCTGTTTGCCTATGAAAGTTCTAATATCATAGTATTGGACCAAGTCTTAGGCTCTTAATACTTTCTCAAGACCCTAATAATACCCTTTTACTAATTTTGCCAATTCCAACTTGGTCAGTTTTCGTTAAATGATGACCGCCACATTGTGTAACATACACACAGTGTCCCTAGGCCCAAACTTGGCCTGGCGCACTAGCGTCAGCCTAGATCTCAAACATCTGTAACCATTTTTAACTGAATCAAAAGTTTTTGAATACCCAAACTGAAATTAGCGAGAAAAACAAGTTTTATTCACTTGTCTCAAAAAGTTATAGAGATCTTGAAAATGATTTCATTCGTTTCCCTAATTTAAATAACCTATAAAAAGTGTAACTGGTAGCCTATAAATTATTATCTGTAACGAGGTTTTTCTAGCCAATTTCGCCTGTAAAACACTGTTCCGGTAGCAGAATTCTGCTTGAAGGACTTGACCTTTGAAATTGGATAAAGTATTAATGCACTAAATTTCATAAAAATCGTTCCACTGTTAGGGTAGAAACACACATACTGCGGAGTGCATTGTGGGTAGAAGAGCACATACAGCGGAGCGCAGTGGCAAGCTTGGAGCTTACATTCAGTGGAGTGGAGTTATGAACTCACTCGTGTGCGAAATTATACCTCGTGAACCAAGTAAATTAACTTTTATGCATTTAAAGTCAGAAGATTTCTTGCGTTTTTAAAAAGTTTTTATTAGAATTATTTTTTGTACATTTGTCATGCAAATTTATTGTCGTATATTTTTAAATACACTACTACTAATTATCGCACTAATAGTCTGCAGTCCTGATACAATCTCGTCCCAATGTTCGTCAAATACTCCTCTGTTAATATAGTTTTTATGTTTTACTTGCCATATACCTAGCACATCTTTCATGAACACAGGCAATCAACAGTTCTAGACCCATTTTACAGATGGCACTACACTCGCACAGTGAGTGGAGCAGAGTCACTCATGACGAGTGACAGGGTAGGCCGGACATTCATTAATATATCCGTTTCTGCTTGTCCTAGAATATTGCCTCTGGTGTCATTTTAAAGCAAATCCAGTTCTCATTCAACTACATCATCAGCAATTTCCAAGCTATTTCGCAAGTTGAGATATAACGAGTAGGATGACTTTTAAATTTGTGTGTGTGTGTGTGTGTATTCGCATATATACAGTAGTAAAAATTAAAAAAAAAAAAAAAAAAAAAAAAAAATCGATTTATTTAGTATAATAATGAGACTTTAAAATTCAAAGAATATATAATATTTGTAAAATGTAAAACGGTTTTTATTATTATTATTTATAACGAGCATTATCAGTTTTGAATGTGTTTTTTTTTCAAGTGAAATCCATTTTTAGATATTAGCACTAAAAAAAAAAATATCTAATGAATAAGCAACTTTAGACAAGATCTGACGACATAGTAAATGAGACAATATACTCGTAAAATAGTTTCAAATCGTATTTTCCCGTGCAAATACGGGCGGTTAACGAATTCAATCAAATAGCATTATTTTCTGCTGGATATAAGCAAAATTAGTTGAATTTATGAAAACCTCTTCATGTTTATTACAATACCCTAAATGTGTACTGGAAGCAAGAATAATTTATAAAATGAAATAAGAGACAAACATGAACGTGACCAATTTAATAAGCCAAGGTTATTTTCGACATAGCAATTATAATCAGGTTATATGCAGGCATGTATAATTCTAATGCACATTATTGCATTGGCTTTATTTAAAAACCAATGCAATAATATGGCTAAAACTCAATCTGGTTAATTGTATAGGGTTTATTTGGTACTAACAATACAATCAAAATCCAAAATTAAGGTTTACTTTGTCCAAAAAGGTTTATTTTCCCCCAATGTCGAGCATTACCGGGGGATCGTGCGCTCCCAAACGCTCGAAAAAAAAAGAGATTGTTCCGAGGTAAATGCTCCGCTCCGCTACGCTGTATGTTTGTTCTACCCTTAGGTTTGTGACAGAGCGACCAAACAATATATATATATATATATATAGGCTCTCAAACGAAAAAACTTCTGTTTGCACTTCTGGATTGCGTCATAAGGTCACCCTTATAAGGGGATTTCCTCCCTGCAGGGAGGCTAAAATGTGTGTCAATTATTTAAGTAGTTTGGAGTTTATTTTTATGAAACATTTTATAATTATTTTGATTTGAGGTGTTTTTTTAAAACAAATTCACGTAGAAAAGAAACTAAAATATTTATAATTGATTAAAGAAGCCCCTTTTCAAAGGCGGTCCATTGAAAGAGAAGAGTACTTAGGGAAATAAAAGATCCATTACTTCAGGAGGGCCCCTCCTCTTTAATTACATTCATTTCAGTATTGGCGAAATTTCCCGGACCTTCATAAACAAATTACACGAAAGGGTACTAGGAAGATCTTATACAAATAAGCATATTATTAAATTGATTGTAAGTTTCACATCTTAGGCAGTTAGCTCAAGAAACACATCTGGGTCAATCGGAAAACAAAAAATTGGCAATAATTTAACTTACTTAGAATTAATTGGCTATAATTGAATATACATACCATATATAAATATGAAAACCTACTTATATATATATATATATATATATATATATATATATATATATATATATATATATATATATATATATATATATACACACATACAGGGTGATTCAGGTCTACGTAGGAGGTGATTCTAGACATCATTTCCAACAAAAAAGATCATTTCAAGTATGGTCTGATTCCTAAAGGAAAAGGAGCTATGTACAATTTTCTGTTTTTTTAACGTAGTCATTTTTTTTAATGAATAAGAAAGGATTTCTCAAAAACTATTCAAGATAATTTAATTCTAATTATGCCATCATAAAATACATAAAATTTCATTTAAAAAAACAGTAATTTAATTCACTGAAACTGTTTTTAAAAGATACTTTCTGGACGTCCAATAACGCACTTCTGTTTTTATCAATGAATCAGAGTTTTTTCCTCAGCCACCTAACGGACTACAGATTCAATACTAACAGGAAAACTTTTACATTTAGTAAGCATTAAATTCATGCAAATGAAGTGGAGGTTTATTGAGGGATAAATTGAACTATTGGCTCCCTTTTGTCAAAACAAATGTGGAATGTAGTTTTGTTACTTTCAAATACCCTGTGTAAAGAAATTAAAAATTATTTATTTTTTATTAGCCAAACTGTGGGTATCCTTTGTCCAGTCAGGAAGCAATAAAAAGTAACTAAAATAAATAATTGGGAAAGTTTTTCATTTGGGAGAGATGTCTCATTTCGTGTTTTCCAAGTTTTCAATGATTTATCTTTTACATGATTTATTTGGCTCCCAGTTTTGACTAGAAATTTTGAGAGGATAATTCAAAAAAATTTCAGGGTACTTGAATAATTGCAATCCAAAATTTACACATAATTCGAAATGTTTTCAAATAAAATTTGAAATAAAACTAAAAATTTTGCAAAACATTGCGGGAGGAAAAATGTTAATCCTCAGTTCGGCCGCAACATTTTGTGGACAGACAAATCGACATATACACGTAATGGAATATTTAACAGTCCCAATTCGCATACTTAGTTTCATGTCAATCCTTATGCAGTGTGAAGATCACACAATCCGTATCAGATCCAAGCAAACGTGTGGTGCAGGATTTTGCGCGAATATCTTCTTCAGCCAATCCTGATTCCTGACAGGTTTGATTCAACATATTTTTAAACCTCCTTCAACACGATGGACCTATTGCATTGGAAGACGTTCCGCTTGCACATAGATTCATAGTTCCAGATGGATAGCTGTCACAGCAGTAGTGCTGTTAGACAGCGGATGGATCCACTGTCCAAGTTGACAAAGGACCATGATGTTGCTTTTACATAATGTTGTTGGCACTAAAATATTTGCTAATATATTTGAAATTTTCCGATATTGCAATTGGTCCATCCACTTTCAAGAAAGGTCTTACTTACGATCTTCTGGATAGGCCAACCCGCCCTAGGAAGGACACCGCTAGGCAGTTGAAAAGTTATATCTCCATATAGTCCATATCTCTAAGATTAAATTGTTTTTCTTAACCTGATTTATTATCAAATACATTATCCAACTATAAGCAACTAAAAAATAACAAGGAATAAAAGCAGACAAAAAAAAAACAGTTCGAACAAGCGAAATCAATTACTTTAAAGTTTTAAGCTCCTATTTCTCCGATTGACATCGTCCAATCAAAACTTTCATCAGAATCTTTTTTGTAGATCATTTCGTAAGCTTTCTAATGGTATTCTTCCGTTTACCAAGATTCTCAACCTTTTTCGAGATATTAAGGAAAATATACAAAGTTACCAAAACGTTTTGTCTGTTAATAAAATATTTTATTCTAACCCTTCCTTAACTCCAAACGTAACCAAAATTTCAACATATTAGTTTTGATGAATGTAGAACATGCAGAAAATGTTTCAACTGAATCCCATGATTCTAAGTACCCAAACCAAAAGCGGTATTCAAAAACTATTCTTCCAATTTTCTCGAAAACGGTTAAAGCTATCGCCTTGAAAATGGTTTCATTCGTTTTCCTAGCCCAAGAAGCCTATAAAACGAGTACTTACAAGCTTATGAACTAAAAAACGTAAGCGTTACGATTTTTTTTGCGCGAATTTCGCCCCAAACGCCATCTTCCAGTGGGCGGATTCTGCTGGTTAACGAACTTGACCTTTCAAATTGGACGACGGATTTTAGTACCAAATATATATATATATATATATATAAATAAATATATACATATATATATATATATATATATATATATATATATATATATATATATATATATATATGTATATATACAAATTTTAACCACCGTTATTTTCGGTCTCTAGGGGTTCTGAAACGCGAAATTTTCTAGTCGGCACTTCCGGATTGTTTCATTGTATCAACCCTATAAGCGGGGTTCCTCCCTATGGGGGAGGGAGGAACCGCGCTAAAAGTCAGATCTTCAAGCAAATGGTTGTTATACATTGTTTTTTTTATATATCTCGTGAAAATTGTCAAAATCCTCTCGAACATCTCGAATAAAAGTCATATTAAGGCGTCAGGGACACCGACAGTAGCTAACTTTTACACAGAAGCGGAAATTACAGAATCTGGCTCTCATTCTAAAGCAAAGCTCTATAAATCAATACAAAATATGCCTAATAAAGCCTTTCTAGAGGATACAGAAGCATGGGCGTATATGAGGGGGGGGGGGGGGGCTGAGGGGGCTGCAGCCCCTCCCGAAATTTTGAATTGATGATAAAAACTTCTCGTAAAACACTTAAAAATAAATTAAATAAGATCACTTAGTTCATAAAACATATTTTATTTTACGTGTAATAGCGTTTTAGTTGCCTAAAACTATTCCAAGCTCTAAATATTTAGTATTCCATACCCTGGAAATGGTCTCAGCCCCCCCCCGAAATTGTTTTTATATACGCCCATGTACAGAAGGATCAAGAAGAAGTACACAAGATTGAGTAGAATACCCTGCCTAATATAGCCTATATAGAATAATATGCCGAATAAAAACTATCTAGTAAATACACAAGGACAAATAAAAGTCTTGACGAATAACAAGTCAAGAAAAAAAACTTTATTTAAAAAAACTTTATTTTAAATAAAACAAAGTTTAGTTGCCCAACTACAATAGGATAATATACCTAATTAAGTCTATGGAGTAGACACAAATGGACCAAAAACAAGTCTTGTGGAATACTGTTTTTTTTTCTAATTAAATACTTTTTATCAATATTTAGTATATAACCTTTGTTGAAAACTATTGATTGCTAATTGATGATTCGGTTTACAACTAAGTAGTCTTTATGAATATTTAGTATATAACCTTATGTTTGGATCTGAGTTTTTGGGGTGCTCTCCGCCTAGGCTTTGAATTTGTGTCGGCAGATACCTGGGGTATATTTACAGCTCTTGAGGATTAACTCTTAGCAGGTAAATTTCCTGCGGCCCCCTTGTTTCTACGGGCATTGAACCGCCATATTCGCTCATAGTATCTAACCGTTGTGAAGTTTATTTTTTGGATTTAGGACTTAATATACATATGTAGGCTAAATCATAGCAAGACGTCAACCCCCGTCGTCGGTTCTTAGCTGACCATAGTTGGCGGCAGCTTTCTGATCATTCCAAGGAAAATCTTCTTTTGTATTGTGTTTTTTTTTTTTTTTCCTATACACTCTTTTCTGCTTGGAATAATAGTAAGCTTCCGGCCTGTATATAAGCCATCAATTGGGTACATGTGTTGTATTTTATTGTATTCATTTTCTTTTTAGAATTTATGGGTTTTCTTGTCGTTTCCTCAGCCGTACAAATGATGATTGACAATCCTAATGGAGTCCTTTATTATCCAACGAGCCAGTGTTTCAAAGTCACATCTAATGTTCCATCTTTTGAAAACATTTTATACGAATGAAGGCATGGAGCCTCTTGCACTAAAGAGAAGGCCGATTACCTCCCAATTTTCGATCCTGTAGTTTTTACGAAAATAGGGAATACATTTTTCATAAATGGATTTTTTCTCTTTGTCAACTGACAAGGGCTGATTCTCGTCTATCTCAAACCTCACAGTCGGATCCAAAATATTACTGAAATATTATATATGCATAAGAGTTTTTAAAGAATTATTATATTTCAACTTTTCAGCGATAGAAAATGATTAAAAACTTATAAATCACATTTCTAACCTTTGTTCATTATAATTTTGCTTATTATTTTGGTTGGAAGGGGAAAAAATCAAAAGGGCATCCTATCCATAATATAATATAGTTAATAAAAATACTCCAGTGTTGCTTACTTGTAGTCCCTAGCAATGAACATTTATTTTACAATACCGTGAACATGTGGCTTGGAAAATTTTTCGATTCAAAATTTTCTTGTACTCAATAATTCGGGCTTCAACAGATTGGGGGACCAATTAATATTATTGAGAATTAGCCATTCCTGAATATCAAGTTTTCTCCACCCCGTATATAATCCCGTATTGTTTTTTTACCTGAACAGTAACATACTGTTAGATATGATCCCCAAAAAAACATAAATGTGAAATAGAGGCCAAGTTCCTGCCCCCACAAAGAAACAGTCCCTTCCTCAAAAATATCCCCTCCTAAAACCCCCCTAAAAAGCTTTACCATTCTACACTCCAAAAAAGTAGTATGAGTTGGTGTATTAATTCAGCCAAAAATATTTGCCAATACAAGAGATGATACAAGAAAGAAATGTCCAAGTTCATTACTTGGAAGACCCCATAGTTACTTACTAAGGACAGTAAAGACACTTCAACTGACCTTTCAAAACAACAATAAAAATACTTATATCCAGTTACTAAAATATCACTTTCCTCAACCAGGTATATTCTTAAACTTGGCAATGTTTTTTTGTGCCGAAATTATCTTTAGAGAAAAACTAAACATTGCCAAGTTTAAGAATATACCTGGTTGAGGAAAGTGATATTTTAGTAACTGGATATAAGTATTTTTATTGTTGTTTTGAAAGGTCAGTTGAAGTGTCTTTACTGTCCTTAGTAAGTAACTATGGGGTCTTCCAAGTAATGAACTTGGACATTTCTTTCTTGTATCATCTCTTGTATTGGCAAATATTTTTGGCTGAATTAATACACCAACTCATACTACTTTTTTGGAGTGTAGAATGGTAAAGCTTTTTAGGGGGGTTTTAGGAGGGGATATTTTTGAGGAAGGGACTGTTTCTTTGTGGGGGCAGGAACTTGGCCTCTATTTCACATTTATGTTTTTTTGGGGATCTCATTACTTTTTTCTAAGTATTAAATAGAATTTAGTTGTCGCATACCTACTGGCTTTTGTACTTCATATAAAACCAGGGTCTTTGGATTCTGCATAAGGTTCTCCTTACTGCTTGATATTTGATACCAATAATCAACCTACATAAATCTAATCACTAGACTAGAAAAGTTAGAAGCTCTTCCAGATGACATTACTCTAGAGGACAAATTGATTGCTCTCTTAACTAAACTATTACACTGTAAAACACAGGAGCCTTATCCCGAGGATAAAGATCACAATAGGGAAAGTGCAGAAGGCCTTCAAGAAAAATATAAGAACAAAGACGATACATTTTGGGTTTGTGATCCTAAACATTGAAATTTAGATGGCTCGACTTTGAAAAATCTAGTATCTGCTTTGAAGTATATTATGCAGTGAACCCCTACGACATTATTTACTACATTTAAGAAATAAGTCACATCTGTTGTTGTTAAGATGCGTCGAAATGTTTCTTAAAACTTCAAATATAGGTTCTCCTTACCAAGAAGATTCATTTGATACCCCACATGATGGATTTCAGAAGAAATTATGGCTTTCCGATGGAACAAAAATTACAAAACCTCATAGGTAATATATGACACTCCCGTATCAAAACCTACCTGCTTGCCAAGGTTGGTCAAAATAGGCCAAACGGTGTGAATTTTTATAAGGAACAAACATACAGACAGACACCTGATAGACCTTTTTTACCTAGCCTAGTGCATTCCCCGGACCAAGGCCTACCTGTGTGCCAAGTTTGGTCAAAATCGGTCAAATGGTGTGAATTTGTGTAAGGAACAAACATGCAGACAGACAGCTGATAGACGATTTTGACTAGCCTATGACACTACCCGGATAAAGACCGACATGTGTGTCAAATTTTGACATAATCGGTCAAACGGTGTGTATTTGTATAAGGAACAAACAGAGAGACAGACAGCTGATAGACCATTTAACCTAGCCTATGATTCGCCCCGTATTAAGACCCATCTGTGTCCCAAGTTTGGTCAAAATCGGTCAAACGGTACGGATTTGTAAGAGGAACAAACATACAGACAGACAGCTGGTATAAGATTTTTTCCGAGCCTACATGCGTCTAATTGTTTCTTATAACATCAATCATAGGTTCTTCATACCGAGACAATTCATTTGATACCCCACATCATGGGTTTCGGACGGAATGATGGGTTTCCGAAGGAAGTACAAAACTGGCACGCCCCCGCCCCGGAAGCGGAGTCAAACACAACTTTTCGCGATTTTTCGATTTTTTCCTTTAATGACGTCTTCATATCTATCTTCATGCAAAATTTCAAGTCTCTAGCATCATGGGAAGTGCCTAATAATTTTGATGAGTCAGTCAGTGAGTGCGTCCTATAAATCCCGATTTTCGATCGCTTATATCTCAGAAACTATTCAATGTAGAATTATGAAAAGTTCCAGATCTACTCACATCTAGTAGTATAATACCTGTGTAAAATTTCATAACTTTATCTTTACCTGGTTGGAAGTTATGAGAGGGTAAAAATCGGCTCTAAGACCGCCTGTAATATACACACAGTATGCTTAGGCCGGAACTTGGCCTGGCGCACTACCGTGCGCCTAGATACTGTTCGCGCTACCTGCATGGGCCATCATAATGCGTCCACCCTTCCCAGTAGTTTTCGCCAAGCCCGAAGTGAGTCATCTGTCCAGGATTTGCTAATCGTGTTTCCAGCATTTATCCTTGTCTCATCCAGAAATACCACTTCTTCTAAATTGCATTATCTGATTTGGCATAAAAATTAACATCTGGCAGTGACGATATCCCTTCGTTCCATTAAAAATTTCCTGTTTTTTTTTTTTTTTTTTTTTTTTTTTCATTTTCTTCTATTAAAATTTAATTAGTGAAGAATAAATGACAAGGATGTTTTTCCTCCTGTGAATGATCCAGCTTCTTTGAGAGAAAACAGAATAAGAGTGAGGGAGCCTGGGTTGGTGGGAGGGGGTAGGCCTTTCCCTCCTTGAGTCCAGGGTGGGGGTAATCCTTTGTAGCACGACTCAACGGCTCTACTATAGTCTGGATTAAAAATTTAAGTTGAAACCCACTAAAGAAGTAAACATTTGCAATACAAAAAAAAAAAAAAAAAAAAAAAAAAAAAAGAAAATGATCAGAATTGAAACAGTCCGATTGTACTTTTCTTTTTATTTACTGCTCTATTCTACTCTTCCCGTGTTTTGAAAATGATTTGCGATACTTCCTCTATTAATATATAAATTTTAATAATGTTTTATGAGCTTCGAAAATTCGAATCCTTAAATACGTGGAACAGAAATTTATCCCGAGTTATTACACAAACATTTTACATAAATAAGACGATTTCAGCCCAAAATCCTGGGGAATTATTTAAATAAGTGGAACTATACTTAAGCGTCTTTCTTGAAACTTTCTCCTCTGTAAGTCGAACTTATGGAAGTCATCACCTCTATAACACTAACTCCAATTATCAACTTTACCGATTCTTCAATCGCCTGTGGTGATTCAGACATCAATACAAAGCCTGTATCTGCAAACATAGACAATGTTGAATTCGGTGGAAGTTGACAATGACTCTCCTGTGTCTTTGTATCTGAGAAGAATATTTTAGTTGATCTGCAGCCCACGATGAAGAAAATTGAATCGGAAAGTGGTGATGAATCTGAAGAAGTAGTTGTCTCAAATGATGTTCTGTATCAAGTCGAACAATTTTTCACTGATAAATTAACATAGATTTATCGAGAGTTGTCATAGAGCATTTATTCCTCAAGATTTAAATAATCCATCAGAAATCATATCAAATGGTCAATTTATAAAACTTGCGATCCCCACATATGTCTGAAGATGTTTATGCACTCATAATAATGTTTGATATGTTGATAAGAATATCAAGCAAATTTCAACGAGGTACAGTGATAGAAATTTTATACGAAACAAAACATTTCAACTCAGAGAGTAAAGAATAAAATATGGCTTTTGAAATGACTCATTTGCATTGAAGTTCTCAAGTGGCGATCAAAGAAAGTTCACTTTGTGAGTGAAAGCTTCCGTCGGAGTTCTCCTTTCGTTGAATTGAATGATCCAGTTAGAGAACTCAATTCTGTTTGTTCATTGCCCCGGATGACAGACCTGAAATAGTTACTTTTTAGTTATCCAAGGCAAATCTCAAGATATCTCTTAGGTTTCTCTTAATTAGACAGACGTCTTCTAGCATACTGAATTCACTCTAGCCGCATATACATGAGAAAAATTATGCATTCATTCGTCCTTTTATATTCAATGATTTTTTTTTTTTTTTTTTTTTTTATATTTTTACTTTTTGTTTTGTTATCGTTTTTACGTTGGATCAACTACTATTTCCCCGCTGTTGATGCGACCCATAAAACGCACGATTACTATACATTACTCCAGCCCGGACGGTACAATGATCGCCGTTTCCAATTGACACGAGATCCTCATCCACGTGATCGAGCCGTTTCAAACGTGGTCTTCCAAGCCTTCTCTACAGTTTATACACCTGTCGTTACTTTACACTAGTGACCATTCACTCAAGTAGACCCAGCCACTTAAGTCTTTGGTATAGAATCTCAGTCACAAGACTCATGTGGTGTGGAATTTTTTCAGTGAGCCCATCTCCGATAGAGCTTAGCCACCAGAGAGTATCCGAACGGCATCTCTTACCTCAAAACCACAGTGAATAATAGCTATCTTCCCCAGTGGAGGGCTCTCTGCATTAAATTTTTTATCTTTCCATTATACAGGTTACATTACAACATGAACCTAGAAATTTTCGTAAATAAAATAATCATTTAAAATGGGTAATAGTGTGATAAGTATTTAATGTATTTTTTTCGTTTCCCTCAGGTTAATCTCCAAGTTTTCGGAATTTAAAGCTTGAAAACTTCGTTTTATAACACCAGTGACTCCAAGAAGCATTTATGGACCTATGTTGACAGGAACCTCAGAATCAAATTTCCTATTATTATTTACGTTTAAACGCTAGTTTTGGTCCACCCTGTATATACAAGGTGGCCCCAAAAAACGGCCAAACTTCCAGAATCGATGTAGGATAAAAAAGAACGAAAAACGTCCTTTGGCAGATGCCTACCTCGTTTTTGTCTTGTTTCCGTGAAGAAAAAATAATTATAAAATGGCAGTTCAGTGTAAAAATCCTTAAGAGTATATGTTTTATCCCCCACTCCCTCAAGCCACATACCTCTGCTAGCTTCATCACCTTACATTGGAGCAGATTATTTTCGCGGATAATGGCAAGTGATTCCGTAACTGGTAGATTCGTGAATAAGGCATCAACATCAAAGCTCACCAATACATCATCTTCCTATATTTCGACTTTACTGAGAATCTCCAGTATGAGGCTTGAGTTCTTTACAACAGAAAAAGAGTTTCCAACAGAGGGTTTCAATAGTCTTGCCAAAATCTTACTGGTTCTGGGTGCTCCAATCATGGAGACGATAGGTCTCAATGGGACACCGTCTTTGTGGATCTTGAGGGGTCCATAGATACGGGGGATCCTTGAATCATCAGGAGTCATCTCGTTCATCAATTTCTTTTCAATACCACCACTCTTTAAGATTTTGATGATATTATTTTCCGTGATTCGAGTAGGGTCCTTTATCCCACACTCGTAAGTCTTCGGGACCAAGAGACTTAGCATTTTCTTTTCGTATTCCTTCCATCTTAGGATGACTGTTACCCTTGTCAGCTCTAGTGATGTTATATTAGTTATCTCTTCTCTTTAAGTCGAGTAAGACTCTCCTCTGTGCGAATGTAATGTTCGCTTTAGGTGGTCGTGCTCTTTTGATGACGTGAGCAGCTTTTAATCTAATATCCTTTGCTATCTCATTGTTTACAAAAGAGAGCTCTATGCTGGTGTCAAATTCGAGGCGAATCGAATGTGCTTTGTTGTCAAAGCAAAGTTAGGACCTCGTTTTATTAATTCTATAGTCGCTGCGGAAAGATCTATGCCAGCTAGGTTGATAATACGTCTCTTGCCATTGTATTGTGCAGTTTAGTGTTTCCTCGATTCGGAGAGAGACTCTTTCAAAGTTCGTCAAGCTACTATTGCATCTGGAGGCGTCCTTTATTGTGGTTCCAGACTGATCTAAGTTATTGTTCTTCTTAGTGGCTCCTGAGTGAGTTTCAGACACTTTTTGACTTGAGGGACGCTACCGAGATAGATTGACTACTGGTGATGCGGTCAACAGTATCCCACATATCATCATTTATTTTTCTGACCATGTTTTCACATTCCTTCTTCAGCTGCCATAATCAATAGCGATAGGCCCCTATTCTTTCTCATAGAAGAGCGCGTTCAAAACTATCGTAAATATGATAGACCTTTGTTGTTTTCAGCGGTCTCTTAACCTTAAGGGATTGTGGCGTTACCTGTTTATCTCTACACTTACGTAGAAAGTCGTTTTCCGTTGTGGCGATTCTGCATCTTACATTGCTCCATCGTTTAGATTGTTGATAAGGTCCCTCGCCGAAGAGGCTGGATGTATATATATATATCCCTCATCTATAAACGTACTGGTCGTATCCGACCCACAACGCGGAAAACTGCGCATATCTCCTCATACCCGCACTGGAACGTCAAAGGGCTTCAGGTACCCTCTCAGTCAATCCCGAGAAAGCCACGGACCACGTTTACGTCTGTCAGGTTAGAACTATACTTTTTTAATAATCACTCGATATAAATTTTTCCTGAACCCGGGTCGGATACGACCCAACGTTTATGTTTATGTACTTGTGTGGAGATGTAGTGACTGGACAGGTGACCACTGGCGATATGAGAAGCATCCAGAAACAGCCAATAGGAACGAGAGCTCGGCCGAGCATTCCCGACTCTGACCGAGGCACCCCAACCTCGGCCTGTGAATAGGGGCGTTCCTGCTGGCCAGAACACATTCGGATCCGGCGCTCTCTCCAGGACACTCCAGCTCTCTCAGGACCCGCCTCCAGCCATGCACTCAGGATCAAGGACCTAGCTACCTGCTCGACCTCTCTCTCGATCTCTCGCTGGACAAAGCACGAAGCTGCCGTCTCGATGTCCCCAGTGGTCAAGCCAGCCTCCAGTCATTACACTCCCGACTCCTACTTCCCCCAACTCTAGTCAATACCTGGCTTATTTATTTACTTCCTTACCCCTCTCACTCCTGCTTCGAGGAACGGCTACGGCTCAGTGGAACAGCTAAGGCCTAGTACCTAGTCGGTATCCCCCAGGTTAAAGGAAGCGCCCTTACCGGGACACAGTACTTACCTGGCTGCCTTCTCCCGATACATCCTTCCTACCCTTCCTAGCCTACCTTTAGTAGCGACAACCATTTGCTACACTTGATTATGGATGCTGTTGCTCCAGGTTTTCATTAAAAAAATCATGGCTTATGGAGAAAACAAATTACTCATAACCATGGAAGAAGTTATAGCCGAATTCAGGTGACAAGAGAAGCAATCTGATGCGGAATTAGATGACCAAATTGATGAAATAGATTCAGAGTCTGACGATGGTATTCTCTCAAATGATGACGAAGGAGTCGAGGAAGTCTCAAATCAAGATGATCAAGAATATCAAGATATAGAAGTTTATTTTTTCAATTCGACCCTGTGTGAACATAATCTGTCCCTGTGTGCAAAAGTGCCTGTGATTATTTTACCAAAACAGAAATGTGATATAATCTGTTCCTCAAGTTTTATTGTGATATTAAATTAGTTATTGCGTGTACATATATATATATATATATATATATATATATATATATATATATATATATATATATATATAGTTACTAATTTTTTAAAGTGTCCTAAACAATTTACGATGTTTTCTTATTTTTTTTTTTTTTTTTTTGGAATTAATTTTGAACTCAAATGCTTGTTTTCCTTTATGAATTGATTTTAAATTTTAAAAGTTTATTTTATTCACTTAATATTTGAAAATAAATGCGTAAATCCCAATAACTTATTGCATTCCAGGCCCAAAAATGGCTCTGGGTCGGATACGATCCAACGTTTATGTTTTTGTGTCAACCTTAAACGTTTATAGCGGAGGGATATATATATATATATATATATATATATATATATATATATATATATATAAAACCTAAAGTTTTACAATCTGTATCAAATTAATCTAAATGAATAAAGAATAACTACATAATATAATATCATGGTAAATAGATACTTAGAAAGTATAAATGAAAGCCAAATATATAACTTAATAAGATTAAGAGTAGGATCAGGATTTAGTGGCGATTAACATTTTATCATGTTTTAACGCCAGCATATACATTGTTTTATACTACTAGCATTGTATTATATAATATTATAACTTAATATTATGGACTATTGCATACTTTTAATAGGAAGGAAAATACATTATTTAAGTCTTTAATACATTTAAAAATTAAAATTGTTTCTAGTCATAATTCCTCACTGTTAACTACTATACATGAGTGAAGGTATTATTGTCTGTAAATTTCAAAGGTAGAGAGAGCAATGTAGTATTATGTGATTTAATTGTTTTATAAATAAGGTTTCCACACCACTTACATATTTCATCTGGTTTTAAAACATGAGTTGTATTTGTATGGTGTATTTCTAGATAATCACTGCTATTAACCCTCAGTCGACTTACGGCCCGTAATTTTTGTATACTGACCTTGAACATAAGATAAGTTTCAAGCTGAGAATGTTAGTAATTGCAAAATAGTCTATAGAATGGATTGTATTTTGTATGAATGCACGTTTAATTTCTATGGATTTTAAATTGCTTGCAACTTTTTCTATTATGGAATGTTTATTAGTCAGTAAGTTTTGAGGATTAGAAAGATTAGTGAAGTATTCCTGTACATAGTTGGAGGCAGCGAGCATTAAAATTTCTGAGATCAAGTTATAATCTAAATTTTGCTCTTTTTTTCCCAAGTCTACTAACTTATTAAAACATCTGCGTAGCAACCAATTCTTCGGGAGGGCTAATATTTTAATACAGAAAGTTATGTTTTTCTTTTTTTTAAACGAGCATAGTCAAAGGGATACGTCATGTTTCAAGCCGGACTAAGTAATTCGGATTGCATTTGGGCCAAAAATAAAGATATTTTAAACATTTCACTTGTACAACCTCAATAGCTTCCAGATACATTAAGCTCCAAATTTCCACCCGTATAGAGAGGTGTAGAAGAGACCATTGACTAGAAGAGAGACATTTTAGTTTTTATACCTCTACTTATTAAAAACCTATCTACGTGTATATCAGTGTTGGGCAAAAATTATTCAGAATGATGAATAACGATTAATGAATAAATCTATTATTTTATTCATGAATGAAGAATAATTACTTTTATTCATCATTCGTTATTCTGTGAATGAATTTTATGTTTTATTCACAAATTATTCGAATGATCAATCAGAATAAACATATTTTAGTGAATACTGATAGATTTATTATGATGTTGGCAGCCAGAAATATGTATATATATGAGTGTTTAAGTAGGATTAATCAGTAGACCATCTAGAAATAAATAATAGCGAATGATGAATAACGAATAATGAATAACGAATAATTCAGTGAATAATTCATGATGTACCGTGCAAATAAGATAATTCATTGAATTATTCATCATTCACTAAAAATTTATTCGAATAATAATTTATTCGAATAATTCCCAACACTGATCTATATACATTCGTTCATAATCTATAAATCTAATATGTACAATGTTGCTAATTAATGTACCGTGTAAACTAAATATACATTTTCTATTGATGTCATACGAAGAATACAAGGACTTATTACATCTATGCTTAATAAAATTAAATAATTTATAATATTTGCGGAACCAGGATCCCGGATTTTCACAATTAAAAATATATGCATTGACTTCTGCAATTACTTCTCCAGAAATGTTAACATCAATCTGGTTTAATACCATGAAACAAATAACTTTTAATAAATTCTTATTCTTCAGCCAATCGACATGAAAAAAAAAAAAAAAAAAAAAGAAAGTCTTCTATAATACAATGGCCAATCAGGTACATTATACTTTACAAAGAATTCATTTAAAACAAATTCTGCATAATTTGGAATCATCCAATTGGGTCCATCATTGTCATGCGAAATTGTTCATCTGATGATCAAGTTTTCAATGCCAGCAAATCTGAAATTATAAAACAAACTTGATTGATATGCAACAGCAGGACAAGTTAACATAGCTTAATCATCCTTATCCGGGGCATCATTTTCCATTGATGGCCTCTAGTAATATATATGAGGTACACGTTTAGGTGAAAATCTTTTCAACCATTTTATAAAATGTATTGAACTATCGGACCAAAATTTTAAGCAATCTCCGTATAATTCACATCCGGGTGTCCATTTACTTACTATTTTAGATTTTGAAGTTAAAAGACGTTTCTTAACAACAGGAATGTAGTTTGGTACATCAATGCCTGAAAAATTAAATTCATTATCATCATAATTATAAACTGTTCTCCAAACATATTCTATCGGCATACTTCTCATTTTTTTTTTGTATTTTATATCAAAATTATTGAAATCAGGAACATCTTAGACAAACTCCTGGGAACCCCATCTTCCTTTAAAGTAATTAAACATTTTTAATTTATCTGCATCGGTTGTGTCTGGATTATTACAAGTAACGCAAAAATTATAAAAACGTAAATTATCAATAATAAAAGTTATACGTTGATGTTTTACTCTCGTATAACGTTGCAATAAATTAGTTAATTCAATACAAGAACTGAATTTTGCATCTTTCAATTGTGGTGCTACTGCCAATTGGTGAGGAAAATAAAAAAGTCCGTCACGCAGGAGCTGCATAACTAAGCACTTTCCTCAGAATTTTTGTAGTGTAGACTACATTACTGAATAATTTGCTGTAAATAACCTATATAAAAAAAATAAAAACGTGAATAGTTCTGCTCATTTACATTTCTTATGAGGACTGTTCAATTATTAATTTTGTAAATAATTTGCTTCCAGAGTTATGTTTATACATAATACTGTACTCTACTTAATAAATACACAAAAATTTCACATTCCTTCTTTTGATCTGACGCAGGAACAGGATACTGTCCCCCTAGTGGGAGATAGCTCTCCTCGCGGCGCCTTTGGGAACCTACGTCTGACGGGCTAATTGTAATGAAACAGAGTTTAAAGTAAACCCTCCTTTCCAATAGACCGATTTACTTTATTTTTACAACACTTCTTTCTCATGAGATACCCACGACGTATACCGCGTTTCGTTACAATACAGCAGAAATTACGACCGTTATGAGTATATTAGTACTTTAGGTCCGGAGTAACCCCCCCCCCTCCAAATAACCCGATTTAGATTATTTTTATATCCCATTTTTCTCTGTTGATTACCACCACGAATACCAAGTTTCTTTGAAATGTAACAAAAATTATGGCTGGCAGTGGCAAATTGGTTTGGTGGGTCCGGAGTAAACCCCCCTCCTAATGAACCGATTTAGTTTATTTTTACAACGTATTTCTGTCTTTAGATCAACGTAACGAATACCGAGTTTCGTTCAAATATAACGAAAACTACGGCTGGCATGGTCAAATTAGTACTTTAGGTCCGGAGTAACCCCCCCCCCCCTCCAAATAACCCGATTTAGATTATTTTTATATCCCATTTTTCTCTGTTGATTACCACCACGAATACCAAGTTTCTTTGAAATGTAACAAAAATTATGGCTGGCAGTGGCAAATTGGTTTGGTGGGTCCGGAGTAAACCCCCCTCCTAATGAACCGATTTAGTTTATTTTTACAACGTATTTCTGTCTTTAGATCAACGTAACGAATACCGAGTTTCGTTCAAATATAACGAAAACTACGGCTGGCATGGTCAAATTAGTGTTTTGGGTCCGGGGTAAACCCCCCCTCCCGATGGACCGATTTAGGTGGTTAACGAACTTGTTCAATCGTTTGCTAATTGAACCCTGTATGCGAAGTTTCGTGAAGAAAAAACAAAAACTCTGGCCGCTATCGTGTTAACAGACACACACACACACACACATATATATATATATATATATATATATATATATATATATATATATATATATATATATACATTTTAACGGGGGTCATTTTCGGTATCTACTAGGTAGGATCGATAAAGATTCGAAAAAATGTTTCAAAAATTCCGTCATAAGTGCAACCTCAATAGCTACTTTCCTTCGGAGGAAAGTGCTAAAAATGAATCGTACTGATCACCTAAACAAGCAACAACACAGTTAGATTAATAAACTTGGTTCACGATAAAATGAATCGCTTATATATATATATATATATATATATATATATATATATATATATATATATATATATATATATATATATATATATATATATATTATTCTTATAGATGACCCAAAATATCAAAATTCCTTTTTTATCCTAGGAGGCATGGGGTCATTAAGCAGTCTTCCTTTATTATACTACTTTATTTATTGGGCCCGACATGTTTCGTGCATCTTTTCTTCGCACCTCTTCAGGGGCACTTCTTGCAAGGAAGTCCTCCCGTTACCAAGTACTCCCTCTGGAGTCCTGCTTAATAGTATTAAGCAGGACTCCAGAGAGAGTACTTGGTAACGGGAGGACTTCCTTGCAAGAAGTGCCCCTGAAGAGGTGCGAAGAAAAGATGCACGAAACATGTCGGGCCCAATAAATAAAGTAGTATAATAAAGGAAGACTGCTTAATGACCCCATGCCTCCTAGGATAAAAAAAGAAATATATATATATATATATATATATATATATATATATATATATATATATATATATACAGTCAGTTTTGCCAAAATATCATATTCTTGTGCGATGAACAATATACGGAAATCATGATGAATGATAATTTGCTGCAACGATTTAATATAGATGGGGTGAAACTAAATTTTTAGAATTAATTGCTTTTAATAATAGTACACATTAACAAGTTATACGTTATAGCCAATAGACTACAATAGACTATAGTGCTGAGCAGTGTAGTAGTCAGCTTACAAATTGTAAAGTTACTTGGGAATAGAAAGGCAAAACTTGAGGAATCTTCTTGTGCATGAATATTCCGTGGAAGATAAATAGGCCAAAACTTGAGGAATCTTCTTGTGGATGCATATTCCGTGGAAGATAAATAGGCCAAAACTTGAGGAATCTTCTTGTGCATGCATATTCCGTGGAAGACAAATAGGCCAAAACTTGAGGAATCTTCTTGTGCATGCATATTCCGTGGAAGATAAATAGGCCAAAACTTGAGGAATATTCTTGTGCATGCATATTCCGTGGAAGATAAATAGGCCAAAACTTGAGGAATCTTCTTGTGGATGCATATTCCGTGGAAAATAAATAGGCCAAAACTTGAGGAATCTTCTTGTGGATGCATATTCCGTGGAAGATAAATAGGCCAAAACTTGAGGAATCTTCTTGTGGATGCATATTCCGTGGAAGATAAATAGGCCAAAACTTGAGGAATCTTCTTGTGCATGCATATTCCGTGGAAGATAAATAGGCCAAAACTTGAGGAATCTTCTTGTGGATGCATATTCCGTGGAAGATAAATAGGCCAAAATTTGAGGAATCTTCTTGTGCATGCATATTCCGTGGAAGATAAATAGGCCAAAACTTGAGGAATCTTCTTGTGCATGCATATTCCGTGGAAGATAAATAGGCCAAAACTTGAGGAATCTTCTTGTGCATGCATATTCAGTGGAAGATAAATAGGCAAAAAAGCAACTTATTCCTTACCTTGATTGGAATATTCACAAGGCGAACTACCCTCTAAGGCTGAGTAATTAATCGGGGCTTCCTTATCTCACTTCGAGTCGAAATTCGATTCAACCAAACTAAATTCGGCAAATTACAAAAGTTATGTCTTGTCTGTGCTATCTTCATCTCTTCATGGGAATATTCCGTAATTGCATTCCAACAACTGAGATTAATTTTATACTGGTTGTTTGGAAATTGAGGTGAGAAGGTTGATATTTATGATTTTGATTGCAAATTTATATGATCTCACACGTCAGATGTTTCGATATTTCGAAATGAAAGAGTTGAATTTGTTAGGCGGCTTCGTCCCATCCACGCTGAAGTTGACCAGGTGATCAACTCTTGAAATTTTAACTTTTCGATTTATGTGTTTATCCGTCTTTATCCAGATATTCTTTAAAAAAATATAAATGAATAAAACCTGATCCGAACTGCAATTTCCTAGGGAGAATAGAGGACTACGGAATATGTAATATATTAGGAGACTATCCGCCTCCATTCTTCAGCATATTTTTTCTTACATTGTCTTTTAGCACATATGTGCCATTTTCAGAGGTAACCGAAAAGTCACGCACTTCTTAATATTTCCAAACATTCAACAATTTAAATGCTTTAAAGATAGAATAATAGTTCTAAAAATCACAACGAAACTATACATCAAAGAGATTTAAAATTGTGAAAATAAAAATTAAAATCTTTTTAATTATTTAAGCACCTCATTTTGGAAAATAATATAGCACCATATAAGTTAAAACACGAAAAATTACTACTTAGTGGGTAATATTGAAATTACCTAAGCAGAAATGATACCAATTTTATAAAAGGTTTTTTTTTTTTTTTTATTTATTTTAACTTAATCATCTCTTCCAGTCAAGATAGTATTCCTTTGTGAGTGAAGAGTGTATTTTAATGTTAAAAGGTCCAGTCAACAGATGACGGGCCATTTGAATGTATTTTCGCTGAAATCTACCGGATTGTTGGCATTCGGAATGTCACGTTTTAGGCTAGCTTTTACAGCAAATCCTCTTTTTCAGTTGCCTTCTTGAGCAACAGTAGCCTTTAAATATTCAAAAACTCAGGGAGACGTAATATTCAAAAGAGACGTAAAAAACCGTTATTGCTTGCCATGTTGTTGTTGTTTTGTTTCTTGTAACTGAGGCAGTAATTTAAATGTTTTTTTTTTTTTTTTTTTTTGGTCAATTATAATAATCAACCGAGCATTCATGTCCCTAAAACGATGACGTAAGTTCTAAAGTTAATTGCAATAATTTATAAGAAATAATATCATTGTAGATTTAAAAACACTGGTCAACACTGTTGACATCTGACACTGGTTGATCTAATGAAACAATCCGGAAGTGCCGACAAGGAAATTTTGCGTTTCAGAACCCCTAGAGACTGAAAATAACGGTGGTTCCAATTTGTATATATATATATGCCTGTTCGCGGTTTTCCGGCCCCCCTAATGGTCCGATTTTGATGAAATTTGATACAAAAATCTTACGTCTAATTTGAAAGGTCAAGTTCGTTAACCAGGAGAATCCGCCCCCCGGAACATGGTTTTTGCAGCGAATGTCGCGCGAAAAAAATCGTTCCGCTCACTTCTTATGCTTGCAAGTACTCGTTTTATAGGCTTCTTGGCCTAGGAAAACAAATGAGACCATTTTTTAAAGCGATAGCTTTAACCGTTTTCGAGAAAAATAGAAAAATAGTTGCTAAATAACGTTTTTGGTTTTGGTACTTAAAATAATGGGATTCAGTTGAAACATTTTCTGCATGTTCGGATTTCATCAAAACTAATACGTTAAACTTTTGGTTACGTTTGGAGTTAAGGAAGGGTTAGAATAAAATATTTTATGAACAGAAATGAAAAGTTTTATAAGATAAGTGGATAGAAACTATTTGAAAACTTTCTAAATTCTCTACAAAAAAGATTCTGAAACAATTTTTGATTAGGTGATGTCAATCGAAGAAATAAGTGCATAAAACTTCAAATACGTCTGTTTAGTTCTTATGAACCGGTTTTTGTCGTTCTTTTTTGTCTCTTTCCCTTGGTTTTTTATTGCTTTTTATTTTTGTAATTTCTTATGTTAGGAAAATGTATTTGTGTGTAAAACAGGCTAGGTAAAATGAGACCAATTTTCTGTTGCTAGAAATAATGAAAAGTTTTGGGAACTTCGTATACTTTCATTAATATCTCGAAAACGGTTGTAAATTAGGGAAGCGGAAGGTTACCATTCGAAAGATTACTAAATGGTCTACAAAAAAGGTTCTGAAGAAAGTTTTGAATAAGCGATGTCACTCGGAGAAATAAGTGCTTAAATCATTGAACGATTTGATTTCGTTTATTCGAACGTTCTTTTTGTCTGTTTTTATCTCTTGTTTTTTTTTTTAATTGCTTATAGTTGGATAATGTATTTGACAATAAAACAGATTTAGTAAAATAAGAAAAACAATTAATTGTTAGAAATATAGCTTGCCAAGAGAAAGAGATTTGATGACGTCTTTTGAATATTTTCAATTGCCTTTATGCCGTTAGTTTTTTATTTTATTTTATTTTATTTGTAGAATTATTACTATAGTAGAAGAACACAAGAAAATGTGTAAATATTTGATACTTTTCAATGCATTCAACGTATGAAATGGGTATCTTTAGAACACGATTCTGGGGTCTGGCGGACCCGACCAGGTAAAGTCATAAACCCCTTTGAACAAAGGCCAACCCAAATATTATCTGTTTCTATTCTAAGCTTTTCAAATGACAAAAGGGATATGAACGGAACCGCGCTAAGATGATACAGTTCCTGCAGAGTCCTAGCTGTTTTTTTTTTATTGTTATTAGGTATTTCGAAGGCCCTGGCTATGAAAAATTACTAGGAGATTGCTAAAAGCTTTATTTTGTGAAATATAAAATTTTACTGTTTTGACTGAAAAATTAAAACATGATGTTAACAAAAGTCCATTGAACATTAACAAATGATATTTTGTAGGATTTTCTTGAATAAACGATTTTAGACAGATCTCGTTGCATGCTCCAGCAATAGTCTGCCATCATGTGAGAGTCCCACCTTCCCTGATAATGCTCTTCTAATGTCCGAATAGTCTGATGAAATGTTTCTTCCTGCGCGTCTCTAAAATCCGCAACTACTTTTGTCAAGCGCCTTCACAAATTCTTTCTTTGTGCCAAGTTTAATATGAAGTGGTGGAAGTATGTTGCGGTCTCGACTAACTAAAGGCACGTTTACAACATATTTTGTACCAACTTTCAGCTCTTACTTCGATCTCCAGGGTTAATTCCATTTTTTTTTCACAAGGCAGAAGTAGCAGTCGTCATGATGGTTTTGTGGTTCTCGCCAAATCATGGGAGTTTCGAACTTCACTGCATCTTTTTTCCCATTGGACCATTACCGTAGACACACAACAAATTTTTGGCAAACAATATGAGGAACCCATGGCTTGTCCTGATTGTACAAATCTACATTGAAGTATTAATGATATGCAGTTTTTTCAAAGTCCGATATAGGTTTTCAATATTTTACAAATATATATTCACCACAAATAAACTAAAAACAATCTAGATTAAGAGCACAACACCATCTGGACGAACGCAAAACAAAAGCAGTAACAGATTATATTTTACTGTCTAAAAAAATTGAAAATCGAAGTAAAATTACTATATAAGGTTAATAAGCTATAACAATAGAAGCGGGTTTCCTCCCTGTAAAGGGAAGGAAGACGCGCGCTTGAAGGGTAAAACATAAAACTTTTTGGCTACTTAAAATATCGTATAAGTAAAAAGTTTTTCTTTTAGGGTATTAGCGAAAAAAATTAACATTTTTCGAATTATTGAAGAATCAAAACGATAAGCTTTAAATATTTGAAATGTTTAAAAGCAAATGAAAAAAGAAATCTACGGGATTCGAGCTTTCAAAAATGTTTACAAATTGAAAATCATCCAAGTAGGACGGCTTGAGGATTTCTTATAAATTGAATATTACAAGAAAATTAATTATGACGCTTTGGGAAATTAGCGTGAATACTTTCGGAGCCCTGACCAAAATAAGCACGAAAACGTAATTTAAAAAAAAAAAAACCTAAGAAAAATATGTTCCGGGAATAGTTCAATTTATACATACATTAATTATTGAAATTTGAGATTTTCTGAAAATATTACTATAAAAATTAGCTTGCTTATCCACAACATCCAAGTACGGGTAAGTTTTAGCGTGGTTTCTCCCTCCCTCCATAGGGAGGAAACCCGCTTATGACCACGTGACGCAATCCGGGAGTGCCGACACGAAAATTTCTTGTTTCATTTTTTTTTTTTTTTTTATTATTTATTTATTCATGAGCTCTCGCAACAAAGGCGACTCACCAAATATACAATAACATATATACAATGACATTATTGAAATTACAACATCTAATACTACATCATATACTTATCACAGTACATATACTTATTATCATATACTTATTCACACAGTTTAAATTATTAGCTCAATATAAAATAATATAATTATTTACTCAATACAAGTTAACTTCATGTTAACAACATATTACAAATATAACTTAAGGATGAGACTGGAAGCAATAATAATCAAGGATTCTGTTTAAAAAAAAAAAAAAAAAAAAAAAAATTACGTCAGTGTGTGGTTATATTCTGGAAATTATTTTAATTCGTTTAAGATGTGGACTACCTTGAGTTAGTAAGTGGTGTAAGTCATGTGGGATGAGTAAGTTCTCTAGTTTCCTGGAGTCTGTCAGTATGTGTTTTATAGTCAACTGTTCATGTTTCAGATCCCATAGATCAATAACATAATGGAGGTTCAAATTTGTGTGTATATATATATATACATATATATATATATATATATATATATATATATATATACATATATATATATATATATATATATATATATATATATATATATATATAACCAAAATGGTACGATTTTGACGAAATTTGGTAAAAAAAATCTTTCTTCTAATTTGAAAGGCCAAGTTCGTTAACTAGCAGAATCCGTCAGTCGGAAGATAATTCTGAAGCGAATTTCGCGTGAAAAAAAAATCATAACGCTTAAGTTTGATATTCATGTAAGCTATGATTGGGAAAAATTGGTTCCGTTTGGAGTAAGGAAGTACTAGAAATAAAATATTTCATTAACAGGCATGAAGTTTTGGGACTTTCGTATATTTTCTAAAATATATCGAAAACGGCTCGGAAATCGTGGTAAGTGGTTACCTGACGTTTTAACTGGTTGTTGCTAATTTTAATTGAATTTAACAGTCAAACGAGTATTTGACTAAAACAAGGTTAGAACATGTGAAACATTGTTATAGTGTATCCAAGAGCGAACGTTGAGAAGGTGGGGGAAGTCGCCATGATACTGTCAGTTTCCTGTTGTGGGGCCTTAAATCTATTTTCTCTTCAAAATTTTATTTTATATTTTTCACGAAAGATCAAACCCCACCAATGACTGCTACTATTCCTGTACTAATAGCACTAGAGGTATGAACGGAGCCGCGCTAAGATGACGCAGTTCCTGCGAGTCGGACTTTTTTACAGATGCGTCCTGGAATATTTGACTATTATTTTGAATTACCTATTGACTTATAGAGAACGAGGAGAATTATAGATTTTATATAATTTCTCCAAGAGGTATTTTTGTTAATATTTTTAATTAAGCTCAATTAAATTTATAAGTAATAAAGTACGAGAAAGGATTAAAAGTTAAAATAAATGGGTGCTGCTATGAGGGAACAAATAAAGGAGGGGTGGGTTGCTAGATTCGTGGGGTTATTGTCTGAATTCCAAGAGCTCAGAGGAATGTGGGATTCCACAACATCCGCTTGGAAGAATTTCCTTACAACAACCAATCCATACCTTTCTCAAACCTTTGTGGTCGCCTATGGTTTCCTTTTAAATTTCATTTATTTAATTGTTGTTATCCGTATGAAGGGAAATTTCCTACGAAAATTTAAATAATTAATCATTTCGAACTACCTTTAGAATTTAGAAACCTTTATTAACCTAGAAAGGTGAATCAGAATAACAAGAATAATACATTTTTAAAGGTTCTCCCCATGGTGTAGTTGCTTAGATTCTTATATGGTAGATCGTGGGTTCGAGTTCCATTGGCGGCAGGAATTTTCTCATCTTAGGGTTTGTTGAGAAGATTCCCCGCTCCATCATGGATGTCGGCGCTAATGGCCGAGATGCCATCATATTATTTTCATCCAGACGTTCCTATCATTTTTGTAATAATTTCCTGGGAATGAAGAATTGACTTGTGGAGAAGCTCAGTTTTTGTATCGTCAGAGTGATAAGTATCAGAAGAAACTTCCTACCACAAGGACTTGAGAAGAGTTTAGAAAAGTTTGAAGATACATAATGTTATATCGGGCCAACTTCTGCAAGAAAGGAGCCTTGCATGTTTATCTCAGGGGCAAACTTACGAGTAAATATTTCTCTAAAAGCTCACGACTCGAGATATTCTTTATCTGTTTATAGCTACACTCTTATATTCAGAGGAATATCATTGAAGGAGGGAGGGAGGGAAGGAGGGTGGGAAGGAAGGACGGAGGGAGGGAGGGAGGGACGGACGGACGGGCTGACAGACAGACAGGCAAACAAACAGGCAGAGAGAGCCAGTTTTCTCCTCCGATGAACAGCGAGATAGTTTGATACCATAACTATAAAGTAGGATTAAATTTGCAATATGAAAAATGGCAGAGTATACTTTTAGCGCGGTTCCTACCTCCCTCCATAGGGAGGAACCCCGCTTAAAGGGCTGACATCATGACGCAATCCGGAACTGCCGACTAGAAAATTTTACGTTTCAGAACCCCTAGAGAACTAAAATAACGGTGGCTCAAATTTGTACATATGTGTATATATATATATATATATATATATATATATATATAAATATATATATATATATATATATATATATATTTCTGTTCGCGCTCTAGCTCAGTGAATAATGGTCCGATTTTAACGAACTCTGGTACAAGAATCATTCCTCTAATTTGAAAGGTCATGTTCGTTAACCAGCAAAATCCGTCCTCGTAAACATTGTTTTTGAAGTGAAGTTCGCGCGAAAAAAATCGTTACGCTTACTTCATATGCTCCAAAGTACTCGTTTTGTAGGTTTCTTGGCCTAGAAAAACGAATGAAACCATTTTTAAGGCGATACCGTTAACCGTTTTTGAGGCAATTGGAAAAATAGTTGTTGAATAATGTTTTTGGTTTGGGTCCATAGAATCATGGGATTCAGTTGAAACATTCTCTGCACGTTCAAATTTCATTAAAACTAATATGTTAAATTTTGGGTTATGTTTGCAATAAAGGAAGGGTTAGAATAAAATATTTTATTAAAAGAGTTTTGGGAACATCGTATATTTTCCTTAATATCTCGAAAACGGTTAAGAATCATGGTAAAAGGAAGGTTGCCATTCGAAATTTTACTAAATGCTCTACCTCAAAGGTTCTAAGGAAAGTTTTCATTACGCGATGTCAATCGGAGAAATAAGTGCTTAAATCCTTGAACGATTTGATTTCGTTTATTCGAACGGTTCTTTTTGTCTGTTTTTATCTCTTGTTATTTTTTAATTGCTTATAGTTGGATAATGTATTTGAAAATAAAACAGAATATGTAAAATAAGGGAAAAAAATGATTCTTAGAAGTATAGCTTTCCAAGAGAGAAACACAGCATTTATGCTGTTGGTGTCGTTCCCCCCCCCCCCTTTTTAGCACTTTCCTCCGAAGGAAAGTAGCTATTGAGGTTGCTCTCATGACGGAATTTTTGAAAAATTTCTTCAAATCTTTATCGATCCTACCTAGTAGACACCGAAAATGACCCCCGTTAAAATTTATATATATGTGTGTTAACACGGTAGCGGCCAGTTTTAGTTTTTTCTTCACGAAACTTGGTATATAGCATTCAATTAACGATTGAACGAGTTCGTTAACCACCAAAGTCGGTCCACCGGAAGGGGGGGGGTTTACCCCGAACCCAAAAGACTACATTTGTCCATGCCAGCCGTTATACTTGTTATATTTCAACGAAACTTGGTATTCGTAGTGGTAATATAGACAGAAAAGTGAGATGTAAAAATAAACTAAATCGGTTCATTAGGAGGGGGGGTTTACTCCGGACCCACAATACCAATTCGCCACTACCAGCCGTGATTTTTGTTATATTTCGACGAAACTCGGTATTCGTAGTGGTAATCTACAGGTAAATATGTGTTGTAAAAATAAACAAAATCGGTTCATTAGGAGGGGGGTTTACTCCAGACCCAAATTACAAATATACTCATACCGGTCGTAATTTCTTCTGTATTGTAACGAAACGCGTTATACGTTGTGGGTAACTCATGAGAAAGACGTTATATATAAATGATCTAAATCGGTCTATCGGAAAGGGGGGTTTACTTTGTAATATATTTCAATAGAATAGCCCACCGTAGGTTCGCAAGGCCGCCGCAAGGAGCTTATCTCCCACTAGAGGGACTGTATCCTGTTCCTGCGTCAGATCAAAAGGCGAAAATATGAAGTTTTTTGTATTAATGAAGTAGTGTAGTAGGTGCCATGTGTAAACATAACTCAGTAAGCAAATTAATTACAAAATTAATAATTGAACACTTACTCATTACAAAATTAAAAGAGAACTATTCATGTTTTTATTTTATTTTTATAGGATATTGTAAACAAATTATTCTGGAAAGCAGTCTACACTACCCAAATTCTGAGGAAAGTGCTTAGTTATGCATCTCCTGCGTTACGGACTTTTTTTTTAATTGCATTAATTTGTAGAATTAGTTCTATAGTATTAGAACCCAAGAAAATGTAAAAATTTTTGGTATTTTTCAAATTCAGTCTAAAAGTGGATTCTGGGGTGTGGCAGACCAGGTAGAGCCATAAACCCATTTCAAGAAAGGCCAAACCAAAATAATAACTGTTTCTACTATAATCTTTCTAAATGAGACTAGGGATAAGAACGGAACCGGGCAAAGATGACGCAGTTCCTTCGAGTCAGACTTTCTTTTCTATGTCTGTGTCATACAGATGACATTTCTTCCCTCTACGTAGTCTCATAGATTTCCTAAATATGATTAGAATTACATATAAGATAGTGAATCCTGAAGTAAGAACTCTTTTCATTACGCCCCTAGGGGTTGTAATCCCCTTGACCTGCCGGCGATAGGAGAGCCAATCTCCGAAAGAGGGAACAAAGCGGGGACCCGGTTCTCTTCTAATCCTACAGCCGCTCCTAATGGAAAAGTCCTGTTATACTTTAGTTTTTACTTCTGGTTATTGTTAGTACCACTCTCCCCTGTCCGCCTACTACTGTTTCATGTATAGTTGATGTACTTGTCTAAGTATAAATTAATTATATGATATGAGATTTAGTCAAATCTACTATATATTTGTCAAATACCACTCACTCATTGACTCACTGATTCACTGACCTATCATCCCCCAGCCCAAACCACTTAACAGAAAAATTTGAAATTTTGCATGGGCACTCCCAATAGAACGTAGACACTCGCTAAGAAAGGATTTTTTGATGTTCAAATTTTTAAGTATTTATAGAGGGGATTAAAGTTTTAGTTGGTTAGAGCATTCAAGCTTAGGCAGCATGCGTTGCTAGGACGATAACAGAACAGCTGTTACCATCCTTCAGAAATGAAATTGCCCTGATGAAGGCTTGAAGTTCAAGCCGAAACGTCGGCACAATAAAACCATTTTTACGATAAAATGTAGTTTTATTAAGTAGCAGTGACCGAACGCCGACAATCCCTACCTTGTATTTGTAATAAGTTTGGAGTGGCTGTGGTAATCATGATGGGAGTGGCTAATCAAGATGACGTAATTTGTTTTGAATTCTCCTGTCTATATAACCTTCCTCATAGCCTCTAACTGAAGTTATCGTTATTTCTTATTTTATAGAAAGATTTAACCCACGACAGAATGGAATTTTATTCGCCATGAAGCACATATTTACAGTTGATTAAAACAGTAAAACGAATTTGCTAGTAAAACAAGATACTTCTGGTTGTTTAGAATAGAGCCTTCTCATCGGTAGTCGAGGAGTAAGTACTTTTTCAGTACATAATTGTATTGACTTATACAGATTAAGAATTATCCGTTTCTGTGTAAGTTGGCTACTGCCAGTTTCCTGTGATTTGTGATGCTAATCTATTCCCTTTCTTCGAGATGTACGTAACCGCGCTAAGATGATGCAGTTCCTGCGAGTCGGACTTTTTTTAATTGATTAAATTAACATCAATTAAAAAAAGTCCGACTCGCAGGAACTGCAACTCTGATGTCAGTCCTAGAAATAAACTGTCACTTAAAGAGTTTATGCTATGAGGGACAAAATAACCATTTTAATTGCGGTTCATTTCAACTTGACACCCATAGAGTTTTCGCTATACCTGGTGATGGTCCATCCAAGGTAATAATATTCCGAACCATTGCACAGCCTCCTCGCCCATCAGAATCCCCAGTCAGAACACCTCTTGGACATCCTCGCAAATATAATGGGTGTTTCCAAATGACATATGAGGAACATACATTTTAGCGCGGTTCCTCCCTCCCCCATAGGGAGGAACCCCGCTTATAAGGTTGATACAATGAAACAATCCGGAAGTGCCGACTAGAAAATTTTGCGTTTCAGAACCCCTAGAAACCGAAAATAACGGTGGTTCAAATTTGTATATATATATATATATATATATATGTATATATTTATTTATATATATATATATATATATATATATATATATATATATATATATATATATATATATATATTTGTCTGTTCGCTCTCTAAATAGAAGACGAATGGTCCGATTTTGATGAAATTTGGTACAAAAATCTGTCGTCCAATTTGAAAGGTCAAGTTCGTTAACCAGCAAAATCCGCCCACTGGAAGATGGCGTTTGGGGCGAAATTCGCGCAGAAAAAATCGTAACGCTTACGTTTTTGAGTTCATAAGCTTGTAAGTACTCGTTTTATAGGCTTCTTGGGCTAGAAAAACGAATGAAACCATTTTCAAGGCGATAGCTTTAACCGTTGTCGAGAAAATTGGAAAAATAGTTTTTGAATACCGTTTTTGGTTTGGGTACTTAGAATAACGGGATTCAGTTAAAACATTATGTGCATGTTCTACTTTCATTAAAACTAATATGTTGAAAGTTATGTTACGTTTGGAGTTAAGGAAGGGTTAGAATAAAATATTTTATGAACAGATATGAAAAGTTTTGGAAACTTCGTATACTTTCATTAATATCTCGAACACGGTTGGGAAATCGTGGTAAGTGGATTGAAACTATTTGAAAGCTTACTAAATTCTCTACAAAAATGATTCTAAAACTATTTTTGATTAGGTTATGTCAATCGGAGAAATAAATGCTTAAAACTTCAAATACGTCTGTTTTGTTCTTATGAACGGGTTTTTGTCGTTCTTTTTGTAATTTTTGTCTCTTTCCCTTGGTTTTTTATTGCTTTTTATTTCTTTAATTTCTTATGTTGTATTTGTAAGGAAAATGTATGTGTGTGTAAAACAGGATAGGTAAAATGAGACCAATTTTCTGTTGTCAGAAATAATGAAAAGTTTTGGGAACTTCGTATAATTTCTTAATATCTCGAAAACGGTTGAAAATCTTGGGAAGCGAAAGGTTACCATTCGAAAGCTTACTAAATGGTCTACAAGAAAGGTTCTAAAGAAAGTTTTGAATAAGCGAAGTAATGTCAGCTTTGGATTTGTCGATTTCCTTCAAATGTCTTGAAACTGTCGAGGCTCCTACTCTGAGTTCTTTGGCATATTCCCTAGTGTTTTTAATTGCTTATAGTAGTCAAATGTATTTGTCAATAAAACAGGATACGTATAATTAGAATCAATATTTTGTTTGTTAGAATTCGATGATGCCGTATGAATATCTAGATTACAGTACTGGTGTTGATTTCGTTCTTTAGAATTATTCTTGGTATTCCCTATTTTCATCTGTTACCCATAGTTTTTTATTGTTAGTAGGTTTTTCTTATTGATTATAGAATATAAATCTATTTGGCTATAAAACAGGATACGTAAAATTAGTGACAATATTTCGGAGATTTCTGAGCGAAATACTTTTAAGATTTTCTACCACCACGAACGGCTTTTTTCCTCTATTTTTATCCACTAGATAGGCTTTATTTTGCATATTATTCTATATAAGTTTTATTCAGCAGGGGATTCTGATGAAATGTCGTGTTTTTGCTGTGGATTTTAAATACGATGTATCTAAGATTGGATAACATTAGCGAGTCTACATAGTTAAGAGCCGACGACGGAGGATTACTTCTTGCTATGATTTAGTCTACATATGTATATTAAGTCCTAAATCCAAAAAATAAACTTCACAACGGTTAGATACTATGAGCGTATATGGCGGTTCAATGCCCGTAGAACACAATGGGGCCGCAGGAAATTTACCTGCTAAGAGTTAATCCTCAAGAGCTGTAAATATACCCCAGGTATCTGCCGACACAAATACAAAGCCTAGGCGGAGAGCACCCCAAAAACTCAGATCCAAACATAAGGTTATAAACTAAATATTCATAAAGACTACTTAGTTGTAAACCGATTCATCAATTAGCAATCAATAATTTTCAACAAAGGTTATATACTAAATATTGATAAAAAGTATTTAATTAGAAAAAAATCAATATTCCACAAGACTTGTTTTTGGTCCATTTGTGTCTACTCCGTAGACTTAATTAGGTATATTATTCTATTGTAGTTGGGCAACTAAACTTTGTTTTATTTTGTTAAATAAAGTTTTTTTTTTGACTTGTTATTCGTCAAGACTTTTATTTGTCCTTGTGTATTTACTAGATACGTTTTATTCGGCATATTATTCTATATAGGCTATATTAGGCAGGGTATTCTACTCAATCTTGTGTACTTCTTCTTGATCCTTCTGTACATGGGCGTATATAAAAACAATTTCGGGGGGGGCTGAGACCATTTCCAGGGTATGGAATACTAAATATTTAGAGCTTGGAATAGTTTTAGGCAACTAAAACGCTATTGCACGTAAAATAAAATATGTTTTATGAACTAAGTGATCTTATTTAATTTATTTTTAAGGGTTTTACGAGAAGTTTTTATCATCAATTCAAAATTTCGGGAGGGGCTGCAGCCCCCTCAGCCCCCCCCCCCTCATATACGCCCATGCTTCTGTACCCTCTAGAAAGGCTTTATTAGACATATTTTGTATTGATTTATAGAGCTTTGCTTTAGAATGAGAGCCAGATTCTGTAATTTCCGCTTCTGTGTAAAAGTTAGCTACTGTCGGTGTCCCTGACGCCTTAATATCACTTTTATTCGAGATGTTCGAGAGGATTTTGACAATTTTCACGAAATATATAAAAAAAATAAGTTTATTTCTTTTCTAAGCTTATCAAATGGCACTAGGGACATGAACGGAACCGCGCTAAGATGCTGCAGTTCCTGCGAGTCGGACTTTTTTAAATTGTAACGCACATTGACAGAATTTAACCTATGTATATTGGTTACGATGCTGTTACTGGTAACCATAGGCGTGAATACGAAATAATTTCCGGGGGGGGGCTTGTATAATTTTCGGGTAGTTTAAAATTTTAAACTACTTATCTGCCGTGACGAAGCACGGGTATTCAGCTAGTCATTGATAAATTCAATATGGGCTGTTTTCCGTTAACAGTTCTTGAATGTAATAAGGTATGTTTAGTAGATCTCTCTGTCTGCATACTGTAAGTATATGTTTTATAGTAAGAGTCCTGTTACAGTCCTGGCAAATAGGTCTATATATTCTATTCATTAAGTAGGAGTGAGTGAGGAATGAGTGTTCAATGCGTAGTCTGGTCAATATAACTTGGTCTCTCGTGAGAGAGCGAACTGATATATATATATATATATATATATATATATATATATATCTGTCATTGGGAGTAGCAGTAATGTCTGCCTTCTCCCCTCATCTCATCCAGTGTGTTGCCATTGTTTGATCATATTTACTTATTGTACATATTTGTACAGATTGTAAATATCAATAAAGGAGAATATATATATATATATATGCATATATATATATATATATATATATATATATATATAAATATATATATATATATATATATATATATATATATATATATATATTTATTAGGAGATGCAGAGTACTTTCATACACTTTATCCTTATTACATACACACATATGAGTCAGTTTTACAATTGGTCGTCTCCTTCACCCCCCCGTTATTAAGCCTTGCAAACCCAAGCCTATTTGCTGTGAGACCTTAAATAAGTTAAATGTGACCACACACTAACACTAAATAACTTATGAAAGAAAAACAAAAAAAAAAAAAAATTATTTATTTATTTATTTTAGTTAGCTCGCAGTTATGGCGACTTAACAGCTTCAGTAAAATAAATACAATATTATGTACAATATTATGTCTACTGTGTTATTGTAAATATACACAGTAGACATGTTTCTTGTCGTTTGTAAAAGTTAATTTCACATTTTCTGCATTTTTTCACACAGTTGTATTTATATTTATTGTATGCGTGGGGAGATAATAATAACGGTAACTAAAAAATAAATACATAGAGAATCAAAATTAAGAAATAAAAAAAAACAAATAAAAAAAAAAAAGAATTGAATAGAGTAATTACATAAATAGGGTTTAGATTAGGTCATAAATGTTTCTCTGTTAAGATATTCCAATAGGAGTCGTATGTAGTGACTGTCATCCTGTAAGTAGTTGGTTCAAGTTGTGTGGGAGGATATCATTTTCTCTCAGTCTACAGTCTGTGAGGATGTGTTTAATGGTGAGAGTTGTATTACAATACTTACATGTTGGTCTGTCCTGTCTAGTCATTAGGTAAGAGTGAGTCAGTCCTGAATGGCCTATCCTCAGCCGGCACAGGACGACTTAAACAGAAAAATAATAATTGATAGTAGGTGCCAATGACCAAAGTAGTCGAGGCACCGAAATAAAAAAATAAAATAATTGACAATAACTGATAAAAAATAAGTATAATAAGTAAATAAAATTACTTAGACACTTTACTTTATATATATATATATATATATATATATATATATATATATATATATATATATATATATGCATTTCCGTAATAAACGATTCCTCGAGTTCATTATCACGCACTATGTGAGTGTGTATCAGATGTGATTTGTAGTGCCTCGGAGTAACAACGAGAATTTTTAAAGTATTGAAATCCTCTCAGTGCGACGTTAATAGATTCCGTTTCGTATTTCTAGGAATTTATTTTTTACGATAATGTATACATTATATTCAGTTGAATAAAATATGATCCGAGGTTTTTCTCACCAACCAAGGAATATATATTTTTTTATTTAGATTTTAAACAATTTTCAAGTGACTGCTTCTTGATTTCTTGGTTTTCCTTCTTCTAGCTATCTTTCCACCTGTTTCTTCCCCAGGAATTCCTCATCCACTCAACTTCCATCTTAGTCCGCATAAAATGATATTTTTGGCACATTTATAGTTGGGCTCTATGGCATTCTTATCGGACTGTACAACATTCCCACGACAGGCAGACGATACTTGATTCTATGCACTGACTCTTTGAGCTCACCACAAGCACTGACAGACAGATTCATTACGCATCGATAACGCAAGTTATCGTACTTAAAGATTAACACGTTTGAAAGGATTATACCTCAATTGGACGATTTACACTTTTGACCGGGTTTAGAGGACAAATAATCCTCTGTGCGGTGGTCCCCTATGTGGACTTAGGAGGTTGGGGGCCTATGTGGTTCAGGAGGTTAGGGGCCTACGTGGACCTAGGTGGTTGGGGGCATATGTGGGCCAAGGAGGTTAGGGGCCTATGTGGACCTAGGAGGTTGGGGGCCTATGTGGATCTAGGAGGTTAGAGGCCTATGTGGACCTAGCTGGTTGGGGGCATATGTGGCCCTAGGAGGTTAGGGGCCTATGTGGTTCAGGAGGTTAGGGGCCTACGTGGACCTAGGTGGTTGGGGGCATATGTGGGCCAAGGAGGTTAGGGGCCTATGTGGACCTAGGAGGTTGGGGGCCTATGTGGATCTAGGAGGTTAGAGGCCTATGTGGACCTAGCTGGTTGGGGGCATATGTGGCCCTAGGAGGTTAGGGGCCTATGTGGATAATATATATATATATATATATATATATATATATATATATATATATATATATATATAGGGTATGGCGTAATGAACGGATAATATGGTACCTGCGCTTAGAGGATGTTGTGTCAGTTCAGAAAAATATGTTTCATGTTCGATAAAAGTCCTTCGGTCTTCGAGATATTCAACATTTTCGATAATTCCAAAAAATTACAACCTTTGAAACTATTTTTGGTGTCACGGATCCAAATGAAGGATTTTTTTCACTCTGTATATTAAATGTATACCATGACTATTGGGGGCACGACAATTTTTTTTTATAAATTTGGTTTTCGTCAATTTCATTTTACTATTCATCAATATCACAGAATTTGAAAAAAAAAAACAATATTGTTCAGGTGTCTTCCTGGATGTAGCGCAGGCTTTTGACCGCGTGTAGCATAAGGTGTTACTGTTTAAATTTAAAAACTGCTTCCATCCACATACTACCTAATATTAAAATCCTAACTTTGTGACAGATTTTTTCAGGTCTCATATGCTACTTCATCCTCACCTATTTCCCCCCCCCCAACTCGCAGGTGTTCCACAAGGTGGAATTCCTAATCCAGTCCTTTTCCT
The DNA here is from genome assembly GCA_946811695.1 of Gonocerus acuteangulatus. NCBI lineage: Eukaryota > Metazoa > Arthropoda > Insecta > Hemiptera > Coreidae > Gonocerus > Gonocerus acuteangulatus. The sequence goes on along the minus strand of OX328123.1, from coordinate 152,395,391 downwards.
GGCATACACAGCCGATATTCCAACTTATCCTGACACATCTCTCCATACGTTTGCTGATGATACAGCCGTATTTGCTCGCAGCCAAGATCCGAGCCTTGGATCCAGGTCTCTTCAGGCTCACCTTAATATCATCGATCCTTGGTTCACCAAATGGAGAATTAAAGTAAACCTACAGAAATCCTGCTACCTAACACTTGCCCGCAGACGATCTATTTGTCCACCGGCGTCCCTAAACGATTCATTTTTTCCTCAATATCCCTAGTCCGTTGCCTTGGACTTATACTAGACAAACGACTAACTTGGAAACCATACATTACTTAGAAGAGACAAGAACTTAACCGACGGTACAGACTTTCAATACACTTACTCGACCGACGATCAGACCTTACACATAATAACAAAAGACTCATTTACAATTTCAACAATACCTTATTTTTAGCGCGGTTCCTCCTTCCCTCCATAGGGAGGGAACTCTCTTATGAGGTCCTCCCGTTTTTTTGTTTTTTTTTAGTATAATGAGTATTTTAATGAAAAAAAATAAGAAAATGTGCAACAGTGTTATAGTGTTTCCAAGTGCGAACGCTGAGGAGGTGGGGTAGTCGCCTATGATACTGTATGTTTCCTGTTCTTGCGCCTTAAATCTACCTTCTCTTCGAGATTTTATTTTATATATTCCACCAAAGATCAAAACCTACCAATAATTTCTTTTATTCCTTTGCTAATAGCACTAGAGATATGATGACCGCGCTAAGATGACGCAGTTCCTGCGAGTCGGACTTTTTTTATTTTTAATTTAATAAGTTTAAATTAATTAGAACTAATCCATCCTGCATTCTTCCCTCATATTTCTGTGTTGTCAGAAACTTTATACACAAGAATTAATTTTAAAATTCTGAACTCATTATCTCTACTGTGGCTAATATCTATAAAGCATTTTATGAGCTGCATTTTCACAGTTTATTACACAATCCCCTCTTTTACAGATTAACATTTAAAGGAGTTCTAGGTTGAACTTTGTGCAGACGGAGGTCAGCTAATGGAGTAATGCATTTCAGTGCGGTTTTATGCATCCGTAATTTAATTTAGCCTTTAATACTCCAGGACTGGGGATTGCTTTCCATTCATAAATTAGAGAAGGCAGCTGGATTTCTGGAATACTTACTCTAGTTCTGGAGAACACCACACTCTGTTGCGTTCGATGATTGATTAACATAATATTATGATGTTATCACATTCACCATAGCGGAGGAAACCCGCTTATAAGTTTCATCTCATAGTACAATTCGGAGGTGCCAACTAGAAAATAACGGTAGTCCAAATTTGAATATACATATGTTTTTGTCTGTTCGCTCTCTCACGCTCTCAAGAATTGCCCGATTTTGGTGAAATTTGGGACAAAAATACTTTGTATAATTTAAAAGGTCAATTTCGTTAACCACCCTAATCTGCCTCCTGGAAAACGGATTTATGGGCAAAATTCGCGCGACAAAAATCATTGTGCTGAAAAACATTTTTGTTTCCAGGTTTTCAACTAAACATTTGATAGTTTTGTAACATAGGAAAACGTCTTAAACCATTTTTAAGGCTCTGTAACCGTTTTCGAAAACCTGGGAAAATATTTTTTTTTAGAACTTAGAACCATGGTATCCAGTTGAAATATTTTCTGCATGTTTGAAATTCACATAAAAGTGAAATGTTTAACTTAAGTTTACGTTTGGAATTAAGGAAGTGTTTGAAAACATTATTTTATCAACTCACATGAAACGTTTTGAGAACTGTGTATATTTTCCTTAAAGTCAAGCAAACCGTTTGAAAATCGCGGTAAGTTGACTATTTGAGAGCTTGCTAAATTCTCAACAAAAAATGTTCTAAAGAATTATTTTTATGGAATGGTCAAGTTTGGAAAAATAAGTCCTTAAAACTTTATAAAAAATTATAAAATAATTTTGATGAGTGAGTGAGTGAGTGAGTCCTATAAATCCCGATTTTCGATCGCTTATATCTCAGAAACTATTCGATGTAGAATTATGAAAAGATCTTTACCTGGTTGAAAGTTATGAGAGGGTAAAAATCGGCTCTAATACCTGTAATGTACACACTGTATGCTTAGGCCGGAACTTGGCCTGGCGCACCACCGTGCGCCTAAATATATATATATACTTGGCATGTAGTATTCCCCCATGAAACGATTGAACGAGTTCGTTAAACAACAAAATCGGACCATCCGGAGGGGGGGGGGGGGGGGGTTACTCCGGAGCCAAAGTAGTTATATGTCAATACCAACCATAATTTTTGTTACATTTCAACGAAACTTGCTATTTGTTATTGTCAACCGAAGAGAAAAATTTGTTGTAAAAATAAACTAAATCAGTTGGCTAGAAGGGGGGGGGGGTTTACTCCGGACAGAAATTATTAATTTCCTTATACCGGTCGTAATTTCTGTTGTATTGTTACAAAACTCTGTATGCGTCCTGGCTATCTAATAAGAAAGAAGTGTTGTGAACATGAACTAAAGCGGTCAATTGGAGGGGGGGGTGTTACTTTTTACATTGTTTGAATTGAATTCTCCCGCCAAACGTAGGTTCGCCAAACTCATCAAGATCAATAGATTCATATATGAAGCTTTGTGTATTTAGTACGTAGTGTAGTACCCCGCATACACAAAACCCTGGAAGGAAATTAATTACAAAATTAATAATTGAAACAGCTGCTCATAAAAGCAAAAGAGCAGAACAATTTATGTTTTTATTTTATTTATCTATATAGGTTATTTTAAGCAAATTATTCAGGAATGCACTCGACCCTACTGAATTCTGAGGAAAGTGCTTAGTTATGCATCTCCTGCGTGACGGACTTTTTACATGTTGTTATAAGTACAAACTTTCAAATTTGTATATTTTGGGTTTGTTTGAACTAGAGGTAATCGATTTACTTACGCGGCTCTAAATAAAAATTATTATAATTTATTACCTGAATGTGACATGGTGTTTTTTTTTTTTTTGTTTTTTTTTTATTATTATTTTATTGCGCACGGATGGTAAAGCCGCGTTACATTGGGCATGGGAAATTTATTTACCTACTATTTTTTAAAATGATTAGGTAAAATAATAGGAACAGCAAACATAAAGAAAAATACTTTTTTTAATATTCAATAAAAAAAATTAGGCAATATTTTATTGAATACAAAATATTTTATGCATCCATCAAACCGTGTTGTTGCGCATTTTAATTAATATGGATAACTCATTTCCGCAAAAAGTAGTTTTAAAAACAGCCAGCGCATTTTATTTATGTCTGAAAATAGTGTTGGGTGTGGGGTTGGCCTTCCCTCTTCCCTTGTCACACTTGTCGGTTAGGAGAAAAAGCTGTGGATGGGTTATTTGGTTGTTTTGTTTTTTTATTGCTTTATGTTTTTTATCATCGTTTTTTTAATTTATTTTAACAGTAAAATGAGTTTGTTAATAAAACAAGGAAATGAAGTCTGATTCACTGGAACTGAGTCATTTTAGTGCGTTTCCATAACGTTTTTATGTCTAGTGTCATTTGTAAAACCTGGAATAAATATAGTTCATATTTTATTTATTTAAATTTTAACGTCCATTTATTATTAACTACGAATTTTAGGACGAATTTTATCTATAGGTTTCCACCCTTTTCTAGCCAGGGTAGGGGTGATGCCTTTTCTTTTTTTCGAAAGAAAAGCCTCCGCCCCTAGTGGGAATCGAACCGAAGACCATTGGCACGGAGTGTTAACTGCTGACGCCTTAAACATCACGGCCACCGGAACATTTAACTATATTGACGTCAAAATTATAACAATAATTATTCCAGGCTTTCTAAATGATACTGGACATAAGAACCTAATGAAAACTCATTAAGATGACGCAGTTCCTGTTAGGTGGAAACGCTCTAGTAATTTTTGTGTCTTAATTTTAAAAATGAATTTGCGTGGTCAACTGTTCTCCTGAAGAGTGCTCACTGAAATAATACTCCTCAGAGCCCCTGAAATGTGGCGAAAACCGAGAGACATGAGAGAATCTGAACTCAACTGGAATGAGTGATGTGTATGGTGAAGCGGAGTGCCTGCCGAGACGTGGAAGATAGATGACACAGCCATGCTATTGAAGCGTCGGGGAATTTTTCAGATCAATCCATTCAATCAACTAATATCCCGCTTGTCAATCAGCTCTTCTTATCACTCCCTCTTCGCATTACATCAAATTTCAATATTTTTTGAGGAAATACTCGTAAATTTGACGGAGACCAGCTATTATTAAAATGATGTTTCAATCTTCATGGTAATCTACAAAATTTACAATTGTGTTTATTTGCATAAAGTCGATTGTTCCCTTTATAGCTATGCCAAAATTTTGATAGAATTCGGCATAAAAATACTTTGTCTGATATAAAAGGTTTTATGACGTATGTAAACGAATCAAACCATTTATATGGCCATATACACAAACGTTTTCAAGAAAATTGAATAAAACTAGTCTTCCTAATAATTTTGGTACGGATACTACGAAACGATTTATTCAGTAGAAACTTTTTCAATATGTTTGACATTCTTTCAAATTAAGGTATTTAAATTTTTGCTACAATTGGAGTCAAGGAAGGATTAAGAAAAAAAAAGTAATAACAGATGTGGGATTTTCTTAAATATATCTACAACGTATCGGGAAAAAATAGTAACCATTCGAAAGCTTAATAAATGTTCTTCAAAAACTAATCTGTAGTTATTGTCGATGAGATGATGACGGATGGAGAAATAAATTCTTAAAAGTTAAAATGTCTTGCCTTGTGTTTGTGGTGCTCAGTTTTCCATTGCATTTTTTAAAAATCATTTTAGCAGTAAAATGAACTCGCCAGTAAAATAAGAAAAATATTTTATTTTTTTTCCACAAAATATTATGCATTACTATTTTGAGAAGAAAATTAGGAAAACGCGCTAACATGTCCCTGACGTTAAATTCTATTCATGCTTAGCCCGACATAGTCACTAAATCATATACACATGTATATATACAGTGACTCACAGACAGAATGATGCAAGATATTTACTTAAAAAAAAAAAAAAAAAAAGATACATTATGTTTCCTCACATCTGTTCCTAATTAACTCCATAAATTCTCTATGGAGTTGAGGTTTGGCAATTTGAGGAGTGCTTTTATAGTTTTAGGGCAATTATATGAACCCATTCTCCTGCGAGCTAAGAAGAATGCTTAGTGTCGTTATGTCTATAAAAAGCAAAATAATTTAGTGTTCCAACCTTGGTTCCAATATTTTTTCAGGATGTACAATATTCATGTTTATTTATAATTTCCTCAATAAAATGAAGATTTCCCACCCCCCAGGCAGCCATACACCCTGAAAACATTACATTGTCACCTCAATGTTTGATGTTCAGGCGAAGATTTTTCTCATAGAGCACTTCATTTGCCTTTCTTCAGACGAAACATGTTCCATCAAGGCCAATCAAAGTAAATTTTGATACATAAAAAAAAAAAAAAAAAAAAAAAAAAAAAAAAAAAAAAAAAAAAAAAAAAAAAAACATTTCTCCAGAAGTCCATCTCTTCTTTAAGTAATTCTTGGGAAAATTTGCATCTTTTTATTTTTTTTGTTGATGTAAGAATTTTACCTTGCAACTCAACCACTGCATTGCAATTTTCTTAAGACTCTTTTAATGGTTTCAGCACACACCATTTGAATTATTGTTTATTTAGCATAAAATCCAACATTATCATTGCCAGTAAAATGTTTTTTTTTTCTGTAATGACTCTAACTTTTCTTATTATTCTGTTTTCTTCTTTATAACGTTCAATAATATGTAGACTCTGGTGATTTCATGTTGTTTTGGCCATTTTAAATTTTTTAATCACTATTTCTCGTTCAGGAATAGTTGTATACATACCAATTTGAAGTAAATGCTCGAGCATGGCCTATTACTTTTATTCATATTATTTATTTTTGTTTATATTAAAAGAATGAAAACTTAAAATATTAGTAAAATCATATCCCCATAGATTGAGGAATACTTAGTTTCTAAACGGAACTAAACATTGCATCTATTTCACTGTGACCTTCAAATCCTATGATTTTAATGACGTTTTTTTTTCCCATTTGTATAAATGTTGCAGATTTGAGTTGATTATATAAATTTATTTACTTATTTTAGTTTTTTCATCATTTGATGATAAAACTAAATCTTTTTCCCTAAAATCTTCTTACTATCGCGTAAAAACTCTGCTTAGTTTTCCATGTAAGAACTGTCAACTAGTATGTTGTGTTTGTGAATGTATTGTGTTCTGTTCCATTGACCCAACAAAAAAAGAGTACTTTTTTGTTGGATCAATTAAGGAAAAATCAATTTCACTAAATTGCTTTGGTTATCTTTTCTTTTTTAAATTTTGTTGTAATAATTTGCATGTCTTAGGTACCTATTTCATAAGCTCATCAATGTAATGGCTACCATCGTTTAGTAATTCGGTCAAAAAGTAGGGTAATTTCAATTTTGTCCTGAGTCTACACTTTGTATGTATTTGCTTTATTGATAGCTGGGTATTGCAGTATGTACATGTCGGTCTGTCTTGCTTGTCATAATGTAGGAGTGTGTCAGTCGTGTATGGCCAATCCTTAGACGGGATAAAACCACTACTTCTCGTCTATTTGATCTCTTACTGGATGACCATTCGTGTACAGTGTGCTTGATTTCTCGAAGCTTGTTGTCAGTCTTATCTAAATTTAATTTATGACAATGAATCATTATATTTTCATTTGCATTGGTATTTAAATTGTAGCAAATTGAGAGTAACTAGCAATTGACTTCGAATTCTTGGTTTACAACTGTGTATGTATATATATATATATATATATATATATATATATCTTTTGGTATATTTTGGATTATAAACGCTGTCGTTTTGATATTTTTAAAAATCTGTTTTACAGTACTGCTTCTCTATAGACGATATTAGACTTATAGCCATAGGAGATCAAGCATACAGGCTGCTAGGCTTACTGACACGTTACAGAGCCACATAAACCAGACCGTGCGAAAAACAGCTAATACTTAGAGCCAGCACGTTACTTTTAGCGTCTGACCTTTGGCTTTTTTAATTGTCATCGTGAAACATAGCTTTACTGGAAACTGGACTAGTTTAAAACTAAGAGCGGGATCCAAGGAATAAAAACACTATCACCTATTCCGCACCCTCTGACTCTATCAGGTTTCGTTGTAAATAGGTCTCTTTTAATCTAGTACTTTTGTAAAGTTTTGACGGGTTTAAATTTCTAAGGACCATTATGTGTACGCGGACTTTTAAATTTATTTTATCGTCTGGTAGTCCAGGAGCATTGGCGGATACTAAAAATTCTACTAGGTTGCTGGTAGATTCTTCATCTTTCGTAATTCTGTTAATGTAGATCTACTCTAAATTATTGCTGCTGCTTGGCAATTCCTTGGAGTCAAAATAGCTCTTTCGCAATGCCAGGAATTTTCGCAATTTGGAATATGCGTTGCGTTTAGAACAACTGATATAGATGAACAGTTATTTTAATAAACTAAGCAGTTATTTAATATACAGTTATCTCATATATAAAATTCTCGTGTCACAGTGTTTTTAACCAAAATCCTCCGAAACGTCTTGACCGATTTTTATGAAATTTCATGTGTATATTTCGTGGGACTGAGAATAGGATGTTAACTATTTTTCATACCCCTAAGTGATACGGATGGTTTATCCTATTTTTTTTTTTTTTTTTTTTTTTTTTTTTTTTTTTTTTTTTTTTTTTTTTTTACAGAATGTTTTATTTTTATATTTTTATGAGTTGGCATTGAAAAAATATATACAACCTAAAATTTGTTATCCTTTAGGCTCCTTCGCTGGGGCATCGTCTTGATCCTGTCTCGGCTTCTTTCTCCAGCGGTGCTCGTTGTACTGCCGTTATATTTCGCCCAAATCCTATTGGGCTTCATCAGACGTATTCTGTCCAGTTCGGGGTGTGCAGGAGCTATCGCACACCCCGAACTGGACAGAATACGTCTGATGAAGCCCAATAGGATTTGGGCGAAATATAACGGCAGTACAACGAGCACCGCTGGAGAAAGAAGCCGAGACAGGATCAAGAACCTAAAATTTTCACAATTCTATCACCAATACCCATTTTTTAATAGCGATATTAGTAATTTAATAATTTTCTACCCTTGGTGGTCGATAACTGATCAATTATCACTCGATCAGTTATTCCCGCCAGACGTCTACCGGTGTCACTTCTCACCCAGTAAACAGCACGGAGTAAGCATGAGAACAAAACTGGCCATCTGCCTTCCTCACACAATCAGCGTCTCACTCCCTACACAGTATTCAGCCATTCTTATTCCCACAGATTCTCCTATTGATGAAACACGTTTAATTTCCAATTAGATTGGTATTCGCAATAGGTCACCAGGCCAAACGATTTCTGTTTGTCACTTTCATTTGGGCACGGCATGTTTTTCACACGGACAATCATTCGTGGCACGTTCTCGCTTGGGTAAACCATCCAGTTTGTGTTGGCTAAAGATTGACCAAACTAAAATATCGTACACTTCATTGCACTAGGATATTGATATTGTTTTTTTCTTATTGTCATCATTAGTGAAAGAGATACAATTTTAAATGTATTAGTTAAGATAATAAAGTACAAGGAATTAAAAATATCTTGGGTTTTTGCTATTTTTATAGGCCGTCATCGTTCACAGTGCTCTATTCCCCTTTTAGTCATAGACCACACACTTACAATAAGATAGTTATCTTTTAATTCACTACGAAACACTAGAAATAATTTATATGGCAAAACAACGTTTGCCGAGTCAGCTGGTTTTAATATAAGAAACAGTTATTTTAATATAATACGATAAACTGATATGTTTGACGTAATTCTTTTTCACAAACCTTTTTTTATTTATAAACTGATTGACATGAAACTAACGCTAAATGTTAAGTCAAGCCTACCACAATATATTAGTGAAAACCGCAACTAAATCAGATAAGCTGTTTCTGAGATTAGCGCACAAAAATTCTAAAACTCATTGTTTTGGGTACGTACTATTGCGTTGATAAAGGCCCTCAATAATATTGCTTCTAATATATCTTCCATTTGCATACAGCGATCCGTTTTTTATATATGTTAAATTTTTATTATAAGTGTAGACTACCTAATAGTACTTCGGTTGGTTATTAATTCGAATTCCGCTAGAAGAAAAGCCCTCTTTTCCACTGGGGATCGTTTCAAATGTTTCTCCAATATGATGAGTTATACGTCTTACATGATCAGCCATAAGGGAATGGCTTCCTATTAATAAACCAAGCTAAAGAGCCAACATAAATCTTCACAAGTGAAGCTTATTAAACTTTACAGAGTATGAAGAGAGAAGAGATAAAATGAAAAAGTACTTTCATTGTGAGATATTTTGAAGTGACTGCTGAAATATGTACATTGTCCCAGAACACTTAGTCCTGTATATTTTAGAAGTCCGTCCCTCACGCTCCCGGGTCCCATTTGCGAGAGCTGCTTCCTCCCAACCCCCCTATTTCTCGCAACAAAGGCGAAATTAATTTCCGGATTGCATAAAGATTTAATGACACCGTGTATCCTCTAATCCGTGAAAAGGGATGTAATCTCATGTTATCATATCATTCCTATAAGCAGGGCCGCCAAATCTCAGAGCCGGGCCCAGGACCAGATTTTGATCACGGCACCCCAAATATATTGAAACTCCCCCCCCCCCCCTCCTTCCTGACAGAAATCGTAATTTCCTTACTAATATCTGAAATGTTTAATAAATTTATACTAATCTGCAATGTATTGTTTTTCAAAAAATGTAATATGTTCTCTAAAAAAAATATAATGCAAGTAGCGAGTACACTTTGGGATTTAAAATCCACAAAACTTAAAATTCTAATACGTTGTAATTGGCAGAGACGAAATACGAGCCCCGAAATCCTTCCAGCTCCCCGAAATATTTCCTATATACGCCCGTGCCCCCCCCCCCCCCCCCCCCCAATACACATTGACAAACCCCCTCCCCTTCCCACAAAGAAATCATAATTCCCTCGCTAGTTACTCTTAGGGTAGAAACACACATAAAGCTTTGGAACGCACTATGGAGGCAAAGGGGGTAGAAAAAACATACAGCGGAGTGGCATGGGTGTATATAAGGGGGGCTGCGCCCCCACCCCCCGAAATTCGTAAAAGGTATCATAAAAACCAATTAAATAAGATCACTCTGTTCAGAAAAAATAGTTTTTATTGGGTGTAATAACGTTTTAAATGGCAAACTATTCACTGTTCTAGATTGGTAGTATTCCATACCCCACAAATGTTCAAATCGAGACGATTTTAGAATTATTTGTTCTAATAATTTTACATTAACTCATGTGTAGTGTTGTGTGTACATCTGTCAATTTTACACACAACACTACACTCTACACTCGCACAGGGACTGGAGCAGAATGACTCATGACAAGTGACAGAGTAGGCCAGACATTCATTAATATCTTCATTTCTACTGATCCTACAGTATTGCTTCTGGTGTCATTTTAAAGTAACTCTAGTTTTAAGTTTACTCTATTGGTAGTAAATGAGACAATATACTCGTAAAATAATGTCAAATGGTATTTTTCCGGGCATATACGGGCGTTTTGCAAATTTAATTAAATAGCATTATTTTCTGCTCGATTAAAAAAAAAAAATAGGTGAATTTTTAAACCCCTTTTTATGTTTATTATAAGACCCTAAATGTGTCCTGGAAGCAAGAATAATTTATAAAATGAAGTAAGAGACAAACATGAACGTGACCAATTTAATAAGCCAAGGTTATTTTCGACATAGCAATAATAATCAGGTTAAATGCAGGCATATATTATACTAATGCATATTATTGCTTTGGTTTTATGTAAAAACCAATGCAATAATAAGGCTAAAACACGATCTGCTTAATTGAAAAGGGTTTATTTGGTACTAACAATACAATCAAAATCCAAAATTAAGGTTTATTTTGTCCAAAAAGGTTTATTTTCCCCCAATGTCCAACATTACTGTGGGATCGTGCGCTCGCAAACTCTCGAAAAAACAGACGAGATTGTTCCGAGGTAAAACGCTCCGCTCCGCTCCGGTGCGCTACTGTGTAAAATTGACATTTCTCTGAAATCAAATTAAATACATTTGTTATTGAACAGAGCGGAAAATTTATGTATTGTCTACGTCTAAGGTAAATTGGCACTTCCTGGAGCTACACATTTATGGGCTGACATGGGCGTAAATAAGGGGAGGCAGCGGGAGCTACAGCCCCCCCACGTAATTTTGATTTGACCAGTAAAAATGTCATAAAACCTTTAAAAATAAGTGAAAAAAGATTACTTAGATCATAAAAAATATTTTATTTTATAATTATTCTTCAACTGACCCTTTTCTCAATCTTCTTATTTTCGTGGTAGGCGGGAGGTCAAATAATAAAAACTTCACTATACAGTAGTACCAACTTTATTCCGTCCCTACACCTTTTTTGGTGCCTCTTCAGGGGAAAAGTTACATATATAAAACTTACAGCCTCAATCTGAGGAGGATAACCTTCCACCAGTACGGCCACGAGCCCCCCTCCCCATGCGGCCTGTGAAGGTTTGGTTGCCCTGGCACCAGCAAGCACACCTTCAATCATAGACCTAGCAGCCAGTCGCCAGATGCAGGCCACTAAGGTAGAACCGGCACAGGGGAATCTACTCGACCTTGACTAGGTCCGCCTCTCGCTGGCCGTCGGGCTCTGTCTCTGCTGGGCACAAATGACCCAATAGTGGTTGACCGGCCTTTAAACGACAATGGAAAAAAAATAAATAAATAAAAATAAGAACTGATATAGGTACCTAGATAAGAACTGGTATTGATAGGTACCTAGATATATCTCCCGCTTATGAATGTAAGGCGCTAGAGGAGACCCCGTTAGGTATATAATTTTGTTATTTCAAATTATAATGCGAGTAAAAAATGCCGCCGGCCTCCATGATACCACGGGTCCCCATGAGTTTATGGGCCCCTGTTCAATTTTCCACCGCCCCCCTACCGGAGGCCCTGGTCATTTGATCTTGGACATAGTTAAATTATTTTCCACTTGAGTTTTGAACGAAATGAGAATAAAAGCCGTTTGCTGGGAAGACTCTATTTCATTTTTATCGGACAGTAAGAGGAAGTGGATTGCTTCATATTCTTCTTATCTTTAAATTCGAAGTAAACATCGACCGACTATTGGTGCAGCAAAGGCCACTTTCGGTACTAGTTGTTTTATTAAGACTCGTAATAAAAGCTACTATTCAGGGACTGCAGTTGTTTTGTCGTTTATGTACATTAAAAAATTATTCCAACAAATATAGGCTATGCCGGCCTATATTTCTAAAATCCCTTCTTTTTTCGAGCTCATAACCTATAACTGTTTTCTCCAATTGGCAAAGCCCGGCCCGGGACAACAGTACCCGGCTGTCCCCCCCCCCCATGTGGCGGCTCAGGCTATATGGAGATTTAAACATATATTCATTTAGCTCGAAGGTAATAAATGAGTTAATTGACGGGTTGGGAGCAAAATAGTGCCAAGGAACATTTTTAACAAAACTTAACTGTAGCTGCTTTATGTTGGATATTATATGGGACTATCACTTGAAATGGTTAGGGGCAGCAATATTAAGTAGCATACAGAGCTTGTAGTCATATCATAGTAGCATTTGCATCATAGGCTGATAGTCCCACATAATATCCAGCGTATAGCAGCTACAGTTAAGTTATGCTAAAAATTGTGCTTGGCACTATTTTGCCCCGACCCCTTCAATTACGGTATATGAGCCTTTTATTCATCAAATGTTAAGTTTAACCAGTATACAGGGTATCCCGCATTGATATGTCATAACTTCAGAGGTGTATTCTGCTCCTCATTTGTAGTTCAGTGAAGCAGAAATGAGCGTCCTATCTGAACATGAAGCTGAGCTTCTTAAAATTTTATTTATTTTCAAAACTATTGCTTTTTTTTGTTTTTGTTTTTTTTTAAGAAAAACTTTGTCTTCCGGATTTCTGGTTAATTTATCGTAAATAAAAAGTGTAATGACACTAGCAGTCGAAGTACCTATAAACAATAAAAAAAAAGCAAATGTTTAGAATTTACATTAAATTTCCAATAAGAAACTCCCGGTATTGAAATAGTGCCATGTAAATTAAAGCTATACTAAAATCCGTTTTCTTAAATTATTGAATATTTTCTTAATCAGCTATTTGAAGACTTGGAGGTTTCCCTCTACCTGAAAAGTTGCCGTATTTAATTAGCTTTAAAAAGCTACCTCGCAGTTTTACAGAATTTTTTTAATCTATTTTTTTCTGATTTCTTAGTCAAAACCAATAAATTTGCTTTAGCGTGAAGGAGCCATTTTGAACTCATTCTTTAATTTCATACAATAATGGTGATAGGGGGTCTCCCGTGGTCTAATGGCTAGCGCATTGGACTCATAAGCGGGAGATGGTGGGTTCGATTCCCAACCTCCGGCAGGAATTTTATCATCCCACGGCTCGCTGGTAAAATTCCTCGCTGCACCCTGGATGTCGGCGCTAATGACCTAGATGTAGATGCGCCGTAAAAAAAAAAAAAAAAAAAAAAAAAAAAAAAAAAAAAAAAAAAAAAATGGTGATGTCTCATCCTTATCGCACTAGGTAGAGACACTTTGTGCTCTGATTAAAGGTAGGGGGACACTTTGGAATGGTGAAAGAAGACAGAAGAATATATTAGAAATAATTACAATTGTTTTAAACATAATTAAAACCCTCCCACCTTATTATACTGGGTGTCCTGTTTTTAAATGGCAAAACTTCAGGGGCGTTTAGGGGAACACAAAACTAAAACAAAAGGTCCTTTAGAGATTTGCTCGTTTTTGCTTCGTTTTGGAGAAAATCGCAAAACAAAAAACGAAACAAGTTTTCATTTTTGTACTTTCTTATTTAAATTATTAATGAAAAAAAAAAAATCATTGCGAATTGTTTGAAGAAACCAATTATTAAAATCCTATCTCTTGATGCTGATATAGTTTTCGTGTACGGTTTCTGCGACGATAATGCTTTAGAAGCGGTGAGAGAGTCATTTTCGTTAACTTTTAATAGACAACGAGAGACTGGGTAATTCTTACTTCATAATGAAGGCGACCAATTCTAGGCAGCAATAAGAGCTGATCGTCGGTGAAGAAATTGAGTCCAACACCAGCATTAGGAAAATCGTTACAGGCAATATGATGAACTTTGAAAGGTGATAAAAGCCAACCGTACCATCTTCAAATATGCAGAATTAATTACTTCAAAATTATGCAACGATATTGAATTTTATTAATTGTTTAATAATTGCCTCGTATGGGGAAACTTGAAGCAGGGCGTTTATTCGGTGTGAATCAATTCAAGAGAGGAATTAAGACACCGAATTATAGATGAAGTGCACCATATATCATCAGAACAGTGTTTAGCTGCAATTTATCAAGTCAGAAAACAAACAGACTGTAGGTGAATGGCCTTCAAGCAAAAGGGATAATAGAAGAGACGAAGTGATATTATGCCGCTTAAGAATTGGCCATTCCCGACTGACACACTCTTATCTCATGACAAGACAGGACAGACCGACATGTACACAGTGTAACACACCGCTGACTATAAAGCACATACTTACTGAATGTTTACAGCGACAAAACTATGACTTACCTTACAATATGACTGAATTACTCGGCGATGGAAGCAAATATATCGATGAGATATTGAACTACCTAAACAAGACCAACCTACTAAACAAATTATAATTATAATTAAACATGAACAAATTATAACAGGACATACACACATATATGTGTATGTATTTTATTTGTCTTAAAATGTTAAAACTATACAGCCGTACTATACTAAAATCTTACATTTGACAATATAAAACTAACAGGAGTGTGAAACCTCCTTTAACCAACTTAATTGATTATTTGTATAAACTTTATGCATTATTATAATATTGATTTTTCATATATTCAAGTATATTGTAATATTGTACTCTCTTATAATTAGATGTGTATATAAATTTCAATTTGTATATTTGGCCAAAAATGTGTAAAATAAGATTGTATTTAATTAGATGTAATTTTTGTATGTATATTATATATGTAATTTTTGTTCTGAGCGAGTCGCCTTAGTTACGGTCGCTCATAAATAAATCAAGTCAGTGCTAGATGTAATGCTTGAATTTCTGCAAGAGGGCTACATTTAATAACGAAACTAAATAGATGATAATATTAAAAAAAAAAAAAAAAAATGAAAATAAATAAAATAACCCAGTCTCTTGTCGTCTATTAAAAGTTAACATAAAGACTCGTCAATTAAGCACTCTACTATTATAAAATCTGCGCGCATAGTCACGCATTGCTTCTGAGGCCCTACCGTTGCAGTAACCGTACGGCGTACTGTCGTAAACTATATCAGTGTCAGGAGATTGAATTTTAGCAATTGGTTCCTTGAAACAATCCGCAATGACAATTTATTTCCATTGAAAATTTAAATAAGGATGTATAAAAATGAAAAATTTTTTCGTTTCTTGCTTTGGGATTTTCTCGAAAACGAGCAAATCTCTCGTTTTTGGAGAGGAATTTTTTGTCTTAGTTTTTGTCTTAGTTTTTTTGGTCCTCTACTCGCCCCTGAAGTTTAGCCATTTAAATTCGGGACACCCTGTATAATCACATATTTACTCATCATTCTGCTTGCATGGTCACTTCCCAGGCTATACTACTGCGTAATTTTTTTTTTTTTTAACGAAGAAGTCACGGATATGTTGTTTGTTTCTGACTTCGATAATGGTAATGTATCTGTTCCAGTCCGTGAATACAGTCGCCGTTTCCCAATAAGTCGCCTGGAATAAATAAGTGTAATTATTTCCAATATGTTCCTCTGTCATCTTTCATCCTTGATTCCGAAGTGTCCCCCAACCCTTAATCAGAGCATGAAATGTGAGTACTTAGTGTCGGAAGGTGTCCTATCCATCCCACAACAAGGTATCTAACGTCAGGTAACAGCTAGTTATTTCATATGTATAAACCAATTTCATATTTTTATTTATTAATCTTGATGAATAATGTTTCACATAACAACTTAGAAACCGGATACTGCGCCCATGTTTAGCGCTTTTAATAAATAATTTTTTGTTTGCGATATTTTTCCTCAGCCCCCTAAAGGACTAAAGATTCAATACTTACACGAAAACTTCTACATTTAGTAAGCATTTAATCTATGAAAATGAAGTGTAGGTTTATCGAGGGATAAATTGAACGACTGGCTTCCTTTTGTCAACAAAAAGGGGGGTGTAGTTTTGTTACTTTCAAATACCTTGTGTGAAGAAATTAAAAATTATTCGTTTTTTAGTGGCCAAACTGTGGGTATCCATTGCCCAGTCCTGAAGCAATAAAAGTAACTGCAAGAAACGATTGGAAACGTTTTCCATTTGTCATTGATTTATCTTTTACACGATGTAGTTGGCAGTGAAATATATGCTATATTGAAATATATTTGAAATATTGAAATTTTCTGAAATTTCAATTATACCTTTATCAACTTGGACGACAAAGGTATTCGTCCAAAATCCCGCACCACATGTTAACATGGAGCTGATCGTGTGATCTTCGCAGGGCATAAGGATTAACACGAGACCAAGTATGCGAATTGGGACTGTTAAATATTCCATTCCGTGTGAATGTGGCTTTGTCTGTCCACAAAATGTTGCGGTTGAACTGAGGATTAACATTTTTTGTAAATTTAAATTGTGTAAACGTAAACATAGTATAAATGAAGTATATATATTGTATAATCTGTATTAGGGCTCATAGCCATAGTTGCGAAGCCCTTATAACTAAACAAATAAAAAATATAAAGAAATATGATAGTAAAATTCGCTAATTTTATCAGGCACAAATAAAATAAATAAAAATGGAGAAAGCATTTTTTTTTTAAATTATATTAACAACTGGGCTATTAGAACCAGACTAAATACAGGCTGTTGCCGCCGTTTTGTGATGTCCACAGCATGTGGACGGTCACCCTTTCATGTAATTGCTACATCTGACGTTGCTTAACTTCGGAATATTTTTCTCCTTTAACACGTTGACTACTAGGCCCGACGCATGGTCGGAGTAAGGCTGTCTCGCAATATACCGAGCCCGACTATGCGTCAGAGTTAGACTATCCCTTACCTTTCACTTCTCTTCCACTTTGGTAATCGGGGAAAACCTTCAATATGTTTGGCTTGCTCTACTTCATGTGTCACGTTGGTTAAGGCAGATTCGACATCCTTTAATGTATTTATTCGTCTCAAGCGGAATAATTTTGTTTACTATTTTCACTAGATTATGTTTTGACTTTTGGGTTGTTTTCTGGAAAAACATTCAAGTGGCATATTGAGCCACACTTCGAAATTTTGGTGGCAGCGAAAGTGAGAAACTTCCTTGCTTTGATTTCGTCCCTCCAATTCCATCAGTCCGTCATCTATCTCCAGTGGTGTCTAGGGGTGGAATACTTCAAACCTATTGGGCTTCATGAGGATTGATATTCTCAGTAGCAGATACGCAGGAGGTATAGTTATGGATATAGATAGCTCCTGCATATCTGTTCCTCGAAATATCAAGCCTAATGAAGCCCACTAGGACTTGGATGAAATATTCCACCCTAACAAACATGTCACTGCTGGAGAGAGATTCCCGATCAATGGATTTCCGGGTACTTCGAAATCAAAGGGAACCGGAGTTTCAATCTTTGCTATGGCCATGACCAAAAATAGAATTAAACTCAAAGTCCGTTCACCTCTGCTTTTGTGTATTGCTTTCCGTTGAAATTGTCCAATTGCGCATACGCGAGGTTTGCGCAGGCTTTCCCCCTTTGTGTTCGGCTTTTTGCAAATCAGTTTAGTAAACAAAACATAACATGGAACTCCACGAAAACTGATTATATCTGGTTTAGGAGCAAGGCAATGACAAGTCAGACAGGAAGATAGTGTTTCATGTTTATCAATACTTAGCCTAAGATAACGCTGAGAACTGAAAATATTTTGGATTGAACGACGTAGTTAGGGATATTGTTTGCTGTAGCTACAAACACTAGTTAAATAAAATCCTAAATGTATTTTTAGAACATATCCTTAATTGTCGTTAGCTTCTGAGTAAATTCAATTTGATATTGATAATATTTGATATGAAATCATAATGAGTAAAAATAATATTTACAGGCAAACATATATTTTGTGTAATGTATAATATTTAATAAATTTTTTTAATTTAATTATACGGAAATTTCCAATTAAATAAATATCTAGAAAATTGTAAAAATGTTAGAATTAGGAGGTTTAAGAAATTCCCCATCTCTCGAGAAGTAGAGACCCCCCCCCCCGTAGTAAGAAGGTGTGGATGAAGTATTTTACAAGTGGAGGAGTTGAATTCGGGACTTTTGTTGGGTGCACCAGTCTAAATACGGGAGTAATTACCGGAAGGTCCTAAGACAAAGCCAACTTCGGTACTTCCCCTTTAGTTGTCAAAATAATTACCTACTTCTTTTAGCGCGTTTCTTCTCTCCCCCCTAGGATTTTTGGCGAAACACGCTTATGCAGTTGTCCTCATGACGCAATTCGTTAGTGCCAAGTAGAAAATATCACTTTTCAGACCCTATATATCATAAAAATAACGGTGGTTCAAAGGTATATATATATATATATATATATATATATATATATATATATATATATATATATATATATATATATATATGTGTGTGTGTGTGTGTGTGTGTGTGTGTGTGTGTGTGTGTAGAGAGGGAGGGAGGGAGGGAGTGAGTGAGTGAGTGAGTGAGTGAGTGCTCTGTAGCTGGTCGAAGTCGTTAAGAAGTCATGTAAACTTAGAAAAGAAAAAAGACGAAATCGAGAAAAGACGAGAGTACACCTTGAAGTCTGATAAGCAACTGCCTTTATTTCCTCTCACACTTCCTTTTATACCTGTCTAGGCTGTTTACATCCCGGAGGTTTGATATCCTCCTAACAGCCCCTCCTCAGTTCCTGGCAAGCCAGGAATTACAATAACAATAATAGGAGGTACAGTTACAATAAGAATAATGTACAGACAATAAACAAAATATAAGGAAAAAGACACACACACAAAAAAAAAGAAAATAGAATTGCTAACCAATATACATAGAATATTGAAACACTAGAAATTTGGCTATGTTAAACAACCAAAAAAAACAAAAAAAAAAAACAGAAAATATGACTTATGACTTACAAATTCAATACGCTTTATAGCCTGGAACATGAAGATAAATAAAATTATCATTTACATAAATAGGACTTCGTAGGTCTGGTATAATTATAACACACACAAATAACTAAAATAAAGAAAACTGTACCTTAGAAACTTAACACTAATAATTAGACTGAATTATTTCACTGCCACTGATCGATTTGATCAAGGGTTTCCTGGTTCATCTGCAGGGTTATCTGGAGTTGTTTCTTCTGATAAGAGCGGCCTCTTGAGCTGCTCGATGTGACAGGATCTTCTCCGTCCCGGGTCTTCTACATCCTCCAAAGTGACGACGTTGTGTTCTCTAATAGTAACGACTCTGTATGGTCCGTCATACAGAAATGACATCTTCTTCCGATTTGAAGGGATACGTCTAAAGACGATCTTACCAATACGCAGCGGCTGAGCTATATCTCGTAATTGGTTGTTTGTGCGTGTCACTCTCTTCCTCTTTTTCTCTTCAAGTCGACGTTTCGCTTCTTCCCTCGTTCTTTTCTGAATTTTGTGTATGTCGCGAATGGCATTATTTAGTTCGTGGTCTTCACTCGACTGTGGGACTGCTCGACGTAAGCACCCCATACCGAAAAGGACTTCGCGAGGCGTAAAGTCTGTGGCTGCGTGGACCGAGTGATTGTAGGCCAAGATAGCTCGTGCCATGCTATCTCGATCATTGAGTGTTTTGCTGGCTGCTAAGATGCGAAGATGCTCCGTGAGGGTGCCGTGTAGGCGTTCAACTACTCCACGGCCTTGAGGGTGTCCTGGAGTAGTGAGGTGTAATTTCGTGTCCCATGATGATAACATCTCTCGAAGAAGGCGATTGTCGAACTCGCGACCACAATCAGTGATGATGGTCGTAGGAGCGCCGTATACTTGTCCCACTGGACTAGAGCCATTCGGATTAACTCTGCTTACTTCCTTTCTGCTGGAACTGCCATGGCGACCTTGCTGAAGCAGTCAACAATGGTTGACCATTTTGGTCCGTTCCAAGTGAAGGTGTCCATCTGGATTGTTAGTAGGGGTTTGTCAGATGTTGGTGTGACCTCTTGTCTTGTACACTCCGGTCGCCGTTGATATTTAACCTGTTGACACACTCTGCAATGACTGATGACTTGATGGACGGTATGGCTCATGGACTCCCAGACATAAGATCGCTTCAACGCTGCGAGGGTCTCTGCTTCACCTCGGTGATTTGTTTTACCTTGGTGATACGCCAAAGTGAGTTCCTTTTGTCTAGACTTGTCATTTACGCGTTCCCCAAGTCGAGTGCATCGGACGAACCCTCTATCTAGGCCAATGCGTTCATTTCTCCAGAGCATAGTGACGCGGTTCCACAACGTCGCGTTACCAACGTACAGGTGTGTCACTTTCCCTGCCGTGGATGCATCGTTTATGAGACGAATGATGGTTTTATCTGGCAACTCGAGCGGAAGTTTCTTTTAGGGATGCTACCCACTGCAATGGCTTGTGGTCTGATTTTACTAGAAATCAGCGGTGAAAGACGTACGGTCTAAAATGATCCACGACCCATACAATGGCGAGTAGTTCTCTCTCCAGAGCGCTGTACCTGGATTCTGTGGGTGTTAATCTCCTGCTGCTAAACGCGATTGGCTGGTCTCTGTTTGATCCGGACTGTGACAAAACTGCTCCGAGAGCGTACTCGCTAGCGTCTGTGGTAATAATGAACGGTCGTTTGAAGTCCGGAAAAGCTAAAAGAGGTGCTGCTTGTAGATGTTGAATGCATTCCTGAATGCCGCCTTCATCTGTTCTGTAATTTGAAACCTTTCTCCTTTGCGAAGAACTGATTGAGTTGCGCGACTATGTGGGCCATTGCTGGTGTAAACCTCCTATAATAATTAAGCACACCCAACGTTCTTCGTACTCCTTT
This sequence comes from Gonocerus acuteangulatus, assembly GCA_946811695.1. NCBI lineage: Eukaryota > Metazoa > Arthropoda > Insecta > Hemiptera > Coreidae > Gonocerus > Gonocerus acuteangulatus. The sequence goes on along the minus strand of OX328123.1, from coordinate 152,374,151 downwards.
CACATCTTTGGGAACGGTCATTTGTTGAAGGGCTTCAATTTTTGAAGGATCGGGCCGTACCCCTTCTTCCGGATATTAAGTGCCCTAAAAACTTTATTGACGCTTCTCCGAGCATCGTCTTATTTGGTGATAATTTAAGTCCGAAGTCTCTTAACCTGCTGAAGACTTGCCGTAGATGATCCTTGTGCTCGTTTGATGATCTACTGAAAACCAAGAGGTCGTCCATGTAGACTTGTACGAAGTTTTCACTAAGCCCACGCAGAAACTCGTCCATGAGTATTTGGAAGGATGTTGGCGCATTTTTCAAACTAAACGGCATCCTGGTGAAGTGATAATGCCCGCGCTCAAACGAAAAGGCTGTTTTCTCTGCGTCTTTAGGGTGTAGTTTGATTTGGTGATATCCTGCTTTTAGATCGAGTGTGCTAAATACTTTGGCTCCGCGCAATTTATCGAGTATGTCTTCTAATCTTGGTAGGGGGTACTTTTCATCCACCGTTAGAGCATTGAGTTTCCTGTAATCGATTACAACTCGATATTTCCCAGATTCTCCGGCCTTCGGTACTGCCCAAAGTGGTCTATTGTATGCTGATTTACTGGCAACAATGATTCCCTGTTCTAGTAGATTCTCGAGTTCTGTCCGAATAACGTCTTTCAACACGTTCGGGTAACGACGTCTGTTTACCACTCTGTCTTCTTTTAAGGGTATTTCGTACACTGTCCGTCCTGTAACTCCTAGTGGTTGACCCTCCAGCCAGAAGATGTCCTTATAAGCTCTCCGAAATTCCTCAAACGTGATGGTCACTGTAGATACTGCCCCTAGTAGATGGTTGGTTTGAGAGCTTTCACTATCCACAATGTATGCCCGCGAGCCTAGACGCACTTTCCAGGTTTTGCCGTTATGTTTCACTCGTCCCCCGACTCTCGCGACGAGGTCACATCCAACTATGCCTTCGTACCCTGTTGGCAGGCTTTTCACCACGTGGACCTTAAGATCTTCTCCTGGGCTGCCCCATGGAAACAAGTTCCACCGTATTTCTCCTTCCACCGCACAGCGGCCGCCTAGTGTCGACAGCATGCAACGACATTCCTGAAGTTCCCAATCGTTCAGCTGTAAGGATTGCTGGCTGATTATCGTGCAGGAGCTCCCCGTATCGACTAGCCAGCGGCGTCCTCCTTCCTCGATGATCGGCAACCGTCCTCTCCTCTTTTTGTTCCGCCCGATGTTGTTGATTTGCTCCTGGTTGCCGCCCCGCTCACACTTTTCTCATTGGGTTTTGGGCTCCACTTGTTGGTCTGGTTTCCCACGCCCCGACCATCTTTACCACCTAGTTTCTGACGATGCACTGATTTCGCTGCCCGAGTCTGAGGAATAATTTTCTCCTCGTATCGCATTGGCGAAAGTACGCTTTACTCGTTGCGCATTGATTTCCATTGGTTCGCCTTTGTCACTGTTTCGCCGTTTGATGTATGGACAGTTCCGGGCGACATGCCCACCGATTCCACACTCAAAACACTTTGTTTTTTCGCACTGGGCTGCGAGGTGCTTGGAGCTTCCGCACTCGTACCAGCGTTTTTCTTGAACGCGCCGAGGCTTCCAGTCGTTTCTTTTCTCAAATTGTTCTCGCCTACCGTCTCTTCTGTCATTTCCTCTCCATTCTCGTGGTCGTCCTCCAGATCTTCTAGACCGACGTGGTTCGGCGAGCATCCACATTTCACCTCCTCCATTTAACTCCTCTTCGGCGTGTCTTTCGTCCTCGTCCATTAATTCTTGCGCGCATTCTCCAAACGTTTTGTCGGTCGCAACATTCTTGGCTCTCTCCTTCCTCAGTTGTACCTTCAGGATCGACCCAATGAAATCGAGTTGTTTTTTGGCTTCGGTGGCGGTTAACTTTTCACTTAGTTTGTCCGCGATTTTTGCATACCATTCCAGTAACTTCATTGCGTAGTTTCTTATGGACTGGTTCGGTCGTTTTGTCTCCTTGAACATGCGGATCAGATCATCTTCAACTGCCCATCTTCCTCCTATATAGGCTTTTTTCAATCTTTCCTTCACAGTCGTCCATGGTGTATCTTCATCACTTTGAATAAGGTTAAGGGCACGCCTATTGATGCAATTCACTAAAGCCGCTCGGAGCGCATGTACTTCTGCTGCATCTAACCACCCTACTTTTTCTTTATCGGTGATGGCCGTATTAACTCTGTCTCCAGCTTTCAAGAAATGATTTAAATCACCAACCTCTCCTGTGAACCTTTCTACTTCCGAGATTGCAGTCCGCATATCATGGGCGTTAGAGGTTTGAATCTTGATCCACATGCGCCATTCTTCTATTATTAAGTCTATCTTGTAGTGATGAACTCTGTTTTTTTTTCATCCACTATTTTTCCGTTGCACTGTACGCGCACCGTACCGGTACCGAACTCGGAACTCCAAGAATATCCCGGGTTTCGGCACCAGATAAGAGTTAACTACACTAAACTAGGTTTTTAAAAAGGAATATATAGAGTACAACTTGAAGTCTGATAAGCAACTGCCTTTATTTCCTCTCACACTTCCCTTTATACCTGTCTAGACTGTTTACTTCCCGGAGGTCTGATATCCTCCTAACATATATATAAATATATATATATATATATATATATATATATATATATATATATATATATATATATATATGTATGTATATATATATAAAAAGTAACGGTTAAAAAAACAATTTTTTAAAAAAAGTTTAAACCCAAAAAGTTATTTTATATCTTTTAGTTTTTCAAAATTAAAATAAAAGTAAAAGTTAAATAAATACTTATGTAAAATAAAAATTAACAATTATTTTCGGCCCCTGAAAAATTGTTTTTAATTTTACGTATCGAGTTTTATTGCCATATACATTTTTCTACTATAATCAATTACAAAAATAACAAGTAATAACTAATTAAGGGTAACAGACAAAAAGAACTGTTCTAATAAAAGAAATAAACTATTTCAGGGTTTTAAGCACCTATTTCTCCGTCTGACATCACCTCGTCGAAAATCACTTCAGACGAGCTGGTCTCTGAGCACTAAAAAGTAGCAAACTGGAAAATGTGTTTTATTTGTGATTACGATATTAGAAGTGCTTTTGATACGTCATTCTCCAGTGATAGTGTTTTTTTTTTGTTTTTTTTTTTTTTTAATAACCCGAAAAGATAGATAAATAATCGAAGCATACGGCGCCTTTCAGATGAGCCTTTTTGCATGAATCACCTTCTGATGCAGCAGAATGGGAATTTTGCGAAATATTACGCAAAAAAAACCGCTTGAGAATGTGTTAGCAAAAACACAAATACTTCCCCCTCCCACAGCAAAGAAACCTCAAAAGAACAATATTATAGCTAACGACCATAGCCACGTTGACTGGGCAGGTTACCGTTGATCGCCTAAGTTAAGCAACGTTGTGCTTAGCCAGTAATGGGTAACCCTCGTGCTGTTGATATTATAAAAGGGTAAAAAACAAGATTATAGTGTAAAATATCCTAAACTTTCTGTTTTCCTGATTAAGCTTAAACCATTAAGTGCTGTTTTTTTTGCTCCTGATTTGGATTTAATCAGTCATCCCTAAAAGGTATAGGTAACACGATCACCTCTCAAGGCCAGACTATATCTTTTCGCTCGTGGCTGTATAATCATTGAACAAATTTTGAGTCATTTTTGAAAACTTTCGGTGCGCGCCCTTATTCCGAGGATAACAAGATGCTAGTCTCGGATCACTTATCAAACTCATCCCATATAAATACACATTCACGAATATATATATATATATATGTAGTATTAGTGGGGTCTGTTGTTCCCATAAATTATTAATATTTTTTTCTGACCTCAATTCTTGCTTTATTGAATCGATATTCGGTATATGTCTTGCTGAACCAATGATAAATATGTTTTGTCTAAATCTGTACATCAGGAGTGTTACTTGTGTACTTGAACCAAATTATATATACATAAGAAAAATAGACTGTATCTTGGCCTGTAACGTCATATGGCTCATAGAATGATTGGTCTGTTAAAAAAAAAAAAAAAAAAAAAAAAAAAAAAAAAAAAAAAAAAAAAAAAAAAAAAAAAAAAAAATGCATATCATAATTTCACATAAAAACATATTAACTCCTTTAGCAGTTAATTTATTTTATGTTTATCATGTAAACAGTCTACAGGAAGGGCCGCATAAAGCATTAGGCATGACTAACACGTTCCTCTTTCTTCCCCCTGTCTTTCTTAACAGCTAAACGTATCCATCTTCTTAGCAGAACCACCTTCCTCTGACGAGTCCTTGTCGACTCTCATCGCCTCTGCAATTGGGGAGATATAGTTTTCTCTTGCTCTACTTAATAATGTACGTCATACTAACAAATATATTTTACTGCTAAAAGAAATTAAATTTACAATAATCTGTGAAAAACAAAAACAAAGAACCGTTCAGTGCCACGAAATCAACACTTTCAAGCACTCATTTCTCCGGAATCGTTTTACTGAAAATTACTACAGATACGTTTCTGTAAAAAAAAGTCTGACTCGCAGAAACTGCGAAGGCATAAAAGCAGTTATTCGTAGGTTTTGACCTTTCGTGAAAAGTATAAAATAAAATATTGAATTGAAGGAAGTTTAATGCACCAGATCAGGAAACTGACAGTATCCTAAGCGGAAGTCACACCCCCCGCCTTCTCAATGTTCGCTTCAGGAAAACAGTATTACCAACATGTTTCTTATTTTCTTACCTTTACTAAAATACTCATTTCTCTGTTAAATACACTTTAAAAAATTAAAAAGAGAGTTAAGCAATAACAAAACCCCGTTGAAAAGACAAAACTATCACTTTCGAAGTTTTATGCACTTATTTCTCCAATCGACATCGCCCTATCGAAATTTGCTTCAGAATCATTTTTGTAGAAAATTTAGTAATCTTTTGAATAGGTAGTTACAATGCACTTATCACGATTTCTCAACTGCTTACGAGATATTAAGGAAAATATAAGAAGATCACAAAACGTCTCATGGCTGTTAATAAAATATGTTCTTATAATCCTTACATATATATGTATATATTTAAGTTGAAAGTGAGAGTGGGGAAGAATCAATGAATTCTTGAAGAAAACGGCAGGAGTATTACCTCCATATACTCGGGCAATGATAGCCACTTAGTTTTTTTGCCATAAAAAACAAATAAACAAACAAAAAACCTCCATATATATACATATATATACACATATGTTTGAACCCCGCTAAAAATATATATATATATATCTAAGGCTAAAGTAAAAGAAGTAAATGCATAACCACCAGATGTCCATGCATGTCAGCAGAAATTTATGACTTTTAACATAAACCAACCTTTCTTTGTATCTGAATAATATACGTTAATATACAATAACCTATATATAATATACACACATTTTTTACAAGATTTTTTTAATTTGTATTTATATAAGTTTCAAATAAAATCATAATGAGCGGTCCTTCTCCAAGATACTTTTGTCGAGTCCCACTGTTATAGAGCGGTACGTCAGTACCACTGTATTATTTAAAGAGCGGCTGTTCTGATGGCAAAAATTAGAAATCCTACATTCCTCATGTTGTGACATTTATGACCCCAGAAACCGACGCACAGTGGTATTTTTAACTGATCTAGCCCGTTATTTTCTGTCTTTTTCAGCAGAAAAACGCGTTGTTTATTACGTTTTAAGTGCTAACCAAAAGCATCTAATCTAATTTATTTATTTTTTATTATTGTTATAATTTCTTTTGTAAATTATTTAACTTTTGCAAAGGCAACAACAATAAATGCTTGACAGCATACATAACGCCGGTATTAGGCTAGCTTTGATTGCTTTTCGTACATCACCCGTAGAGTGTATGTCTATAGAAAGTGGTTAACCTCCTTTATCTGTACGAAGAACAAGTTTGTCGTTATCTTATTATGTAGCATGAAAAGGCCTCAATAATCATATTTTCCGGCAAAATATACTTATTAATAATGAAAATCAGGTAAACAACCTCACACCTTCGAATACATTTAAAAATAAGGTGAAGAAATACTTACGCCAAGAAAATATATTTCTCCCCCATTGTTTGTAAGATTGAAACAGTGAAGCCATCCCCTGTTGGAAATTATTCGAGCAATATTGCAATGTCACGGCATAAGAAAGACTCTTCTCCTAATTTTGTCTACAAATCTTTGTATTCAGAAGAAATCAAGAAATATTCAAATTATTTTAAGTTGTTTACTGATGCGTCCAAAACAGATCATGTAGGTTGTGCTGTCGTTTATTCTACACTTGTCAAACGATTCAAGCTGTATGAAACAAATTTGGTATTCTCAGGTGAACTATATGCCATCTTACAAGCCATGGAAATTGTGAAAGAAATCAAACAGACAAATAATTTGATCATAACGGACACGTTAAGCTCAATAAAAACAGTAATGATCAACAAATTAATATAGATATCCAAAACATTCAAGGACTGTGCTTTCAATGCAGGTTGAAACAAATAATATTGATGTGCTTACCATCCCATTGCGGTATCATTCTCAACGAATAGGCTGACCAAGAAACGCATTTCGCCCGAACAGAAAATGATGTAGTCAATGAAACCACAAAAGAAGACTTACTTAATAGATATCACACGACAAAAATGGATCGAGAAATGGTTTGGAACTCAACGTTCTCATATTATTAAAATTAAAAAGAACACAGACGATTGGACAAAAACAGCGACATTCTCGAAGAGAAGAAACCGTTTTGATTAGACTACGAATAGGACACACAGCATTGACCCGCACCTACCTCCTAAACAACCTTCATAACCCAACATGCAACACCTGCGACACGAAAATCACAGTCGAACATATACTTATAAATTGTCACAACAAATACGACTTCATAGGCCATACACTTGGAATATCCAAAGCATTACAGGACATTTTAGGAGGTGACCAACAAACAATCCAAAAATTGCTCACTTTCATAAGACAAATTAACATTTACAAACACACATTAAAAAAAAAAAAAACGAACTGCCAATTACCCAGTAGGATAGAGGCAGAATAATTTAAAACAAATAAAAAAAATATACAACAATAAAAAGCTGAAAAACTAGGAATTACAAAAAATAATATAATTGAAAACAAAACAATAGAACAAAAAAAAAAATACTCAAAATTAAGTTATCAAAACTAATAAATCATTCTTGGTCAAGTAACGGTTCATTCAACAAATTAATAATTTTACCTGGGAAGGAATGAATCTCCACCTTATATTGGCGAATTTCTGCACTCTTCCTTGAAATATACGGATCGTTGGAGTATAGTAAACAATGAAATACATCTTCAATATTCGATAGCCCCCACTACTGGCAGATGCAGTTAAATCTTCTTCTACATATGATTGCATATTGTAATTCAAACTTGTATCAAGCCATTTACCAAAACCTTTCTCAATAACACTTTTGTTCGGTTTGCTGTTTGCTACTTATCAAGTAAGTGTTTTAAGAACGTCTCCACTTTAATTTTAATTTCTTCCTTCTCTTCTGCTAAACCAAATTGTTGATGTACACATTTTATTACTTTCTGTTTCTATTCTGTTCGGGCTTTGTAAGGTCCAAACTTCAAAAAGTTCCTTCATCGATAAGGGCATGTTTTCTGAAAATCAGTTATCATTGTTAAATAGGCAGATTCCGGCGGCCACTCCTTGCCTTTCCATATTACTACTTAATAGACAAACAAGAAAAAATTAAAACTCAGCTAGACAGAAAAAGTTTTATCCCATAATAACTTACCAATAAGGGTAATACAACTCGCATCGCGTAAAGCAAAAATTAGAGGTAATTTATTATCCCAAAAAAACATAAATGTGAAATAGAGGCCAAGTTCCTGCCCCCACAAAGAAACACTCCCTTGCTTAAAAATATCCCCTCCTAAACCCCCCCCCCCCGAAAACGCCAACCATTCTACACTCCAAAAAAGTAGTATGAGTTGGTGCATTAAATGTACCATATTTTCAACCAAAAATATTTGCCAATACAAGAGATGATACAAGAAAGAAATGTCCAAGTTCATTATTTGGAAGACCTCATAGTTACTTACTAAGAACAGTAAAGACACTTCAACTGACCTTTAAAAACAACAATAAAAATACTTATATCCAGTTACTAAAATATCACTTTCCTCAACCAGGTATATTCTTAAACTTGACAATGTTTAGTTTTTCTCTAAAGATAATTTTGGCACAAAAAAAAACATTGCCAAGTTTAAGAATATACCTGGTTGAGGAAAGTGATATTTTAGTAACTGGATATAAGTATTTTTATTGTTGTTTTTAAAGGTCAGTTGAAGTGTCTTTACTGTTCTTAGTAAGTAACTATGAGGTCTTCCAAATAATGAACTTGGACATTTCTTTCTTGTATCATCTCTTGTATTGGCAAATATTTTTGGTTGAAAATATGGTACATTTAATGCACCAACTCATACTACTTTTTTGGAGTGTAGAATGGTTGACGTTTTGGGGGGGGGTTTAGGAGGGGATATTTTTAAGCAAGGGAGTGTTTCTTTGTGGGGGCAGGAACTTGGCCTCTATTTCACATTTATGTTTTTTTGGGATCTCATTACTTTTTTCTAAGTATTAAATAGAATTTAGTTGCCGCAAACCTACTGGCTTTTGTACTTCATATAAAACCAGGGTCTTTGGATTCTGCATAAGGTTCTCCATACTGCTTGATATTTGATACCAATAATCAACCTACATACATCTAATCACTAAGACTAGAAAAGTTAGAAGCTTTTCCAGATGACATTACTCTAGAGGACAAATTGATTGCTCTCTTAACTAAACTATTACACTGTAAAACACAGGAACCTTATCCCGAGGATAAAGATCACAATAGGGAAAGTGCAGAAGGCCTTCAAGAAAAATATAAGAACAAAGACGATACATTTTGGGTTTGTGATCCTAAACTTTGTAATTTAGATGGCTCGATTTGAAAAACCTATTATCTGCTTTGAAGTACGTATATTATGCAGTGAACCCCTACGACTTTATTTACTACATTTAAGAAAGAAGTCACAACTGTTTTTGTTAAGATGCGTCGAAATCTTTTTTAAAACATCAAATATAGGTTCTCCTTACCAAGACGATTCATTTGATACCCCACATGATGGGTTTCAGAAGGATTGATGGCTTTCCGATGGAACAAAAAGTAGAAAACGTCATAGGTAATATGTCACTCCCGTATCAAGACCTACGTGCGTGCCAAGTTTGGTCAAAATAGGCCAAACGATGTGAATTTGTATAAGGAATAAACATACAGACAGTCAGCTGAAAGGCCTTTTTTACCTAGCCTAGTGCATTCCCCGGACCAAGACTTACCTGTGTGCCAAGTTTGGTCAAAATCGGTCAAATGTTGTGAATTTGTGTAAGGAACAAACATGCAGAGAGACAGATGATAGACGATTTTGACTAGCCTATGACACTACCCGGATAAAGACTGACATATGTGTCAAATTTTGTCAAAATCGGTCAAACGGTGTGTATTTGTATAAGAAACAAACAGACAGACAGACAGCTGATAGACAATTTAACCTAGCCTATGATCCTCCCCGTATCAAGACCCATCTGTGTCCCAAGTTTGGTCAAAATCGGTCAAACGGTACGGATTTGTAAGAGGAACAAACATACAGACAGACAGCTGGTATAAGATTTTTACCGAGCCTATATGCGTCTAATTGTTTCTTGAAACATCAGATATAGGTTCTTAATACCGAGACAATTCATTTGATACCCCACATCATGGGTTTCGGACGGAATGACGGATTTCCGAAGGAAGTACAAAACTGGCACGCCCCCGCCCCCGGAAGCGGAGACAAACAACTTTTCGCGATTTTTCGATTTTTTCCTTTAATAACGTCTTCATATCTATCTTCATGCAAAATTTCAAGTCTCTAGCATCATGGGAAGTGCCTAATAATTTTGATGAGTCAGTGAGTGAGTGAGTGAGTCCTATAAATCCCGATTTTCGATCGCTTATATCTCAGAAACTATTCGATGTAGAATTATGAAAATTTCCAGTTTTACTCACATCTAGTAGTATAATACCTGTGTAAAATTTTATAACTTTATCTTTACCTGGTTGAATGTTATGAGAGACTAAAAATCGGCTCTAAGACCGCCTGTAATATACACACAGTATGCTTAGGCCGGAACTTGGCCTGGCGCACTACCGTGCGCCTAGATGATAAATAATGAAAGAAGTTCATACTTACCTTCCAGAAATCGGAAATACATTTTTAGGACTGAAAAATCACTATTAACTGCAGTATTTTTTTTTTTTTTTTTTTTTTTTTTTTTTTCTTTTTTTTTTACGGCGCATCTACTTCTAGGTCATTAGCGCCGACATCCAGGGTGCAGCGAGGAATTTTACCAGCGAGCCGTGGGATGATAAAATTCCTGCCGGAGGTTGGGAATCGAACCCACCATCTCCCGCTTATGAATCCAAGGCGCTAGCCATTAGACCACGGGAGACCCCAACTGCAGTATTCATTCAAAGACGGAGTAATGAACTTTGTGGTAAGACATAGCCTCATATAAACAATCTTAATCCATAGATGTTGATGTATTTGAGCAACTTATTCATGTCCAGCTAGATCAGTTAAAAATAACACTGTGGGGCGTCCAGATGATAGGGGTACTCTCCTACTACCTGTCCCTGGAAAAATGCCGCACACGGCATCTTCGTAATCCGCACGGAAAGCTCTATTTCTAATAACAAATATTGTTTTTAATTTTACGTATTCTGTTTTATTGCCAAATACATTTTCTTACTATAATCAATTACAAAAATGACAAACAATAAAGAATACTAATGTAAGAGATAATACGCACTGTTCAAATAAGAGAAACCAAATACTTCCAAGTTGTAAGGACGTATTTCTCAAAATGTGACATTCCCATTGAAAATTTCTTCAAAACCTTTATTGTAGAAAATTTAGTAAGTTTTAGAAAGGTTGTCTTCCACTTACCACGATTTTCCAACCGTTTTCGAGAAATTAAGGAAAATATACGAAGTTCCCAAAACTTTTCATGGCACTGATATATATATTTGCTTTGAATATTAGAACAAGACAAATAGGACTATGTATAGAAAATAGTTGCATTCTCTACTTATAGGTTTAATTAAAGTTCATAGGAACAACTCTAAGGTTTGTAGGAATGAGAGAGGATCGATCACTCCTGGGGCCCTCTAATTACACGGAGACCCTCTTGATTGCTGTCAGTCTGGCTGTCATTTCCCTTGCAAAGCTTCCCGCTCAAATATTGGACAAGCAATAACTCGCTTCTGCATTACCCGCTACCGGAAAGGAATGGTGTCCGCAATCGATTTCGACCAGGCTTTATTAAGGTTGGCGAGGCCCGTGAGGCCACTGATCTTAATTGGAGATTTAAATTCTAATATTTTTCTGTGGGAGTATGAAAATGAAGTTTTATTGAGGAATGTGTTTTTGTCACTTTTGTTCAACCCTAAAAAAGATACCTTTTTTGACGAACAATTCGTACCCACTCTGTTGAAACATTTCGACAACGGCCTTAATCATAATTTCCCTGAAGTATCTACATGATTTTTTTCACCAATTCATAGTTTTATAGCGTGGATTACAGGAAAAATACGTTCGTCAAACAATCATTTTTATGTCGTCAAATAAATTCAAAAGTATGCTCACGTTTTCAAGTAAACTAGCATTATATTTTTTTTCACACCCCAAGCAAAGTAATAGCACACCCCAAGAAACCCGAATGTGGTAAATATCATCGAAAACAAAAAATAATAATTTTTTCTAATCCAGCAGAGACTAAAAATTTGTAAGCGAAAAAGTAACGTGGCATTTTGAAATTCAATATCTCGCCTTAAGATAATCCAATTTTTATTTTCTTGGGCTCTTTCAAAGGAACAAAGACTCCCCTTCCTTTACCATATAAATGACTATTGTATTATCTTAGAAGATGCTTGTAAAAAATGGTGCTGAAGATAAAAATAAAATTTAAACTTTTTTGCTTATAACGGCGGTCTAAGAACACGTAGAAACACCTTCATCCAAGTTTGGTTTGATTTGGGTAAATTTTCTTTGAAATATGGCCACATTGTTGAATGTGTAACAAAATTTTAATTGTCCGGCAGCCTTTTTTTTTATTTTTTAATTTATTTGACAAAATAAAAATTATTGTTTGACGATTGTATTTTCACGTAATCTACATTATAAAACAAATGAATTGGTGAAAGAATTTTCAGACTTATTTATTTGATTTCTCAGCTTCTAAGGCTCATTGGACGAAACGCTCGGACACGTGTCAACTATTTTTCGATGCAGACCAGAAAAAAAAGTCCTACTCGCAGGAACTGCTTCATCTTAGCTTAGTTCCCAAGTGCCATTAGTGAAGCAATAATATCTAATTTCATTAAGATCTTCCTCCCTGACATTCCCGAGGCCAACCCAGCCTTTAATCTACTATATATTTGTCAAATACCACTGACTGACTGACTCACTGACTATCATCGCCCAGCCCAAACCACTTGACAGCAAAATTTGAAATTTTGCATGGGCACTCCCTATAGAACGTAGACATTCGCAAAGAAAGGATTTTTGATATTCGAATTTTTAATTATTTTTAGAGGGGCTTAAAGTTTTAGTTGGTTAGAGCATGCACGCCTAGGTAGCATGCGTTGCTAGGACGATAACAGAACAGCTGTTACCGTACTGTATCTGTTTCATAGTATTATTTTCAATTGAGGTCAATTTCAACTATGATGGCAGACCTTGAATTACTAGAAATAAACTGTCCCTCATAGAGTTTACGCTATACCTGGTGATGGTCCATTCGAGGTAATAATATCTCGAACCACTTGACACAAAAATTGTAAATTTGGCGTTTAGAATGTAAACACTCGCTAAGAAAGGTTTTTTTGATATTCAAATATTTAAGTACTTTTAGGGGGTTGTGAATTATTAAGAAGTTCCGCATGGGCACGAAATTGGTCCGTTTTTGATGACATTTGGTACAAAAATCTTTCTTCTTATTTGAAAGGTCAAGTTCATTAACCAGCTGAATCCGTTTACTGGAACATGGTTTTTTGAGCAAAATTTGCGCGAAAAAATCGGAACGCTTACATTTTCGAGTCCTTTTGCTTGCAGGTACTCGTTAAATAGGTTCCTTTACGTAGGAAAGCGAATCAAACCATTTTTAAAGCGATTTCTGTAACCATTTTAGAGAAAAATTGATGGAAATACTTTTCCAAACTAATTTTCTGTTTGGGTATTCGGAAAGGATGATTGGTTCACTTGAAACCAGGTATTTGACATTCATCTGATCTAAGATATTTAAACTTTGGTACCGTTTGGAGTTAAGAAGTTTATGGGAAAAAAATGTATTAATGGTGGTACAAAGTTTTCGGATCTCAGTATATTTTCTAAAATATCTCGAAAACGGTTGGGAAATCGTACTGATTGGAAGGCGGCTATTCGAAAGGTTACTAAATTCTCTACAAAAAAGATTTTGTTGTAATGTTCTTCGGGGTGCTGTCAAACGAAGAGATGCTTAAAACTTCAAAGTTGTTAGTTTTATTCTTTTCAGCGTGTATTTGTCCCTGTTTACCTAACTTTAACAGTTGTTGTTGTATTTTTCTTTTTTTACTCCCCAGCGGAAACCTGGGTAACTTTAAATTCCGAGCAATAATAAGCAGTACAAAATTATTTAGTAGCGTTAATTTTTATCATACCTTATTTAACGCAAAATAAAAACTACATACCGGCCGTGGTGAAGCACGGGTAGTCAGCTAGATAACTTATAAATGAGTACCTTAGTGCTATTGACCCGAGCAGTCGTAGAAGCTGGCAGCCGAAAGGGGAAAAATCAGGCGGTCAGAGCATAGTACTGACCACCCCCCCTAGTGTGCCTTATGGTCATGAATCAGATACCTCTACAGTATCTGCTCCTCAGCGCCCTCGTGACTGTTACGGGACTGATTACTTTGTTCATTTTTTTTTTCATTAAATCTTTTTATTTTTTAGCCAGCTAGAGAGCGATCAGAAATACTAAAGGAGATGAAGAGTTAGCCGTTGAGGTGATGCGACGTCAAGGGATGGTTGGGACTCGACTAAGAGAAAAAAAAAGTCAGATCTTCAAGCAAACAGCAACATTGGACGTTTAGGCTACACTTTGGAAGATGAGGTAAAGAAGGTTGGGAATTTAATACATGCCCGCCCTCACGATAAAACGAAAATCTTCTGTCAAACAATATAATAGGATAAACAAACTACTTCAAAGTTTTAAGGCCTTAGTTCTCAAAATGTGACTGTCTTATCGAAAATTCCCTCAGAACATTGTTCTTAACACTTACCACGTTTTCCTATCTGCTTTCGAGATATTAAGGAATATATACGAAGTTCCCTAAACTGTTCATGTCCATTTATAAAATATTTTGTTCGAAATAGGAGTCTTTCTTCTTTCTTACTTCTTCGCTTACAAATTTTTAGACTCTTCCAGACTGGGAAAAATCATTATTTTTTGTTTTGAATGATATTTACCACATCAGGGTTTATTGGGGTGCTGATTTTTAATGTGCTATCAGTTTTTGTGTAAAAAAAAAATGTATAATACTAGTTTACTTGAAAACGTGAGCATATTTTTGAATTAATTTGACGAAATATAAATTATTGTTTAACGATTATATTTTTCCTTTAATCTACTCTATAAAAAAAAAAAAAAATGAAATAGTGAAAAAATCATGTCAATATCATTTTCGAAACTCGATATAAAAAATAAAGCACATTCAACCTATTTTATTTTTTGCCTCCTAAGGCGCATTGGACGGAATGCTGGGACACGCGTCGATTATTTTTCAATGCAGAATTAACAGGAAAAAAAATGGACCAGATCGGTGACCCCACCGCTGTCTACTCCCCTTGTAAGCACCATAACCAAAAACATTATTTGACAAATATTTTTACTTTTAAGAACGGTTAAAGCTATCGCCTTAAAAATGGTTTTATTCGTTTTTGTAGGCCAAGAAACGAATAAAATGAGTACTTGCAAGCATATGAAGTAAGCGTAACGATTATTGCTCCTAAAACCATGTTCTTCTGGACGGATTTTTGTGGTTAACGAGCTTGACCATTCAAATCAGACGAAAGATTTCTATACCAAATTTCATCAAAATCAGATCATTTGCCTGGCACCTAGAGAGCGAACAAACAATATATATACGAATTTGAACCACCGTCATTTTCGTTCTCTAATGGTTCTGAAACGTAAAATTTTCTGTTCCACGTTTCCGGATTGCGTTCTGAGGTCAACCTTATAAGGAGGTTCCTCTCTGTGGATGGAGGAAGGAACCGCGCTAAAAGAGCTAAAAGGATTGAATGTTGAATTCAGATCCTGCCTTAGGGCCTACAGAGGATTTCAATCCTTTGCGCCACAACTGTAAGGTCCCAGAACCTCTTCTCGCATTTAAATGGTTCGGATAGGTCAGTAACGGAAACCGATATCGGCTTTTCTCCTTTTATTGATTCTCAATGAACGGTACTTACAAAATGTGCTATTTTCAACTCCTACATTCAGGAATATTTAGCCACCTGTGAGATTTCATAAACCACGGCAATATTCTCTGGCATGTCATTGCCACCTATCGGAATCCGAATCCAAACCACCTCTACCTGCTCTGGTCAAGGCCAAAAAAATTGCCATCTATCATCGTATTGAAATTATCCGGACTCTTCTGAATTTCGATAGCTTCCCTTAACAAAAGACGATCGAGGAGACCCCCTCGCCAATGTCTTCACCTGGTCGAAAAGCTTCCGCCCTTTGGCCCATATCTTGGCTACAGCTGACGCGCAATGAGGCGATCCCACAGTTATGTTGGACATTGGAGGTCAAAAATAAACCTTTTAATTTGGGTGTTTGATTGTATTGTTCGTAACAAATAAATCATTTTCGATTCAGCAGATTGATTTGTAGCCATATTAGTCATTGCTTCTGTGCATTATTTGATTATTCTCTTTAAAATTCAAACGAGGAATCAGTCCGATGTTCACTCACACTTCGACACAATAAAGATTGCAAAAAATTAAGATCTATTATAATTTTCTAGATCCCAAAATATTAATTTTAAGGATTTCCACACGGCTTTGGAAACATGGACTTTCTTACTTGGCTTAGCGTAGAGATGTGGGTTTTCCGGAAAATTTTGAATCGGAAAATTTTCCGAGCCACTAAATGTACGCGTTATTGTAAATTAAACTTTCATTTCTAGAGACTACAACTAAGCAAAACTGGAGTATTTGTATCAACAATATTATATTATGCATAGGACAGCCTTTTGAGTTTTCCCCTTCAAACTAAAACAATAAGCAAAATTATAATGAACAAAGCATAGAAATGTGATTTTAAGTTTTTAATCATGTATATAGCTGAAAAGTTAAAATATAATAATTCTTTAAAAACTCTTATGCATATATAACATTTCAGTAATTAATTAAAGAATACCACTTTGGACAAAATCTTTTATTTGCTAAATTGATGTATGAATGTATTCGAAATGAAAACAAAATATATTTTAATGTAACTGCATATTTCTCTTCTCTACAAAAACGTAAAAGGAATTTTTATATTTATGACACTGACACATTTCATAAAACAGCTGAATTACCATTAAAATTCCAACTCGCAGGAACTGCGTCATCTTAGGACGGCTCCGTTCTTATCCCTATTGGCATAAGTAAAGGAATAGAATCTCCAAGAGGAGGAAGTTTAAGGCACCACAAACAGGAAACTGACAGTACTCTAAGCGGAAATGACTCTCCCGCATTCTCTATGTTCGTGCTATTAAATCCAATTAAAACGTTTGGTAAACGGTGACAAAACCCCATTGAAATGAACAAACCTAACAAATTCGAAGATTTAAGCACTTATTTCTCCGATTAACATAGCACCTTCCAGATGGTTATGTTCCAGATACCATAATTTTCAACCATTTTCAAGATATTAAGGATAACATAAGAAGATTCCAAAACTTTTCATGTATGTTAATAATTTTTTTTTTAATACGTCAATAACTCCATACATAACAGACAGATACAGACATATATATATATATATATATATATATATATATATATATATATATATATATATATATGTATACATACATACATACAAATTTGAGCAGGCGTTATTTTCGAGATGAATGGGTTCCGAGACGTGAAATTTTATAGTCAGCACTTCCGGATTGCGTCTTGAGGTCGACCTCATAAGCGGGTTTCCTCCCTATGGAGGAAGGGAGGAACCGCACTAAAATGTGAAGAAAATCAGAACAAATGATCGAGTTTATACATTCAAGAATTTATGGGAAAAAATTAAATATAATGTATGATTTTGATTGCAATTTTACAAGCAGCTAACTGTGGAACACTACGATTTTACTCAATTAAATGAACAATTCGAGAATGTGTGTTCCTTTAATTTAAATTGTATTATTAATTTATTTTTCTAAACATTTTTACAAATATTTTTAGTTTTTTCAATTAGTTTTTTTTTTTATCGATTTGCATATTTTAGTGCGCTTCCTCACTCCCTCATAGGAAGGAAACCCGCTTATGAGGTTTACCTCATGACGCTCATGCTTGCAGGTATTCGTTTTATAGGTTTCTTGACGCAGAAAAACTAATGAAACCATTTTGAAAGCGATACCTGTAACCGTTTTCGAGAAACATTGAAACAACTACTTTTCCAAACTAATTTTCAGTTTGGGTATTCAGAAACGATTAATTCGGTTGAAACTTGTTTCAGATGTTTGATATTCAACTAATCTATGCTAGGTAAATTTTGGTTCCGTTTGGAGTCAAGGAAGTACTAGAAATAAAATATTTCATTAATAGGCTTGAAAAGTTTTGGGATTTTCGTATATTTTCTAATTTATCTCGAAAACGGTTGAAAAATCGGGGGTAAGTTGATTGACCATTCGAAAGCCTACTAAATTCTCTACAAAAAAGATTCTAATGTAATTTTCGATGGGGCGATGTCAATCGGAGAAAAAAGGACTTGAAAATTCCCAATTGTTAGTTTTGCTCTTTTGAAGGGGTTTTGGTATCTGTTTACCTAACGTTTTAACTGGTTCTTGCTTATTTTAATTGCATTTAACAGTAAAAAGAGTATTTGACTAAAAGAAGGTAAGAAAATGTGAAACGTTGTTATAGTGTTTCCAAGAGCGAACGTTGAGAAGGTGGGGGAAGTCGCCATTATTCTGTCAGTTTCCTGTTGTGGCGCCTTAAATCTATTTTCTCTTCGAGGTTTTATTTTATATTTTTCACGAACGATCGAACCCCACCAATAACTGCTACTATTCCTTTACTAATAGAACTAGAGATATGAACCTAACTGCGCTAAGATGACGAAGATCCTGCGAGTCGGACCTTTTTTTATATAGGTATTTAACTTTAGTTCCTATGCCTACTGGTTGATAAGTACTTTGTATGGAATGCAACCCAATATCTGCTCAGAAGAAGAAGCAGAATTTGAAAGGATGACATTGTCATCGCTCGTCAAATGAAGATTTTGTGAAACTGATATCAGCTTCGCCTTGTGTTAATCTCTCTGCACCACAATATTTGCATTTACCTACAATATTGTTGCCTTCATGGACTTCTACAAAATATAGAACGTCCACACATTTGTTTTTCTGGTTAACCATTATTCCTGACAGAGATCAGTATGATTTTTTATTTTAATTCCAATCCAGTGTTGTTTACATGAGGCGACTTTTCTTAAAACTGTTGCATCTAGTACTTAGTGGTGGAGCCGTCTTCTGGCTTCCACTTCAACCTTGTTTATCAAATATTAAGAGAAATGGGCGCTTCATTTTCTTTGAGTGCTCTTTTATTATGAAATAGGGTGAATTGTCTTTTTATGAGTTATTACATAAGAAATATGACAATTGTTAGGTAAAACAGAATCAAATTTAATTTTATTCATGTGATTATTATTATATTAATTAGCTATTATAAGAGAATATGGATAGCTGATATATCTCCTAGAACAAATTTATCAAAAAAATTGCCTTTTGTAAATGGAAAATTTTCCGGAAAAACATAGCTGAAAATTTTCCGCGGAAAATTTTCCTCCTCACATCTCTAGTTTAGCGATTACTAATAGTACGAAAAACGGTTTTCTGGATAAATTATGGAAATGATAAGTTTTCATCTTAAATGGAATACTTCAAATAGATCTATGGATCCAGTTCTAAGGAAAAATCACGAATGGTTTAACAGGGATTTAATTTTGCCAGGCGTACATTTATAAGAACTTATATGTCGTCCACTCCAGATATTCCTACTAGATAAAAATCATTCGAGCATCTGACAGGAAGACAATAAGACAGATTCGCAGGAACTGCGTCATCTTAGCGCGGTTCCTGAGTGCCATTAGTAAAGAAATAATACCTAATTAAATTCACTCCTAGAGGTACTAATCTTACTGTTCAATGATTTGAAAAATATCAAAATGTTTACATTTTCTTGTACTCTTCTACTATAGTAATAATTCTACAAACAATTCCAATATAAAAAAAAAAAAAAACAACCAAAAGTGAGCTAAACAACTACAAAACCTCATTTAAAAGAACCAAAACAAACACATTTAAAGTTTTAAGCATTTATTTCTCCGAATGACATCGCCTAATCGAAAATTCCTTTAGAATATTTTTTGTAGAGACTTTAGTAATCTTTTCAATGGTCACGTTCCGCCTACCAAGATTCCCAACCGTTTTCGAGATATTAAGGAAAATATACGAAGTTCCCAAAACTTTTCATGTCTAAAAATAAAATATTTTATTCTAATCCTTCCTTTACTCCGAACGTAACAAAAATTAAAACATCATTGTTTACATGAATTTCAAACATGCAGAAAATATTTTAAATGAATCCCATGATTCTAAGTACCCAAACCAAAAACTTGTTTCAACAAATATTTTTCTACTTTTCTTGAAAAAGGTTAAAGCTATCGCATTAAAAATGGTTCCATTCGTTTTACTAGCCCAAGAAGCCTATAAAACAAGTACTTACAAACATATGGTGTAAGAGTGATTCTTTTTTTCGCGCGAATTTCGCTCCAAAAACCATGTTCGGGTAGACGGATACTGCTGGTTAACGAACTTGACCTTTTAAATTAGACGAAAGATTTTTGTACCAAATTTCATCAAAATCGGACCATTATTGAGGCCAGGAAAGAGCGAATAGGCATATATATATATATATATATATATATATATATATATATATATATATATATATATTAGACATGCGCGCCACGCCGGGTTTTAGCGGCGCCGCCGCCGAGCCTGTTCAGTCGGCGCGCCGATTGAGGGTAGGAAATCGGTGATTTTACTGCACGGTGACCGGCCAGCGCCATTTTGAGCTTACCTTCTGATCGAATAACGCTTGTGTGTTGAGGTCGTTGATTAGAAAATGACAAAGCTTGCATCGGAAAAGCATAAAATAAAAGAATTTTATGTAAACATACTCTTTAACCAGGGCCGTCACATTCTAATTGACTGATATTACCATGGCTGCAGCCTCCTCAACCCCCCCCCCCCCTTATATACGCCCATGGCTCACGGGGCACAGAGGATAATTGGTCAGGGGCCCGTGGTCTCAGGGGGGGGGGTGTGAATTTTGTACTCGCAATATAATTTCGAATAACAATGTTTACGTACATTAAAAAAATATAGATCCCACTCCAATAGGCTAAACCGGCCTATATTTCTCAAATCAATTTTACACCTATATAATGTTTTCCAATTAGCGAAGCTCCTGCGGTGCCGGGGATAATACCCCCCCCCCCCCCCCCCCCGATGTGGCAGCCCTGTCTTTAACTCAATGAATAAATCAATCTTTTATAGGAGATGATTTGGAAACCTCATAATTGAAGAGAAAAACTAAAAAGAAAACGTCCGACTCGCAGGAACTGGGTCATCTTAGCGCGATTCCGTTCATATCTCAAGTGCTAACAATAAAGGAATAAATAAAATTATTGGTAGGGTTTGATCATTCGTTAAAAATATAAAATAAAATTTCAAACAGAAGGAAGTTTAAGGTGCCACAACAGGAAACTGACAGTATCCTAAGACTCCCACACCAACACAACGTTCGCTCTGCGAAAATATTACGAGTATATCATTAAGTTTCTCATTTGCATGCCTTCTTTTACTAATAGACTAGTTTTTCTGATAATTACAATTTATCAAACAAGTGAGTAAAACAAACACAAAACTCCGTTCAAAAGAAAGCAAACGCTTTCCAAGTTTCAAGGCCCTTATTTCTCCGATTAACATCGCCCCATCGAAAATTATTTTATAACAATTTATGTAGAGACATTAGTAAGCTTTCGAATGGGAACCTTCCCACCGATTTAAAGATATTTACTAAAAGATACGGAGATCCCAAAATGTTTCATGTCTACTCATAAAATATTTTTTTCGAATACTTTCTTCACTCCAAATGTAATCAACATCTCAGTTTAGATGAGTTTTAAACACATAGAACTCATTTAAATGGAATCCCACGATTTCATGTACCCAATCCTCAAAATGAGTTTGTTCCACTTATCTCAATTACTGTTACAGATATCCCCTTAAAAATGGTTTCATTTGTTATCGTATGTTAAGGAACATATTACGCGAGTATCTGCAAGCATATACACCCGAAAACGTAACCTTTGCAGTTTTTTTCGCGCAAATTTCGTGCCAAAACCCATGTTCCGTAGGGCGGATTTTGCTGGCTAACGAACTTGACGTTTCAAATTGGACGATTTTCGTACCAAATTTCATCAAAATCGGACCGTTTTTGAGCCTGTGAATAGCGGAGAAATATACATACATACATACATACATATATATATATATATATATATATATATATATATATATATATAACTGTTATAACAATTTTAACATTTCCCTTGGGGGTTAAAAAAATACCCCACGCCGCGCGCGCCGCCGCCGCCGGCCGTTTTAGTCCGGCGCGCCGCCGCCGGAAAATTCAGCCTCGGCGCGCATGTCTAATATATATACACAAATTTGGAACACCGTTATTTTCGTTCTCTAGAGGTTCTGAAACGTAAAATTTTCTAGTAGGCACTTCCGGACTGTTTCATGAGGTCAACCTTATAAGCGGGTTTCCTCCCTATGAAGGATGGGAGGAACCGCGCTAAAACGTCAGATCTTCAAGCAAATATCTATATTGGACGATAAGGCTGCATTTTGGATGTGCAGGTAAAGAAGGGCCAGGCATTTATGCTAGCACGAGAATCGACTGTCAAACAACACTCGTCTTTCCAAAAATGAGTATTCTTGTTCCATATCCTTACTTACTTACAGACGAGCACTAAAGTCCGTGAGGGACCAAGGCCTCAGCCAACCGCTTACTTACTTACAGACGAGCACTAAAGTCCGTGAGGACCAAGGCCTCAGCCAACAGCACATTCCAGGCAGCACTATCTGTCGCAAAACGCCTCCAACGACGGATTCCCATTTCCTTTAGATCCTTCTCCACGTCGTCCAGCCAGCGCAGCGAGGTTTTCCCCGCCTTCTTCTGCCACCCGGCATTCCATAAAGGAGTTTTCTTGGCGATCTTTCAGGGGTCATTCTCTCGAGGTGTCCCAACCATTTGAGCCTTTGATGTTTAATACAAGAAATTATGTCTGGGTCTATATCCTACAGAAAGACAGAACAAATGGTGAGAGCAAATTATGTCTGGTTCCATATCCTATTCCTGGGGTCTTATCGCCTTAGATGTCAAAACCCTTAAAATAAAATAGATAAATAATCTGCTACCTTTTCTTTAAGAAATTTTATAATAGAGTTCTCTATAAGAGGTTTAATGAGTTCTATTAAATACATATTTTCCAATTTCCATTAATATTTATTTTCACTATTGCATTTTTTATACCAAAATTCATTTAATTACTCAACAATGGATTGCAATTTTGGCCTACCGCTATTTTCGTTATCTCCGAATTCTAAAACGTGAAATCTTTTATTCGGTACTTTCGCATTTCGTCCAGGGCCGCCACATTTCATAGCGGGGCCCAGGACAAGATTTTGATCACGGGCCCCCAATACATATTGATAAACCGCCTCCCTTACACATACAGAAATCATATTTGCCTCACCATTTGCTCTTAATGGTTGAAATGTCTAATAAATTTATACAAATCTGCAGTGTATTTTTTACAAAAAGTGGTCAAATTCGAAATGGCAAGGTATCGGTGTCATGCACTTTAAGGATTACCCAAAAGAAAACAAGTACATTTATGACAAATACGTGCTATCAGGTACAGAATGGGTAAACGCCCTTAAAGTAAATACAAACTATGAACCCCTTCGAGGCGTAAGGGGCGCAAGTGGAGCGATGAGAAATGATGTTGGACCCCTTTGCCGCAAATGTGGTGAAGAGCCCGAAACACCAGCATATGTGCTGGGAAAATGTCCGCATAACATGCTTCTCATAACTCGCCGCCACCATAACGTGAAGTACAAATTAATAGAACTTCTCGAGAAAAAAAAACTATCGATGCTTCGAAGAGGTCTATTGTATTGACGAATTAGGATCCTCCAGATTTGCCGATATCGTTGCATTTAAAGAAAATAGTGAGCTCGCTTATATCATCGACCCCACTGTGAGGTACGAAACAAATAACAGCGACCAAGCAAACGCAGTCGATCGTGAAAAAAGATCGATTTATGAGAGATGCTTAACATTCTTCTCGGAAAAGTTCCAAGAACAATTCGGCAAAAGAAAATTCCAAGTGAAAGGGTTATGGTTCGGAGCTCGAGGAACCATAGCAAAGGATACGAGCATATTCTTGCAAGAACTCGGCCTCCCGATATTAATAGCCTCCCGTTCTTAGCCGAACAAATATTCATTGACTCCCTTGGGATAATTAATCTACATATCCACGGTTAATAACGAACTAAATGAAGAAGCATAATGTTGCACCATTCACCATGCAGCGCATTCACTAAGATATCATGACTACAACTTCTGAATCCTCGATGCATCCCAGACTTTGCTTTAAACCAGGTATCTATATGTAAACAATTGTCTCGGGACTGATTGTATAGCTGTGTCGCATAGCAACCCCATTAATTCGGGCAGCGTCACTTTAATTAATTATTTTAATAAAGTGTTCTTTCTTTCTTTTTTCTCGAAATCATCATACAAGTATCGTGTACATTTTGGGATTTTAAAGCCACAGAACTAAAAATTCTTGTACTTTGTCATTGGCTAGGCCTCTAAGAGGAACTACGAGACCAATAAACCTATAAAACTAGTACTTGCAAGCTGAAGTAAGAGTAACGATTTTTTTTTTCGCTCGAACTTCGATCCAAAAACAATGTTCCAGTGGACGGATTCTGCTGGTTATCGAACTTAACTTTTCAAATTAGACGAAAGATTTTTGCAGCAAATTTCATCTTTAAAATCCCAGTAAAATATGAAAATTCTCGTTATACCTAAATAATAAAAATTAAAAAAAAAAATATGTAATTTTTGAAATATTATATATTCTTACAATAGATATATTTTTGTTTATTGTTTTAGTTTTGCGTTTGTGACCTTGTGAAAAAATAAAGAGATACATAATATGTCTGTATAGATGTGAATGTCATCCTACCCTTTATATTGCAACTGGTGAAATTGGTTAAAACATGCTGATCATCTAGTTAAATATAGTATTGGACTTCATTCAAAATGACACCAGGAGGTGAACCCATAAGGTTGGCGAACAGCAAAGGCGGGGAGTTGAGACGATGCCGGGCCATCGTTCCTACGGAGTGGATCCTCTCTTCTGGAAGGAGCTGTGCCGGTCTGCCGGCCTAGGTGGCAGCCCAACCAGCAGACCCAGTGACGAGGATTACGGGTCTGAGTCACCAAAACATTATTTTTCTACAAGTAGCATAACGGAAAATGCCGGATTCCCCTTTGCGGATAACACACATTTATGAAAGTGTGTCCGTTTCTCTAAAGAAATTGGTACGGAAGAGTGGCTGGGCTGCGGAAAATTGCGATTGGATCCCCAGGTGGAAAGTGCTAGCAAGAAACAATCTGACAAAATCATACAATCTAAAACTCTGGGCATGTTCACCGTCAATGCAGAACACTGAATATGACGGACTTAGGACCAAGGAGTAATTGCTGTTCGTCGATTTTTTCTTATGAGGAAATCTACGAACGGAAGTGAGGAAAGGCTAGTGTTTGCGGGAAGCGTGATGCTTCCGTTCGATCAACCTGAGATCCTTTCCAGTATTCATGCGGCCTTTTACAAATTAAAAGTGCGCCCTTACGTTCCTCCTTCCCTGAGGTGCTTTAAATATCAGAAGTATGGACATTCAGTGACAAGGTGTAAGACTGCCCAGGAGATTTGTGCGTGTGGTTATCCATCACACGGTACTGAATCCTATCCGTCACCCCTCAAATGTCAAAACTGCCATGGCCCTCATTCTCGCTCAAGAGATTGCATTGAGTATAAAATCGAAAACGAGATTATGAAAATGAAGACAAAAATAAAAGATCTAACATTTCCACAAGCAAGATCGTTAGTTTTAATTCATCATATGCGTTGAGACGCTCTTACTCTAGTGCAGTTAAAAGAGTAAATGATGTCAAAGAAAATTCCCAAAACTGTGAACAGAAAAAAAGCCAACATACTTCCCTTGATCCCTTCTTATTTCCATATCCTCGTCCCTTCCCACGCTACTCCCTCCTCCATCCATCTCCAACCGACCCTCCCCACATCCCTCACTATCTTCCATTCTACTTCATCCTCTTCGGTGGAGGAAAACAGTGGAAATCTAAATCAAATTTCCCTAGCATATGAAGAAAAAGGTGTGAATGGCCCGCTGGGAACTCCCTCTATCTCTGACACTGAGGGCGTTGAGGATAAAGGGGACAATGCCGGTGGTCCAAACCCGCCTGTCAAAAGTAGGAAGAGAGGTCGGCCCAAGGGTTGAAAATGTGGTCCAAAAAATCAGTCTGCTGAGTTGGAGCAATAATTTACCACATATATCTCTACCATAGTCCACTTGGACAAATTCCTACAATGGTATATACGCAGATTTTCTGAACACTGTGACGAACTTCGATACTTTGTATAAACCTACCACCCATTGGGCGTGGCCCTGCAGGAAACGAAATTTCCTGAGGGTTTTGGCGAAGCCATGGAGGTGTGGCTTTGTACAACCTGGAGGAAATAGGATCTCAGGCTATAGGCTTAGTCACACATTTACAAGCAGTGACTGAACGACTGAAAATGCCGATAGAAGCAACTCTGTGTTCGATGTATCTGCCGGATGGCAGAGAAAATGATTTTGGAGACGTCAAAAATATTATGGAACAGCTTCCTCCACCTCCAATAGTCCTAGGAGATTTTAACACGCATCACGTTTCTTTCTTCATCTATGTTACTCTTGCCGGCAAGCACAACAAGTACACAAGGCCTGGGAAATGGAACGTTAAGAACTGACTGGAATAAGTTTAGAGAATCGTTTATTGCTCCCGAATCAGTAGGGAAAATTCCAATACCGTGGACAGATGAGGAATATTTTGAGGCAATCAGAATAAATAAAAAAGCTTTTAACCGCTTTTAAAGGCCATCAGAAATAAACCAAATATCATTTGGAAAGATAGACCATTGGAACTGGATTAAAAAGCGGCACAAAAGCTGATGTTGCT
The DNA here is from genome assembly GCA_946811695.1 of Gonocerus acuteangulatus. Classification (NCBI taxonomy): domain Eukaryota; kingdom Metazoa; phylum Arthropoda; class Insecta; order Hemiptera; family Coreidae; genus Gonocerus; species Gonocerus acuteangulatus. The sequence goes on along the minus strand of OX328123.1, from coordinate 152,347,359 downwards.
GATGTATTTGATGTAAAAGAAACGATTATAACATTCAATATATATCGTAAATTGAAATGGTTGTTCTCTGAAAACAGAAAATAAAAATCAGTTTATTTCGTTTTTTTTTTTTTTTTACTAGTTCTATTCTATTGCAGACACATAATTTCAGTGGGGAACTGAAAAACGAGATAGCGCATTGCTAGAACTAAAAATAACTGCTGTCATACAAATTGTTTTGGCACTATTCCTAATTCATGCCATTAATAATCGGAGTTGTAATATGTCGAGAAAGAAAATGGAGGGAAGATTAAGGGTGGGAGGGATGATATTGCACATGGGATGTTCATCAAAAGGAAAATGAAAAATGATTTAGAAATAGCGATGTTGAACTCATCGCTTTGTCGTCGTAAAATGTGGAACTGAAATTTATTTCCATTGCGACTTCATAGAACATCATGAATCGAATTGATTATCCATTAAATACTCGTACAGAGAGGAGCTGGTTTTTTATAGACATTTTATTGTCTTCATAAACAATTCCTGGATTTGCACATCCTTCCGATATTTAAAAGTGTAGGGAATAAATTCATCACATTTTATATTGAAAGCGTTTCAATGGTAAATTGCCTTTATAAATGCGTAGTAGAGGTCATAAACAGTTTTATCGTGTTTATACATTTTAAATTTTTGATCCTTATTTAATGGCGTGTCAATTCTGTTGATCGTTAAAAAAAATTCATTGTTACACTTTTGCTGGTGGAGTGAGCAATTTTAGTTATAATAAAAATTCCTAGCATGTGTTTTTATTTGCACCAATTAAATGAGTCGAAATGAGTGAGTTGATTCTGAAAGTTAAAGGAAGTTGGTTTATTCCACATATAATCAGCATGGGTGTAAGCAAAACAATGCAGATTTTGAACGTTTTTTTTTTGTTAAGACAAGTGCTTTCCAAGTAAAGAAAGCTCATCTAAAGCAGAGGTTTCCAGACTTTTTAGCGCGGTTCCTCCCTCCCTCCCTAGGGAGGATTCCCACTTATAAGGTTGACCTCATGACGCAATCCAGAAGTGCCGACTAGAAAAGTTTACGTTTCAGAACCCCTAGAGAACGAAAATAACGGTGGTTATTTGTATATATATATATATATATATATATATATATATATATATATATATATATATATCGATATGTAATATGTTGAAAATTAATATCCAGAAGAAATATAGTCTCAAAAATGTATTACCTAATTAAAACGTATTTTTACATATTCTATCTATATATATAAAAATCGTGTCTGTCTGTTTTTCTGTTTGTTTGTTCCTTATACAAATCCACGCCGTTAAACCGATTTGGACCAAACTTGGCAGACAGGTAGGTCTTGATACAGGAAATCTCCTCGGCTAGGTCAAAAAAATCTACCAGCTGTATGTTTGTGGCTTATACAAATCCGCACCGTTCGTCCGATTTTGAATAAACTCGATACCGTCTCCACACCGTTCGTCCGATTTTGACTAAACTCTGTACACATGTAGATCGTAATCTGGGGACTGTCGTAGACTAAGTCAAAAACATCTTATAACTGTCTGTATGTATGTTTGTCCCTTATAAAAATCCACACCGTTCGTTCGATTTTGACTAAACTCGGTACACATGTAGATCTTAATCTGGGGAGTGTCGTAGGCTAAGTCAAAAACGTCTACCAGCTGTCTGTCAGTAAGTTTGTACCTCATACAAATCCACGCCGTTCGTCCGATTTTGACTAAACTCGGTACACAGGTAGATCCTAATCTGGAGAGTGCCGTAAGCTAGGTCAAAACCCTCTACCAGCTGCAGTCTGTATGTCTTTTTTTTTTTTCTTTTTTCTTTTTTTTCTTTTTTATAAAAATCCATTCCGTTAGACCGATTTTCACCAAACTTGGCATACATGTATGTCTTGATACGGGGGGTGTTATAGGTTAGGTCAAAGTCGTCTAGGGCTCAAAGTTGGGAGGTCACGGGTTCGAAACAGTTACAGGTTCGTGTTATTAGATTTTAATAATACTCTTTTGGCTTCTAATTTTTTTAGGCTCTTCTATAAGCAGAAAGTAGGTGTAGCATGGCACGCCGGGTAACAGCTAGTATTTTATAGGGATGGTAAAAAAGTTATTGAGGTGTTATTGAGACCAGTTGTTTTAATTACCATTTTCTTTCTATCTTTTATGATAAGGATATTTTCCTTAATTTTTCTTTTCATTCTATTAATTTCTTTGTCTAATGTGCTAGTGTTTTCCTAATCAAAATTTTGTGAATATTTGATAGCATGATAAGCCAACGTTGTTTTATTAACAATATTTTATCAATTATTTTGAACATTCTTTTAAATCAGTTTTGGATGTAGCTAACTGTTCCGATTCTTTCATGTATGCCTTATGACAGATATTGTAGTTAATTTTATACATATTGCATTTAGATTCCTTTAATTTTAATTAATCTTTTAATTTGTCTTTTTTTTGTCATATTTCCAAGCTATCTTCCCAATATATTTGCATACATTTTTTATTTACCATTCGTTCTGTTCAACTACTTTATCTAGGATCTTTGCCCGATATGTTTCGTACTTTGTTGGAACACTCCTGTAAGTCAGGCATAATACTTTTATTAAGTTGTTTAAAATTATTTTATTAAAATTGAAGCCAAAATAACGGCAAGGTTCCGGATCCAAATATGACATTTCGCTTTTCTCTCTCTAAATACTTTTGAATTGCCTTCCTCAGGAAATCACTTGTTTCTTTTATTTTAGTTTCCTTTATATTACTATGTTACTTACATACATCTGCTCTGATCTAATTCATCAATTTCATTTTTCATTTTAATCTATTAATACAATTCAATTCGAGGCTTTCGGTTGTAGTTGTACTTTCTAATTTTATGCATTTCCGAGCTATTTTTTCATTGTCATCCCTTTTCGTCTTTAAAGCATTTTTTCTGTCCTCCATAAGGAATTCATCAGAAAATTTAAGATCAAGGAAAAGAATGCAACATGATACATGATGAAAACATGTAGGGTGGAAATAAAGTTATTTGCACTATTTAGTGAACTCTCAGTTTTTTACCTTCCGCCTATAACGAAAATTCGAATATCTGAGTAAAGGGTCAATTAATTATTAATAATAAATTATACTATTTAAGCTACTTAAAGTGTATGTATTATCGATTTGAGAATTGCATAGCAAGTTAACCGTTGCATTCAATTCGAGAGTACCTTTCAAGGGGATTATTCTCCATGACCTATTCCTGAATTGCGTATAGTGGCCCTTGTCCATTCAGGAGGTCCTAATTCGAATTCCTATCCCTCTGATTGGATTGTGGTAATCGGAATACCTGAAATAGATTTGGAACAGCCTGAATTCTACATTATCTAAACTATATTCTGAGAATTATTATAAAAAAACTTGATGTAATTGAAGAATTTTGTCCTTTGGAATTATTCAAAATTCACCTGAAATAACGTGAAATTGAATAGATAACTCAGTTTATTGGGTTTTCCGGAAAATAATGCAGGATTTTATGTTTTTTGAAAAAATCCTCAATATAATAATATAATAATTTGTTTACTCCTACTGGAAGGTTTATTTGTATGAATGTCAACACTTACTAATCCTCTTCTAACTGATAATGTTTGCTTACCTCTGTAGCCTTTTGCTAATTGTAAATAATTCAGTCTTACCTACGATGCCAAATCATGAATTTCGTACGATTTTCTTTTACGAGTTTAAACACGAACGACGCGGAGCCCAGAAGTCTAGAAACATAAACCAAGTTTGGGGGGTAGTGTTAAAGGTGGTTTAAGCAAATTTCGGGATGGAGACTTTAACCCTGAATATAATGAAGGTCGCTGAAGGCCTTCCTCTCTTGATGACGATGTTCTGCGATCATCGGTGGAAGAAACCCCCAGAATGACTCTTCTGGAACATGCAGAACAACCTTAAGTAAGCAAATCGACCGTCCATGACCTCCTCAAGGCGACTAGAAAAGTGAAAAAGCTCAACCGTTGTGTTCCACAAGCATTAAACGTCCGCCAAAAAATCAGCACTATGAAGTTTGTGCGATGCTTCTTTACCTAAACAAAAATTAACCTTTTCTAACCACATCTGCCCTACTCTTCGGACGTCTCGCCTACTGACTACCATTTTTTTAGACGCCTGAACCACTACTTACAACACAAAATATTTATGGATCGAACATAATTAGAGAATGCGTTTATTGACTTTATAAATTCTAATAATTGGGAATTCTATCCAGACGGTATTAAAAAGTTACCAACACGTTGGGAGAAATTTATCGAGAGTATGGGAGACTATTTTGATTAAAGAACACAGTAATATTTTTTTATTTTTTTAATTTTAATACCAAAATCCTGCATTATTTTCCGGACAACCCAATATAACAAAGTTAAGTTGTCCTTAATTCTGTTGCGTTTCTTCCCTCTCTTTAAGAACGAACCTCGCTTATGAGGTTGGCCTCATGACACAATCCGTAAGTGCCCAATAAATAATTATACGTTTCAGAATCCATTAATCACGAAAATAACGGTGTTTTTAATTTATTTATACATATATTTGTCTGTTCGTTCTCTATCTGCACCGAAAATGGTCCGAGAGTATTAGAATCTTTGGCACGAAAATATTTGGTCATATCGTCGATACAAATGCAAAGTATCGAATGTGAAAATCACCATTTTTCAGAGAGGAAAAGCATTTATTCATAACTTTTTTTTGGACAGTCAAATATTCGGCAGATTTGAACTTTTGATAGTGGAATACTTTCCCTTTAATAGAGTGATCTAAGATTCAAGAATTTGCCGTACATAAGTCCAGCAGAAATTAGTAAAGATTGACAATGAAAAATGCATTTTTTTCACATTCGTTACTTTGCATTTGTATAGACGATATGTGAAAAATCAAGTTTTTTAACCAGCAGATTCCTTCCACTGGAAAATCGTTATTTTCGGTAAAATTCGCTTAAAACAAATTGTAGCACTTACGTCTTTTCGTTCATAGGATTGCATATATGTTTTTTATATGTTTTCTACTATACGGAAACAAATGAAACCATACGTAACCCTAGAATAGTAACTGACATCAGGCATACACTATTACTAACTGTACGTAAATTTTACGTCATTCACAAAACTCTGTAAAATTTACTCAACGAGTTCACTGATCCCTTATATTTGGTTTTTATAAAATCAGGGATAAAATATAAGGAAATATAACATATTTATCAATATGTTGATATTATCAACATTTTAAAACAATTTATTGAAAAAAAACCATTAAAAATAATTTAAAAAAAAATAAAACTATGTTATAAAAGTTGTTGATAATATGAATTAGTAATTTATTTATTTTGTTAATCAGCAATTTAAAATTACTTAATATGCCTCAAAACATTATACATATTTATATGCAAAAAAAAAAAAAAAAAAACTAAATAATTAAGTCAAACAACTCTTTTTTTTTTTTTTTTATAGGATCCACAAATTTCCTTTCTGTATATCACGCAATAGCTTCTACCTTTTATATGAAAGTTAAATTCTTCTTCATTTGAAACGAAGTCAGGGCCGTTATCAGAATCGTCATCCTCTATTTCAATATCATCATCCATGTCATATGGATGCTCTTCATCGAATTCCGCCATTAATTTCAGAATCGTCATCCTCTATTTCAATATCATCATCCATGTCATATGGATGCTCTTCATCGAATTCCGCCATTAATTTCAGAATCGTCATCCTCTATTTCAATATCATCATCCATGTCATATGGATGCTCTTCATCGAATTCCGCCATAAATTTCAGAATCGTCATCCTCTATTTCAATATCATCATCCATGTCATATGGATTCTCTTCATCGAATTCCGCCATTAATTTCAGAATCGTCATCCTCTATTTCAATATCATCATCCATGTCATATGGATGCTCTTCATCGAATTCCGCCATTAATTTCAGAATCGTCATCCTCTATTTCAATATCATCATCCATGTCATATGGATGCTCTTCATCGAATTCCGCCATTAATTTCAGAATCGTCATCCTCTATTTCAATATCATCATCCATGTCATATGGATGCTCTTCATCGAATTCCGCCATAAATTTCAGAATCGTCATCCTCTATTTCAATATCATCATCCATGTCATATGGATTCTCTTCATCGAATTCCGCCATTAATTTCAGAATCGTCATCCTCTATTTCAATATCATCATCCATGTCATATGGATGCTCTTCATCGAATTCCGCCATTAATTTCAGAATCGTCATCCTCTATTTCAATATCATCATCCATGTCATATGGATGCTCTTCATCGAATTCCGCCATTAATTTCAGAATCGTCATCCTCTATTTCAATATCATCATCCATGTCATATGGATGCTCTTCATCGAATTCCGCCATTAATTTCAGAATCGTCATCCTCTATTTCAATATCATCATCCATGTCATATGGATGCTCTTCATCGAATTCCGCCATTAATTTCAGAATCGTCATCCTCTATTTCAATATCATCATCCATGTCATATGGATGCTCTTCATCGAATTCCGCCATTAATTTCAGAATCTCATCCGGATCGCTGTGTAATTTCTCCATCTTCCTCCATCTCAGAATATAAAATAAAAAGAAGAAATCTACTAAGTAACTTACTGACTCGGCGTAAAATTGACACGGGACCATTCAGCATTTATTGCTAAATGAACGTAAATATGACGTACACACCAGTACTGCTAACTATACGTAACTTTTACGTACATACTTTTACAAAAAAAAAAATGTTCAAAATAAATGAATAAGACAGAACGATCCTATTCCCTCGTCATTAGTCGATGGGACACTGTCTAGCCTAGTCATAGGAGGGAGGAGAACGGATTCTGTGATTCCCAAACTTACTGGGTAAGCAATGCACAAGTCGCGCACGTAATTTTTACGTATGTTAGTGTTCTAGAGTTAAGGCGTTATGTTTTTTAAAGTAAGTTTTTAAAATCGAGCGATCGGTCGGCTTAATTTTCACCCGACCCGAAATTATAACTGTAACCTCTTAATGATGTTTCCTGGTAAAGTACGTAGGATATGTTTGACTGATTATAATGTAGCGGTTATCAGATAACCCCCAAAAAAAACACATGTTTTAAAAAAATAAATAAAACATTATTAAGTGTTCTCTCGCAATTGAAAACTGCACATCATTCTTGTAAGTTGTAAATCCTATACACTTAACATTGGTGACCCCGATATTGAACAATACTTCTGATTTCACTTCTCGCCGTTCGTCATGTCCAAAAAAAACTCATCTACGTCCGATACAGATCTCCATGAAACCCAGCCTGAGGTTAGTTTCTACCAAGGGCCGAGTTCAAGACTACCGACATTCTGGAAACAGAACCCAACTTTATGGTTCGCGACGATCGAGGCTGTATTTGCGACATCCCGCGTAACATCGAGTCTAAAAAAATTCCAGCTCGTCATACCGAATCTCGATCTGGATGTTCTCAGCCAAGTCTCAGATATCGTCCTCCAACCGACTGAGCAACCATACGAGGACCTTAAAGCTAGGCTCATCAACACGTTCGGAGAATCCGAAACACGTAGAATTAGCAAGCTGTTAGAAGAAATGCCACTCGGAGACCAGACTCCTTCACAGCTCCTCAGAAAAATACAACAATTAGCTGGCTCCGATGTATCAAACGGATTTATTAGCACCCTGTGGATGAAGAATTTACCCCCACGAATTCGTCCCATCCTCATTTCCACAGGCCACACTGACATCCAAAAACTGGCAGAAGTAGCCGACAAGATCTTGGAGGTATCCCCGTCAGCTGAAACGTACGCTATTCGAGACATGTCAGAACCTCGCCCAAACAAGTCTTCCGCAACTACCACATCAGTCACGAACAGATGCGAGCACCCATCCGAAGATTTCGGAGCTCTACGCCGCGACGTAGACGAGATCCTACGCTTTCTGAAGATGAAGAACCGCGAAAGAAGCTCCAGCAGCAGCCGGAATCAAGACAATCTCCCTCGATCTCAGTCGCGCGATACCTGCTATTACCACCAGAGATTCCGCGAGAAAGCCCGACGCTGCACACAACCTTGCAACTGGAAATCCGAAGAGCCAGCTTTAAACTCGGAAATGTGAAAGTTGCGGCGAAAACTTTCACAACCCAGCAGCACCGCCGCCTATTTCTGACGGACAGAACCACTGGTCAGCCCTTCCTCATTGACACAGGAGCATGCATATCTCTTCTCCCTGTGCCCAAAGGACGGCGTAAGACTCCATCTGATTTCACCTTAATAGCAGCCAACAACTCCCCGATTCCAACCTTCGGTGAAATCACTCGATATGTCGACTTAGGACTCAGAAAACCTCTCAAGTGGACCTTTGTCTTAGCCGACGTCGCCAAGGCTATATTAGGTGCTGATTTTCTCTACTGGCATCAGCTTACTGTGGACTTAAGAAACAGGAGACTGATCGACCAGCACTCAGGACGTAGCATTGTAGGTACCATATCCTCAGCAGAAATACCAACCTTCTCCATCTTTCCAGCCGATAATCGATTTGCCCGCATCCTAGGTGAATTCCCTACCGTCACTCAGGTCACTCCCATCCGTGGACCATCCAATTCAACAGTGGAGCATCATATAGAGACCAAAGGGCGACCTGTCACGGCTAAATGCCGCCGTTTGCCTCCAGGAATTTACCAGGAAGTCAAGAAGGAGATCCAGGAGCTCATCGACAGCGGAATATGCCAACCTTCCAAAAGTCCATGGTCCAGTCCACTCCACGTAGTGAAGAAAAATGATGGTACTCTCCGATTGTGTGGAGACTATCGAGCCCTGAACGCCATCACTATTCCCGATCGATATGGAATACCCAATCTTCGAGACTTCACAATGGAGATACATGGCAAGAAGATCTTCTCCAAAATAGATCTCTGCAAGGCTTACTATCATATACCGATAGCAGTAGAAGATCGAGAGAAAACTGCCATTATTACCCCATTTGGCCTTATTGAATACAACAGGATGAGTTTTGGACTGAAGAACGCAGGTCAAAGCTTCCAGCGTTTCGTCGACAACCAATTCCGAGACCTACCCTTTCTCTTCAAGTTTCTTGACGACTTCTTGATCGCTTCGGACAACGAGGAACAACATGAAGCTCACATCAGAGAAGTACTTCGTCGTCTCGACATGAACGGCATCGCTGTGAACCCATCGAAATGCGTCTTCGGTGTCCCAGAGCTCGATTTCCTTGGATTCCATCTAACACCATCTGGCGTCACACCTCTGGAAGACAAAGTTAAGGCTGTCCTAGAATTCCCACTTCCCAAGGACGTTCGAGAACTTCGGCGCTTTATGGGCATGGAGAATTTCTACCGACCTTGTCTTCGCCACGCAGCATCAATCCAACAACCTCTCAACGGACTTCTCCATCAGGTCAAGAAAAATGACAAAACTCCAATCAATTGGAACGAAGAAACGCTCAAGGCGTTCGAAGACACCAAGAAGAACCTTGCTGAAGCAACTGAGCTCGTCCATCCGAACCCAGACGCAGAGATCTCACTCGCATGCGACGCATCTGACGTCGGTCTAGGCGCTGTCTTACAACAAAAACAGGATAACAAATGGCATCCTCTAAGCTTTTTCTCGTTAGCACTCAATAAAGCGCAGAAGAATTACTCTGTCTACGACAGGGAGCTTCTGGCTATATACAAGGCCATCAAACATCTTCAACCTCAACTGGAAGGCCGAGTTTTCTCAATCATCACAGACCATCGCCCATTAGCTCATGCTTTCACTCAAAAGCCTGAATCCACTTCACCTCTCCGCATCCGTTGGCTAACTTACATTAGCCAATTCACCACTACGATCATCTATAGTCCAGGCAGGGAAAACATTGTTGCCGATTCCCTATCAAGGATTGCTGAAATCCAAACTCCAGACGATTTTGTCGCCCTTTCTTTAGCCCAACAAGAAGACCATGAGATCAGCCGACTCCAGGAACAAACTAACCTAACCTTTAGAGCCATCGAAATTCCTGGCACCGACAAGACCCTTCTCTGTGAGATGTCAACAGGCAAGGCAAGGCCATATCTCCCGAAGAACTTCAGGCACAGTGCTTTCGTCAAGGTGCACACCTTAAGTCATCCTGGCGTCCGGACAACACGGAAAATGGTAGCAGAGCGATATTTCTGGCCAAACATGAATAAGGAAGTAGCTGATTGGGCTAAGTGCTGTATCGCTTGCCAGAAGAGTAAGATACACCGGCATACCCATGCACCTCCTGGAACATTCCCAGCTGCCACTCGCTTTCAGCATGTCCACTTAGATTTAATTGGCCCACTACCACCCTCCGACGGCCACCGTTACTGTCTCACGATGATAGACCGTCAAACCAGATGGACAGAAGGAATACCATTACGTGACATCACAGCCGAAACCGTCTCAAGCGCATTCTACACTGGTTGGATCTGCCGATTCGGCGTTCCCTCAAGAATAACCACCGACCAAGGCCGGCAATATGAATCCCAGCTTTTTCATCAGCTGACTTCGCTTCTGGGAATCGATAAAGGTCGCACAACTGCTTATCATCCCCAAGCTAACGGATGCATAGAACGATGGCACCGGACACTCAAAGCCGCCATTACAGCACACCTTGACAGCAACAACTGGACCCGCATATTGCCAACCGTACTCCTCGGACTCAGAGCCAGCCTGCGAGATGATACTTCATCGAGCATAGCTGAAGCAGTCTACGGTTGTCCCATAAGATTGCCAGGCGAATTCTTGGAGCAACACACGACCGCGGAAGATCCACACGTACTCCTGCAGGAGCTGAAGGAACATCTTCGCACCCTTCGACCAGCCGAGTATAAGGAGAGCACTAAGAAGACCTACGTACACCAGGAGTTGCAGAACTGCACGCATGTGTTCATCAGGGAAGACTGTGCCCGACGTCCGCTGACACCACCATACTCCGGACCACACAGAGTTCTCCAACGACACGACAAGTACTTCGAAGTGCAACTCCCAGGCCGCCAAGCCACCATATCGATAGACCGGCTTAAGCCTGCGTTTCTTCCATCCGAACAGACTCACGACACACCACCAGTTCTCCCAATAACGCAGTCTCAAACGCCACCGCCAACTCAAGAGCCCTACAGGACCCGTTCCGGGAGAACCGTGAAACGAGTTTCACAGTCAGCTTCTCTGACTCCGTCATCTGGGAGGGGAATCCTGTAGCGGTTATCAGATAACCCCCAAAAAAAACACATGTTTTAAAAAAATAAATAAAACATTATTAAGTGTTCTCTCGCAATTGAAAACTGCACATCATTCTTGTAAGTTGTAAATCCTATACACTTAACAATAATATACCGATTTTATGAAATAAAATCGGTATATCGATAAACTGCCGGTAAAATGGGCAGCAGCTGATGCATAAAAATTACAAACAAATAAAAGTTGAGAATACTTCAAAATACCGAACAACTTTTGTACATCTTATTTATATAATAATAAGAATATTCTGAAAAAAAAACTAAGAAACAATGTACATTGACTACACAAGAAATATATAAATAAAAATAATTCTGTTCAGACTAATCTATCATTCTGTGCCTTATAAACTATTAATAGATTCTCTTTGGATCCTAATTTATAGACTTAGAAAGGGGAAGAATGAGACTCCACTAGCGTTAATTCATAATTCATAATGAAGGTAGTGTAAGGCGAATTTCGTGTAGTCTTGGACTAGATTAGACGGAGAAAAGCAGAAAAATGTAAGATAGTAGAGCTGATAAGGGTGGGTTTCCTACAAGGCATAAATCTTCCCTAAACCCCTTCTCCATAGCATTCTCCTCCTTCTATTCTCCTCATTTCCTCAAATATCTACTACAATTACTTGACTACACGTATAGTATACTACATTATTATTATTATTTTATCCTAAAATAGTTTCTAGGAAAAAAAGGATAACATTTTGTTGCAAAATCCATATCAAGCTAGGTATAATGGTTCTATGGAAGTTCACGGACTTGTCTATGTTGACTGCTGTTACAAAGGTCCGAAAATATCTGCTGGTGAAAACATAATAAAATAGTAAATATATGGTTTTATTTACCCTCAATATGCAAAAAGTCCAACTCGCAGGAACTGCGTCATCTTAGCGCGGTTACGTACATCTAGAAGAAATGGAATAGATTAGCATCACAAATAACAGGAAACTGACAGTAGCCAACTTACACAGAAGGGGAAATTCTTAATCTATATAAGTCAATACAATTATGTATAAACAACCAAAAATGCATTGTCATTTTAAGTATCTTGTTTTACTAGCAAATTCATTTTACTGCAATAATCAACTGTAAATATGTGCTTCATGGTGAATAAAATTCCATTCTGTCGTGGGTTAAATCTTTCTATAAATTAAAAATTACGATAACTTCAGTTGGAGGCTGTGAGGAAGGTTATATAGATAGGAGAATTCAAAACAAACTATGCATACGTCATCATGATTAGCCACAGCCATCTTTATTAACACAGCCACTCCAAACTTATTACCAATACCTTTCACCGTTTCTTAGCTTATTTTACTACAATACTAATTTTACTGATAAATGCAATTTAAAACGAAAAAAAAAACAATTAAAAAGTGAGATAAACAAATAGAAAAACCCTTTCAAAACAACAAAACAAACACTTTTTAAGCTCTAAGCGTTTATATCTCTGATTGACGTTGCCCTATCGAATAATGCTTCAGAACCTTTTTTGTAGAGAATTTAATAATCCTTCCACTTACCACGATTTCCCTACCGTTATCGAGGTATTTACGAAAAATGTATGAAGATCCGAAAACTTTTCATGTCTATTAATAAAATATTTTTTTTTTCGCATACTTCCTTAACTCTAAATATAACCAAAATTTAAACACCTTAGTTGGTATTAATTTCCAAGATGTAGAAAATATTTCAATTGAATCCCGCGATTCTAAGTACCCACAAAAAGATAATAACTTGCAAAAACATTGATTCCACTTGTCTCAGGAACGGTTACAGATACCGCTTTGAAAATGGTTTCATTCGTTTTCCTATGTTAAGAAACCTATAAAACAAGTACATGCAAGCATATGTACTCAAAAACGTAAGCGTTACGATTTTTGTTGTGCGAATTTCGCCCCAAACACGATCTTCCCGTGGGCGGATTCTGCTGGTTAACGAACTTGACCTTTCAAATTAGAAGACTGATTTTTGTACGAAAATTCATCAAAATCGGGCCATTTTTGAGCTTGCTAGAGTGCGAACAGACAAACATATATATATATATATATATATATATATATATATATATATATATATATATACACAAATTTGAACCACCTATATTTTCGTGATCTATGGGCCTGAAACGAGAAAATTTTAAGTCGGCAATTTCGGATGGCGTCATGAGGTCAACCTCATAAGCGGGTTCTCCCTATGGAGGTAGGGAGTAACCGCGCTAAAAAA